>CAVLJG010000005.1:96141554-96534296 GCA_963669975.1 Acanthoscelides obtectus
CAATTACGACGATATCTTGCGGCCAGAGATAAAGTCAGCCACCCATCTGCAAAGCTTTTCTGGGAGGCCATAGGATGGAAGTTTGCTTAAGAGGGCAGTGTGCCACAGCTGACCGAACGCTTTCGTCATGTCAAGAGCAACGATATGAGCCTCACCATAAGACTGGATGAGTTTACTCCACAATTGAGTGACGTAAGCTAGGAGGTCCCCTGTGGATCGTTGCTGCCGGAAACCATACTGCCTGTCGCTAATCAAGCCGTGACGTTCGAGGTAGTCCAGAAGCTCGCGATTTATGTACCTCTCCATCACCTTACTTAAAACAGAAAGCAGAGCTATAGGCCTGTAGTTGTAAGGGTCGGTCTTAGATCCCTTTTTTGGGATGGGTTGGACATGAGCAAAATTCCAGTTTTCTGGGAAGGTGCCGGATTCATAAGATATCTGGAAGAGACGCGAAAGAAATGAAGCAAGCTCCGGTGCACACCTCTTCAGTACAATGGCAGGAATCAGGTCCGGACCAGAAGCTTTGTTGATGTCGAGCGACAAGAGTACTCGTCTTACGGTCTTATGCCTGAATGTTACCTCCCGCATAGTGTAGGGAACCCTTTGAATTGACGGCACTTGGGCGTTAGGGGGGACGTCCATGGTGAAGTTGGCAGCAAAGATCTTGGCTAGCACTTCCGCCTTGGCCTTTGAGTTGAATACAATAGTTCCATCCTGTCACGTAAGTGGTGCAAGGCTACTGTGTGAGAAGTTCTTTTCAACCTGCTTGGCCAGCGTCCAGAAAGACCGACTGCCATTGCGCTGCGACATTACCCTGTGCCTAATATTTATATCATGCTGGTTTTTGGCATTGCGAACCGCTGCTTTATATTTGTTTCTGGACTCAACGTCGGCTACTCTGTTCTCTACAGTGGTGTTTTGTAAGAAGGTTCTCTATCGAAGAACAGACAGCCGACGCATCCGCGTCAGTGAAACAGACATCTTTCCAAGGAAAGCTAGAGAAGAAATCTCTGAGCCCCTCCCAGTCGGCATGTCCGTAATGCCATGTTTTGCGGCCTGTACGAGTTTCTGCTGCCACAGCAGGTTCTGACCGAAACCTAACCTCCACAACACCGTGGTCTGAGTTACCCAGGGGGGACAGGATAGCAGTACTGTAAGGGACAGGATGCGTGGTCAGAAAGAGATTCAGCAGGCTACTGGCGTGTGACGAGATGCGGGGAAAAAAGTAGGGCTCGTCACCAGCTGAGTCAGCCCTCTGGTAAGAGCGAATGCTTCGACTGCACGACCTGCTGCGTCGGTCTTGTTTGAGCCCAACCAAAGCTCATTATGGGTATTGAAATCTCCGAGAAGAACTACCTCTGAAGCGGGATGATTGATGTTCAGGAAGTCGATCTGGACGGCGGGGTATTCGAGTAGGTCATCCCAGTTATGGTCCGAGGGAGAGCGATAAAGGCAGCAAATAAATTTGGGTGATGTTTTGGAGTTGAGGCGAAGCCACAGAATGTCCTTCCGGTCTGATTCCAAAGAAACATCTCTGGAGCAGGAAAGACTGCTGCGGACAAAAGCCAGGACTCCCCCGTTCTTTCTCAGATTGGAGTGCACCTCGTAGTTTGGGAAGTTACGATGGCTAATCGGGGCAGACTCTGAGATTTTTGTCTCCGCCAAGAAAAGCACGGCGGGACGATTGGATTGCAGGTAGTGATGAACAGCATCAATGTTGCTGTTAATCCCGCAGATGTTCGAAAAACAAATTTTATCTTCGATGTTGTTCCCTCGAGCCCACACTCCACCCGGACATTCCGAGAGTGGAGTGAGTTTACGTCCGGAGTTCTTAGTGCTCGAGGGATCCATCATCATTAATTTCTTTGTTTTGGAGGATAACCGACTGCATAGCTTAGGTGTGGAAACATACGGACATTTATAAGACACTCTGGGAAAGGCTAGCGGGTGGTACTGCCTCGGTCGACTGGTCCTTGTCTACCACCTTCTTTTTACGTGTTAGTGATGTTAAATAGACCTAAAGTGGCCCATCGGCGGACTTGTACCGCCACCCGACAATCGGTGCTGAGGTATTCCTTAACGCGTGGACAATCACTTGAACGGGAAGAAGTTGTATACTGGATACAACAACTTCCGGAACAAGCATTTGCCACGGCCCCACTCAGTAGGGTTTCTACATTATGGTAAATATAAAGCGATAGCTTATAATCAATTCTCGAATGCATATTATATCCTCCTTTTTTAAAATAGACCTCCTGAAACAAAATACTCTGTATTTCATTTGAAGAATACAGTTGGTATACGTTTCAGTACTGGTATAGTAAGGTGGGTGGACAATGGAATGTTAGTAACACTTGAATTGTTATTTTTCCTTTATTTACTGGATACATGAAACAAATTATTAAGTTTAGTCTGTAACATATAAGACATATTTTAACGCAGAGTCAATGATTATTTATTGAGTACAAGCTATATTGAATTCTTCCGAAGAGTCTTGCAAGGAACAACAACGATATCAGTTGTTTAACTTAAAACTAACGTTGTGATCAGAATATAAGGTTAAATTACTTAAAATTCATAAATGTCTTTGCAACCTTTGTTAATAGGCTGGACAAATAAACCAATACCAGAAAAATCACTAACCACATACAACTCAGTCTCACAAACATTTTATGCCCTTCCTTAAATACATAAACCAACACTGTCAGTAAGACCTATAGTGGCATCAATTGGATTGGGTAAGCAGGCTTTATCCTCATTAATTTCAGATATACTTAAGTCAGCCCACATTAAAGGTGAATACTTCATTTGATATCTCGACAATTTAATAGGTTGCAAATACCACCTGGACATGTCATCGCAAGTTAGATAAGGTGTCACTATTCAATAATGTCTACTTAGAAGCTTGCATCCGATCCATTCACAAACATTGGGATCTAATATGTCAGTGCTGCAATCTAACTCTGGAATCCTTTGTCACCATCTTAGAATACCTTTTTGATAATAATTATTTCACTTTTAACAACAATACCTATTCACAGGCACATGGTTGTCCGATGGGTTCAGTGTTTTAGCAGAATATGTAATGGATGACCGGCCTGCTTGATATTGTTATTCAAGTATTGCCTTATAACCTTTTCTTCATAAAAAAATACGTAGACGACATCATTGTTTACCTACCTGTTGAAAGTTTGGACAGTATTGACAGCTATGATCCCTATATTCAATTCATCATAGAAAAAGAAGACGATAATGAATCAGTTCCATTCCTGTACTCAAAGATCATCCAAAACAACAATATCTTATTGGTAGACTGGTACATGGAGCCTATGGTATCAGGCAGATTCCTGAACTTCAGGTCCTACCACAAACTTAAGATAAAGATAAATTTGGTGAAACAATTGAAAACAAGAGTTATTAGCATTTCTGACAGTACTTTCCATCTTTCTAACCTACGAAAACTCTTAACACTCTTCATCAATAATGGTTATACAATATACCTGATTAACAGAATTTTGTTCAGCTCTCCTACTGCTATACCACTTTCACATAATAATGATAAGAACAATCCCAACCTTTCCAACAATAACAATGTTCATCATTCTAACAATACAGATATTTCCTCTATTTCCAGAATTGATTTCGCAGTCCCGCCGTATATTAAAGACCTAACACCAAAACTTTCTAGATTGTGCAACACTTTAAATTGTCGCATTGCTTACAAATCCTCCCTCACAATTAACAATGTTTTCTCCAAAATGAAAGATAGAGTTCCTCTACTTAGCTTATCCAACATTGCCTACTCCATCAAATGCAATAACTGCATTCTCACCTACATAGGTCAAACCTCAAGATCCCTAAAGGGTAGAATAGCCTCACATAAAATTGATGCCTGACTGCATCCAGAAAGATGTGCTCTGGCTTCACATGTCAACACCACAGGGCATCAAATGGGATACAACGATATCAAGGTGCTAGACAGAGAAAACCATCTATCAAAACGTTTGTTCCTGGAATGTCACATAGAATGACATACAGTTGCATGAACAAAAAAGCTGATGATCTCTCCCAATATCGACCTTTCTCAATAATCGCTCTGATTACATAAATTTTCACTATCTATAATCAAATTAAAACAAGTTTCCTCCTAATCATCCTTCCTCAAGTTTGAAGTTTCCGTCATATTACGTAGCTCGATGGTAGGATAGCATTCAAATCACACTCCTTCAACAATAACATTTATTAATTTTGAAAATAGCTCTGAACCTCATCGGATAACAAAACACACCCCCTCGTACTAGTTTGCGGAACTTTCTACATAGTCGGCAACACACATCACAAGTACGTAACGTTCGTTAACGTTCAATAACTTAAAGGTCACACTTCATATGCCACTGGAGAGTGTCAGTCGGCCGGCATGTGCTAGATAAAGTGGAGATTATTAGGAAAGATGAAATCTCGAAGGATTTTTCAATAATTGATAAATTTTCAAGTTCTTCCAAATCAGTCAGTGGTTTAAAAAAACATGGCTATGATGTTGCCATTTATTAATAAAATTAACAAAAATCCATCCTAATCGAACCTCATCGGTTCAGTTTTTGGTCGTCTACTATGTGTTCCCTTTAACTGTCGTTTAAGAACAATTTCAGCAACAATCTCGCCGACTTAGTAAGTAATTATTTTCCTCCTAATTGTTTATTGTTGCTATTTTTTCACAAATTGTTTTTTAGCTCCAGACGTTGATGGCATAGACCATCTAAAGCTTGAGTTCAAGTTGTAAGAGAGTACATATGCAAAACTTTGCCTTCAACCCAAATAAGTTTAAGGATATTTTCTCTTAACCGTTAACGCAATTAAATATAAATACTATATACAGGGTGACTTTGAAGTTGAATCATTAATTTTCAGATAATGATTGTAGAAGGAAGATAAACCAAAATGTGTGTAAAAATAAAAATAAAAATTAAAAAAAAATGTTACCTTGTTTTATAAAGTATCCTCCCGACAAGTATTTCGGAGCGGACCTGTATTTGATCGTGCGGTCTTGGAGCACCGGCATGCCCTCCCCTGTGAGGTCTTAAGTCACCTGATTCACGAGCCCTTTGTACTACATTAACAAAGGCACGAGGGGTTGGTTGCACTCGATTTTGAAAGCGATTCGCATATATTCGTGATGCCGCGGCAGCATTTTGTAAAGACTCCTCCCCCGTAAATAAGAATCATGTCCACAAGTTCAGCATTTTCGTAAACATGTGCCATTTTTTATTTCGTTTGAGCCACGCAACAAACACCACTGTTCACTCACGCGTTACCGACTGACACATTGACTGAATACAACTGAATAAAATTTGCGATGCGATGAACCGATAAGGGGGATTATATCCGTTGTTGCCAAACACGAACACATAATATTATTATTGAGACAGGGCGGTACTCAAACTTCTAAAGGGCTATAACTTTGTTACTTTAATTTTACCAGAAAAATGTTAAAGGAAAAAACATTTCTTTTGATCAGATCTACTCACTGTTAAAATAAATGACTCAACTTCGAAGTCACCCTGTATATATATATATAACAAGAAATATGAAAACAAGAGCCAACCTACACATTGTAGTATAAAATGGCTAGAAGACCTGGAATTTTCAAGACGACATCTAACCATAACCACGCGGCCGGTTATAGCCACATGCTGTGGTACTTCAAGCCCAAAGGATCTACAAAGAGAAAATGATCATGCGGAGAAAGGTATATAACAAACAATAGGAAAATCCTCAAAAAGCGGGAAAGTGGATTCGAGCAGAAAATAGGATAGGTAACCCGAGCGATACGTATTTGGCTTCATCAGGCCCGAAAGTGTTCCAGGTACAATTCAGTGAATTTAAAAGTGGTGCCATTTCCATATAACTAAATACTGAGTATTGATATTTTCGTGATCCCTAGATGTTTCTAACAAGGCACTTGCGCTCTAGCTAGGCCAACTGTCATTTCTCTGATCGGCCTCACAAGGATCCCAGGAGTTTCTAACAAGGCACTTGCGCTCTAGCTAGGCCAACTGTCATTTCTCTGATCGGCCTCACAAGGATCCCAGGAGTACTACCGACATTTTAACTAAAATGGAAATTAGATAAAAGTATTTTCTTCAGTAACGTAGCAAATACTAAATTTACAGAAAATAACAGTTTATTTATTTGAAAACTCACGTTTTGTTGTGAGCTCACATCATAATTTTGACGTCAACGACCGAAGTAAACAACGCGAGGGACCGCGTTATCAAAAAAAGCGTTAACTGTGTTCTTCAGTTCGATGAAATAGAAGGAATTTGTCAATGTATGGCAATACCTACGAATTTTTAATAACTGGTCTTACAAACAGCATGGCATTCGATGGTCCACCCACCTTATGAAAAATATATTTTGATGGTACCGAAGGATGGGAGAAAGTAAGTTTTTATAAAGCTTTTGTCTACACATAATTGGCTGATGTTGCCTATATAACTAATTATTTTGAACTTACAGGTACTTGTTTCGAAGGCAAATGCCTTTGTAAATCAGAATACACCGGAAAAGACTGCTCATGCTCAACATCTACATCAAACTGCCACTTACCAGATTCTCCTGAAATGTGTAACAGCAACGGAAAATGTCATTGTAACAAATGCGAGTGTAATCAGGGATACTCAGATAAGTTCTGCGAAGTCAACGGATCCAACAATACAATTTGTGAGATTTACAAGCCGTATGTTGAAGAAGCTGCTACTAGTGAAAAGTACAAATTTCAAAGAAATGGTGTCGACATATATGTTGATGTAGTTGGGGATGCTACTCAAGACGGTTAGCTTCCATTCTAAGACCAGACTAAATACAATTATCTTTGTTATTAGAAACTATTGTACTAGCTCCTTTTTTCCTAAAAACTGCAGTCAACTCGGAGACAATGAATCCCGATTTATGTTCAAGAATTTATTGTAACCCTTCCTTAATTTTGTCATTTTTAAAAAGGTTCAATAATACCGACAGTTCCCATAAAAATATATACACTCCCTCAAATTCATAAATGGAACGCCGTGAATATTTTTATATGGGGAAAACCAAATTTGTCTGAAGGCTTGAGTTTAATGTGTACGAGAGAGAAACGCGATATGTGTATATTTTAGAAAGAGATAGAGGCAACGGTGACGCAGAAGATGATGCAATATGTTACACCAGTTCGTTGATCTAAGATGTATGTTGGAAATATGCGTTAGTTTATTATCTACGTCCAAATAATGGTTTGAATTGTAAAATGTGTCGAATCTATTCAAGATTTATTCCCGATCGGTCCTAACGGCGCTCAATTTTAGGTCGAAGTGAAAGGACAGGATCGACACAAATTCTGCAACATTGCATAATTGGGTCGTTTGACAACACCGCATCTTGTACATTGCAAAGCAAGGTTTCTACCCTCCTAGATCCTAGATGAGCGATTTTGGCAATGTTGCCGAACCTACCGATTTTTCGGCATTTCTACCGGAATGAGACCTTATTTACCGAAATACCGAAAACGTGGACATTTTCCACGATTTTTTTAAATAATTACAAGAGTTCCAGATGTTTTACCGAAAAAGAGGTAACAACCGAAAACAAAGCTAAAAACTGAAGTGTATGGTAGTCTATGCAGTGTTCTGCAATCTGGAACACGAGGGACGTATATTTGGGTTGCCTATAATTATGTATCTCTCAACGCTGTTTGTTCTACGTATTTCGTCATTCCTTCAAACGCGACCGTCAGTGGACGTTACAAATTATCACAATGAGTTTCACATACACTCGCGAACAAAAGGTGAATCTGATATTATGGTATAGTAAGGCCACAAGTGCAGAAGCTGTTGTTGCGCGGTTTGTCTTTCGTACTCTGACCAACCTTGCCCTAGTCCAACCACGGTTAGGACCATTTTCCGAAACTTCGTCAATCGTGGTTGCACCAACTCTTGTCTACATGAAGCATATGAACGGGAGAATATATTTTTTTTATACTCCAACTACCACGAAGGCCTAAGGCCTAAACACCCATTGGGTACTGTGGGGCTATAGGGGGATACATGGGAAAGGGGGAACGCCACACGGACTCTGGCGAGGGAACACGTGTGCATGCAACATGCACACATTCTGGCTCCGCCTACGAGATCCGCCGGGTGGTACCTCCACGTTCGACAGTCAGAGACCGTCTACCACGTACGGACAATCACAATATCCATAGCCAAGAGAAAAATTTCTCCTGGGACGGGACTCGAACCCGCACAGCGCACGGCGACTGATCAGGAGACCGAAGAGTCTACTACTGCGGCCACCGCTGCTGCCTAAACTGATGACGCAGAAGAAGAAAATGTTCCAGAGGTCAAGGTTACGAGGAACGAGGCTGTTTGTGGTTATGTTGAGGGACGCTTCAAAGAGAGAAACCTCAACCTTGTTCGAGTAGTCTATATCGGAATAAGTGGGTATCCCGGTAAGTACAGTCAGGTGTATTCTGAAGAAGCATAGCTCCGAAACATATTGTTTTTGGACGAATACAGCTTGTCTGTCTATGGACCTGATAAACCCAAAAATCTTAGGTATTAAGGGAAAACAAACATTTAAGCTTACCATTAAGGACGAAGTATCCACAAAAGGTCAATTTTTGAGGGAGTATTTTAGGGAACCTCATGTTGGACCTTTCTTCATTAATGCTACCTTAAATTCCTCGCGTTATTTGGAATTGCTTCAACACGAAATTAACCCGATTGTACGAAACCTGGGCATCAACCTTCATGCTATTTGGTTCGAACAAGATGGTCATAACGTGAGGGGGGAGGAATTTTTGGAAACAATATTTCCCGGACGCCTGATCTCTACACATGGCAGCATGCAATGGCCAGCGAGATCTCTTGACTTCGCGGCTAATGATTTCTTCTCGTGTGGTTATGTGGAGACCCCCATGCAAGGACTATCACTTTGGAAAAGTTGCAGCTGAAAATAATAGCAGTATCCCGTTCGGTGACCCCTACCATGCTAGAAATTGTTCGCACAGGCTTCTACAATAGGTAAGGTCAATGTCAAGCCCAAGAAGGAGGTCTGATCGAACATTTAATTTAATATTTTGTTTTCGTTTTGATAAGAGTAATTTATTTATTTCTATTTTGACGCAACTTAGTGTTTCAATTTATTTGAGAATTATCTTTGATTTCCAGGGATGGTGATACAGTTACGCAATATAAATGTCCCTGCCTTCATATACGAAGTAGGACGACACACCCCTACGAACACTAGATGGGCAGTGACCAAAATCGCTCAACTATGATCATGGAAGTTGACACCTTGCCTGGGAATGTAAGAGATGCGGTGTTGTCAAACGAAGCAATGATGCAGTGTTGCAGAATCCGTGGCGATGCTGTCCTTTCATTTCGGCCTGAAATGGAGCGCCGTTAGGACAGATCTGGAATTGATCCTAATCAGATTCGACACAATTCACAATTCAAAAATGTGTACGCTTAAAATAAAACCATTATTTGGGCGCAAAGAATAAACTATCCCATATTTTCAATACGTATCTTAATCAAGGAACTGGTGTAACATAGTGGCAATGCGGCAAATTGCCGCGTCAGCGTTGCTAAGCTGCGTGGCGATGAGCTTCGCTGTCCAGTCGGCTTCTATCTCTTTCTAACATATGTGCCTATACACACTTCTCTCTCGTACACATTTAACTCAAGCCATGAGAAAAATTTAGTTTTAGCTTTAGACTTAGACTGAAGATAATAAATTGGTTAAAGCATTAAGTAGTCATTCGAAAAAATGAATAGATAAGGATTTGTATTTCCTTTGCAGATGATGCAGCTTGTAGAACGGAAGCGTACTCTGGTAGCAACTTTTGTGTAATTACCTTCGGCTATTCTAGTAATGATGTTAACTCTGTACATTTAAAGGCAAGAATCAGTTGCTATAAAACTGCTGGCTTCAAGATGATGACTAGCTTCGTGTCTATTGTCGCTGCTGTGGTTATAGGTAAGCTTGAGGTGATTCATTAACACAAAGTCTTCCAAAACTGAATGCTCGGTATCTTGCAAAGTGGTATTTAAGAATTCAGACTGAATTAATTTCTCAATCTTATTCTAGGTGGAATATTATTTATACTGATATGGAAGATTAGAATCTACCACCAAGAAAGAGTGGAATACAAAAAGTTCATGAGCGAAAGTAAAATGCCGGAACAGACTAACCCTCTTTATAAGAATCCAATCACAACGTATAGGAATCCATTATTAGGCAAATCATTTAACGATGAATCTGGTGGCTTCAGAACACATTCACCAACACAAAAATCAGCATCAGAAAATGAAGCTGAAAGCATAGGTCTGCTAAATAAGAAGAAAGAGTTCAGTCTGTATGAGAACTCAAGTACTCCGTCTTCGCCACAAAAATAAATTGTTCATTTTGCTTATTTTTGCACGAGAATTAGAAATATCTGTTCATCGCTATACAGAAAAAAGCAGAAATGCGACGCCGCATATTTTCAACACTTGATTAAGTTAAAGCAGGAAATCATGTAAAGTACGATATATGCAGAAGCAGTAGGGGAGACCCGAGCAAAGTGAACATTCTGGGCTTCGTGTGATTATTACACAAATGTTACTTAGTACCCATACGGGCACGAAATTAAAGGTCTGTTGGGTGGTACCTCCACGCTCAGACGTTTGCCATCTATCGACAATTACAACATCGGCTGTATAGTAGCCAGGAGAACCGTTCTTTTTGAAGGAGATTTGCAGCTCATGGCCATCAGATTATTAACAATTACGTCAGAGAGCCTCAAAAGTATGATATGTATTGAACAGAACAACAATGAACGATCTCAAATTCGGAAATGTTTTATGGCACAACTGGTACTAGGCACTCCGGCACGGGTATCACGTATCTTGAAAAGTGACATTATGCCGATTTTTTTTTGACAATATGCTGTTTTTTTTTGACATTATGTTGGTTTTTCGCCAAGACGTTGACTTAGCACCTTGTTGTACGTGTTGCCTAAACGTTATGAGGCTTGTTGTAAATCTGTGGCTCTGATATGATCTGCTTCTGAGATGGCATTACTGGGGGTCTAAGCTGTAAGTTGTATGTGTTGATGATAATTACATTGGTTTCTTGTCTCAAATACACTTAATTCAGATTCAAAGCTAGAAACTAGTTGCGCAGCGACTTTTTCTTACCAATTCTGGAAATCACATAATATGCAATATCCAGCAAATTTGCTGAATTTCAAAAATGAGAGAGATAAGAAATAATTATACATATATATACACTGTCGAAGTACATGCTAACAGTAATTACACACAACGCGGGCGCGGTGATGGTTTCCCGTAATTCTCCTCAGTTTTTCGTAATTTATAATTTTCAACATAACCACTCTTCAGAAAGCACAACATATAAATCATATTCAGCATATTCAGTCATTATTTTCTCACACAGCAAATATCACTGATTTGATACAGATGCAGACCAATACACATAATCATCCAGATGCGATCTTGCTATTCAACCAACTTTCTGCTAAGAGATAAAAGCCACAGACACGGATCACTCAGCCTCACAAAACATATGCAACCAATCATGCGTGTAGTTTAGTTAAGTGATTTCTCCATAGATGGACGTTCACAACGATCCTAGTGAGCAAACGTGGAATGACTGTTGCCTTCTAAATACTAACTAGTCTGAAAGTTGACATCTTATAGGTTTTTTTGACGTTTTATAGGTTTTTCACATGATACCCGTGCGGTGCTGTTTTTGTTAATTCGCAATTTTTCACAAATTCATTGAGGTCTTTCCTGTTTTCTACCCAAGCTATTGATTTAATCCTAGCTTTTCTAGGACTGACAAACTAGACGTGTGATACCAAAGATATCCATTCATGCAGATAGTATGATATTGAACGCACAACACCTATCTTGTAAAACCAATACTTTTCTTAAAAAAAAACAGAATTTGTTGTCCGGTTGCTAAATAAGCAATCGAAATCTCGTACAACTCCTACAATTTTGATGATATTTTCATTGGAGAGACAGTTTAAAACAACTTACAACCATAACATAATTGCTCTCCGTAGTGATCAAATTTAGTTGGCAATAGGATCGTATTACGCTTTTGGAGATTTCGGACTTCGATCGCATGACTATTACATTTGTGGACGTTTTATTTTCTAGCAGTTTGGTAGCAGCCCCGACCGCTCGCCTACTGGCGCGTCACCTCTCTCTAAATGGAACATTTTGTGACGGTTTGTCAAGATTTTCACGCTTATCATTAAAAATATTAATTTGGATATTCATAATCACACGACTTAACAGGAGCAGTCACAGCAGAAACAGTGTTGCAACTAGTGCAACCGACTTTTTTTTTAAATTTACCATGAATGCGTGAATATTGTTGAATTGATCCTAAATACAAAAATAGCATTGGAACTTTTCGAGGAGGTATGGACAAAAAATTGACAAAATTCAAGACAAAAAATGTTGTGAATTTTCAAAACTATAACTGAAATCTGAGCTGTTGCATCATATCGATACATACAAGTCCATACTATCATCAGGCAATAGATCTTACTTAGATTATAACGACCACCTTAATGATAGATTGGATACATACCTTAAAAGGCCAACAGTATACACAGTATAGAATTGGTATTACTTCTTATGAGCTCACCTATTTTGCAAAATTAATCTTTTTGTTTGAAGAACACAGTTTGTTGCCTATATAGTAGTCAAATGAGAACGTGGATTCTGATACAACTGATTGCCAACTATGAAAAAAGGTTGGAAGGGTATGAGTAACGTTTGGCGATAGCCGACTTATGGTTTGGATGAAGAGGAAAAAATCGCTTTGCCCGGGGTGTTTGCTTTGCCCGGAAGTTTTTGGATAACAACGAGACTGATGCTGCAATTCCCCTCGACTGCTGTTCCACCTGCACCACTCTCAAATTCATCTTTTTCATTCCACCTTTTTCACTCTACATTTTCAATTCCACTTTAAAAAGATTTTTTATACCATGTACCAACAAATTAAGACTAGTTTCAAAAACTTTATTACTTTTGTATAATACTGCGAAGTGTACATTTGGGGCTAGTAAAAATAATTGTGTGTATATTCCTATACTTCCCTTAAATAAATAGTACTTAAAGTATCCATCAGTGCCGATTTGTTTTAACTTCTAGTGTAACCATCGAACTGAGACCTATCATAGATACGATTCCACAGACGTAACTGAGCACATTCTCGTAGAAATGAGGACATAAGGTTCTTGGTGTACATTGTCTAGAATAAGATTGGTTTAATGAAGTTTTGTTTCATAGACTGTGAAAGTTAATAACAGTTAATTCTCCAAAAAGGCCAAAGAAATTTTAATGATACAATCTAATATATTTGAAAAATTTCCAATGACACGAAGTCTAAGAACATTGAAACTGTCAAGGATTGTTGAACTTTACTGTATCAGTAGAACACAGCTAAGTTTGCTTGTGCTAGAGAAAATTAGAACAAATGACAAACACGTAGTGCAGCAATGAGTTTATGTGTCTTACGAAAGTGCGAACATCCGGAAAGAGCTGACTAAGCAAACATTCTTCAATTTACTGTTAAAGAAAATGTTACGCAGTAGCTTTGCTTCCGATTGTTTCTCCTTACATGTTCTGGACAAGCAACACCACTGCACCAGATATAAGTTTATCTGTGAATGTCACAAGGCTGTAGATCATTCCTCCTCCATGACCATTTGTTTTTACGAAATTTGCTGTTAAACAGAGACTTGCAACCATTGTGGATGATCCACTTATACCTATAACAGACAATAAAGTATAATATCATTAAATTTAACACCGCATACTGAGATTCGACTGAATGTTTAGACTGAGATCACTAAAATGCAGTGATAGACCTACCTATGAGTGCTGCGATAACGTACAGCTCAGTATCTGAAGTTGTGGGAACGCCTATTCCTATTAAAATTGAAGACAATAATCCAAAAGTGGTTCCAATTGCATAAATCATCTAAAACATCAGCATTCCTCAGAGAAGTCTAACATTTGAATAAGAAAAAACTCATAATTACCTTGTCATTACAAATCCCATTTTTGTATTTCAACAGAATCGATGTTAAAAATGATGCTATATATGAGACTAACGGAACTGTTGCTATGGTTTCTCGAACTTCATCTATTCGAGTTTGATCTGTGGTACTTCTTTCATCTATGTACAGTGGTATATAAATAAGATTCAGAATAGTAAACAGCCTGGAAGCCATGTACCTGAAGGCATGAAAGAAAGCAATAAGACAGTAAGTTTAGAAAATGTAGTTTTTAATCATATCGTATGTCACTTATAAGTACTGTTCGAAATGACTCGTAGAAAGTCTAGGTACTGTAAACTGTCCAGCCGATTGCGGAATATAAACTGTCCAACGGCATTCGATTTACCATGCTAGCTCAAATATTCGAAGAAAATATTTTTTGTTTGTGATTCTCCAATAACCACACATGAGAGAACTCATTCACCCTGTTACGCGCGAAGGTTGACTCATCTGTGACTAATATGGACTTCGACCCAGGATTTTTATCATGTTGGTGCAACAACTACTCACAAAAACGCACTCTTGCTGGAAAATCTCACGCAGTATTTGGCTCACTTTAGCCTTGGAGACTTGCACTTGCCTAGCCACTTCCTTAGTGCTTGTTGAAGGACTTTTCTACAAGATTCAATAATCCTTCCCCTGTTTGCACCATTTGGGGTTGTCTAGGACTCCCAATCTACCCTCCTTGATATTCCTGCAAACGACTTGTATCCCTATCACTTTGCACAACGCAAACAAATCTATGCGGCCCCGAATGATAACGTCTGGGAAAGTGTTCCGCATACTTTCGCGAAGCTCCGGTAGCATTTTGAAGACACTCACGATAAATTAAAATCATGTCGACAAGTTCGATATGGTTGTAAGAGTGTGCCATTTTGTTTTTTTTCCGAACAGATTGGTAAAGAAGTGTTTTGTTTACCTACGCTGCCGGCACCTTGGTTGAGTAGGGACGTGCGTCGTGTCTTTCCACATTTGATCCGATCGACATACAGGAGCCTAAGATCACGGTCGTCTCAACACTTTGGTGCATATGCTACTAAGAAAAGCCGTTTATTTTTTCGAGTTATACAGGGTGTTAGGAAAATAATACTCGTAACTTTAAGAGGTGATCCCTTGCATTATTCTAAGCAAAAAAGTTCATTATAAGCTATGCCGGAAAATCAACCGTTTCGGAGCAAAAAAATGCTGAACTTATTTCTTTTTAGTCATGAAATAAATTAATTTTGCACCTTAATAATTTAAATTCATATGCCTAATAGCGTAAAATGTATCAATACTTTTATTTATTAATTAACTGCCTCTAACAAAATAATTGTCTTGCTTATTAAATACAATTTTCCGAAGAAAACAGACAAACAAAATCCCTCACACAATTGGCAACGTCGTACTCCACCTGCATTTCATGTATCATCGCGTGTTGTGATTACTAATACATTTAACTGTAACTTTATGTGATTTACGTATGTTGTTTTTTTTTCCTTTTTCGTGCATCGCATCGTTTCAAATAAGTGACTGATAACTGTAGGAATTGGTGGTGTGTATCGCCACGTACCGGTTAGTTCTGTCATTATTTTTTTTAAGTAAATGTACTGTACTGAAAGCGTTATTAAATAAAAAATATTAGCCACAAAAAATTGCGTAAAAGTATTCAGTAATTCAAGGCTTATTTTCAACAAAAATATACAAACGTAAATAATTTGATGAATCAGTTGCGGTCGTCGTGCGCTCGTATTGCGGTTGTGTTGCAGCGTTGCCAAATGTTTGAAAAAATTATTTACGACTCGCCTTCCTCGAAAACGATTCATTTTCGGGCATAAGTTATAATGAACTCTTTTGCTTAGAATAATGCAAGAAATCACCTCTTAAAGTTACGAATATTATTTCCCTAACACCCTGTATACGTCGAGTAGTAGAGAACTCGCAACTTTGTGGACACCCTCTATTGTTCTCTCTGTAGAAGCGTCATGTTGGTCAAAGATAACGTGACTAAGCAGTGGTAGAACCGGCACGAGTATTACGTATCTTGAAAAGTGACATTTCTTCAATTTTTTGACATTTCGTAGGTTTTTTGTGACAAACGTAGGTTTTTCTATGTTAACTTAGCACGAGCTGTTGTACACTTGTTGTGAACTCTTTTGGTAGCGGTACGTGTTGCTTAATCGCCAGCGAACAGCGATCACAGCAAGCAAACGTGGAATGAACTACGAGCCCCGTCCAGCTTCAGTTGGCCCACTTGGTAAATTTGCAATTATTGGCATATATTGACGATCATTTAAACTAATAGAGGCATAATTCTTAATTTTTCTTTTGCAAACAGCATCTTAAAATTATATTACACAAAAAAACTAAACTAATTATTGTTTTTTGTAATATTGCTGCTGATGAGAGGTGAATGAAGAAGGGAAACACCCGCTCAAAATGTACGTGTTTATTCTCGAAGGTCGTACAAGGAAGTCTGTCTTTCTTAATTGCAACGTCGCTTCTTTTCAGCCGCGCATGCGAATATAGCGGAAATAATTATAGATATTGTATACATAGAAAAAAGTTTTGAGGCGTAAACATACCCCCGACCTTGAAAGAGTCAGCTTTCAATATACGAATGAATACATTTCACAATAGTACATCTGATTGCAAAATGGAATAAGATAGCACGTTATGATCGCGTTTTTGTTTTTACATCACTAACTTTACAGTCCGGTTTTTGCACTGGTTCGGGCTCTATTGGCAACACACAAAGCTTTGTTACCGCACGTTTCACTGCACCTGAAGATGTTCGCACGGTAGCAACTCGAACCTTGCCGTCTGCGCCAGGGTGAAGCGTGGAAACCCTACCAAGTTTCCAATGTAGAGGAGGTAGGTTATCGTCTCGGAGAACTACTAATGAACCAAGTTGAAGTTGGCATTGATGTGATCTCCACTTGATACGTTGCTGTAGCTCGCTCAAGTATTCGTTGGACCAGCGCCTCCAAAAGTGCTGTTGTAACTGCTGTAGCAACTGGTGTCTTGACAATCTTGTCATAGGTGTTTCGGTGAAGTCCGGATCGGGCAATGCAGTAGCTGGACGCTCAATAAGGAAATGGGATGGCGTTAGGGCCAAAGGATCGTCAGGAGAGGAAGACATAGGAGCAATCGGCCTTGAATTTAAAACCGCTTCTATTTGAGTGAGTACGGTATAATATTCCTCAAAGGTCAGATTTGATGAGCCGAGGATGCGGCGCAGATGCTTCTTTGCAGATTTTACCCCTGCTTCCCAGATGCCCCCCATGTGAGGAGAAAAGGCTGGTATAAATTTCCAATTTACACCTGTGTTGCTTATGTTTTCTTGTAAGTGAGCTTTATTTTGGGCAAGGAAGGACGCGAGTTCGCGCAGTTCCGCTTCAGCCCCTCTGAAATTTGAGCCATTGTCGCTCCAAATTTCCTGTGGTTTTCCACGGCGGGCGGTAAACCGACGAAAGGCACCAATGAAGGTTTCTGTGGTCAAGCTACTAACAAGTTCTAAATGAATAGCCCTTGTGGCAAAGCAAACGAATAAAGCTATGTAGGCCTTAGTCAGTTTCGCACCTCGACCAGGTTTATCCTTGATCATGACAGGACCCGCGTAATCTACTCCGGTAGTATGAAACGGTGGAGCTGGAGTGACACGTGCTTTGGGAAGTACACCCATCATAGGTAAAGTAACCGAAGGATTGCATCGGAAACATTTTATACAAGTACGAACGGTTTGTCTGGTAAGGTTTCTACCACTCGTGACCCAAAACCTTTGCCGTAAGGAATAAAGAGTCTGCTGTGGTCCGGCATGTAGCAGACGTATGTGCTCATACTCGCATAACAATTTGGATAACTGGTGCTTGCCAGAAAGAACGGCCGGGTGTTTAAATGCGAAGCAAGAATTTGAGTTTTGAATTCTTCCCCCAACACGAATGACACCCTTGTCGTCTATAAATGGGTTCAAAGAAAGTAATTTTGAAGATTTAGGTAATGGCTTACCACGTTTCAAAGTGAAGTAATCATCCCTAAAGGATTGCCTCTGTGCTGTTATTGTAAGGTGAGTACAGGCGGTTGAAAGTTCTGATGCCGTAAGTCCTCCGATTGATCGATCCTTCTTGGGCAATTTGCAATTTGAGATGTACCTGAGTACATACGCTGTCACGCGCTGAAGTTTTGAAAAGCTAGAATAAGATGAAATTTTGAGAATGTCGGGCGTACATGTGGCAGGAAATGACACGAGTTGTTTCTTTAATCCTGGCAACTCACCTTCAAGTTTGGCTTGTGCAATGGGCCACTTGTCGTGTTCGTGTGATAGCCAAGTCGGGCCATTCCACCAAAGTTGATAGTTTAGAAGGTAAGTAGGTGATACGCCACGAGAAAGTAAGTCTGCTGGGTTTTCAGCAGTATTGATGTAATGCCAACTTTCTGCCTGCGTTTGTGATTGAATGTGTGCCACCCTGTTTTGAACGAAGGGTTGAAGTTTGTTAGCTTCTGTTTTGATCCAGGCTAGACATACCGTGGAGTCGCACCAAAGGAAGGTATCATCGAAGGAAATACTCATTGATTGATTTACCTTTACAACAAGTTGAGTAAGTAAGAAAGCCCCGCACAGCTCAAGCTTTGGAATAGTCAAGGATTTTAAAGGACTAACCTTGGATTTGGCTGTGAGCAAGTGTACAGTGATCTCGCCGCAAGAAAAGATGCTGCGAATATAAAGGCATGCACCGTAGGCTTCAACAGAAGCATCCGAGAATCCGTGAAGCTCGATTCTAGATGCAGTGGGACATAAGACATGTCTCGGAACCTTGAGCATGTTGAGAACAGGAAGTTCTTCCCTAAATCTCCGCCAACGACTGTCGAGATTACTGGGCAAGGACTCATCCCAATGAAGTTTCAAGGACCATAGTTGTTGGAGGAGAATTTTGCCAATGATGATGCATGGCCCGAGAAGCCCTAGTGGATCGAATATTTGGGCAATGTCGGAGAGAATAGAGCGTTTGGTTATAGCTCTTAAATTGGAAAATGATTCAGATATGCTGTACATGAGGTGGTCTGAAGAGCAGGACCAGAAAACACCAAGGTTCTTTGCACGTTGATCTGAACCTATATTTATGATGGTTTGAGGATTATTGGATTGGACATGATCTAAAACTTGTTTGCTATTTGAAGACCATTTTTGGAGCTGGAAGCAACCAGCGGAAAGAATAGAGGTAAGTTCATCGCATAACCTTACTGCCTCCTCTTCTGATTGACAGCTATAAAGGAGATCGTCCATGTAGAAATCCTTTGATAAGACATTGGCTGCGTGTGGGAAGGTATCAGTATGTTCTAAAGCAAGCTGCTTTAGACACCGGACTGAGAGCCAAGAAGCTGAGGCGGTTCCGTAAGTAACCGTACAGAGTTGGAAGGTTTCAAGCTCTTGCGAAGGATCATCTCTCCACAGGATCGTTTGGAGATGACGTTGGGATTCGTGTATTCTGATTTGTCTGAACATTTTGACTAAATCAGCACCTACAGCGATATGACCCTGACGGAATCTTAGAAGAATTGAAAATAAGCTATCTTGAATGGTTGGGCCTACGTACTGAAGATCGTTTAAGGAGTACCCAGTGTCAGACCGAGATGAGGCGTCGAATACTACTCTGAGTCTTGTTGTTTTGTTATTCTCATTCACAACTGCGTGATGAGGTAGGAAGTAAGAAGAGGTAGGTACTTGAGAGGAAGGCACCTTAACCATGTGACCGAGGTTGTGGTATTCTTCTATGAATCTAGTGTAAGGTTCTCGCAAGGTAGGTTGCTTGGAAAGTTTGTTCTCCGTTGAGTGAAATCGTTTTAAGGCACATTCTCTGGAATTTCCTAAGTGAGAAGGATCCAGTTTGAGAGGAATTTGGACGATGAAGCGCCCACTTTCGTCTCTACGAGTGGTTATCTGAAAGATATCCTCGCAGATTTGCTCTTCCGAGGAAAGATGAAGGTTTTTGGTGATGACAGGTTCTTCAACCTCCCAGAATTTGGTTAGGAGATTATGGATTTCTTGACTTGTTGTCAAGTTGCATGAAGTTTGCTTGAAGTTACCGTTGTGAACAGGAATAGGACCGGAAAGCACCCAGCCAAGGACGGTTTTCTGTAAGATGGGTAAGTTTTTCCCAAGACGTATCTGCCCAATGCAGAGCAAATTGTAAAAGATTTCGGCTCCTAGAAGCATGTCAACCTTGCCGCTTTCAAAGTAGGTAGGATCAGCGAGGTTTAAATGACCTGGGATTCTCAAAGAAGAAGTATCAATAGTTTGAATAGGCAAGTTTTCATTTATTTTAGGAAGCACCAGGCAATGAACCGTTGCGGTGTAAGAAGTATGTACGGATTCGAAGGTAACCTTGCAGGATTTGTCGATAGAAGAAGCTACCTGATTTATCCCCAAGACGGAAATCTGAAACGGTAAGGTACGTAATCCTAGGCGCTCACAAGTTTCTTGTGTGATGAAATTGGACTGCGATCCCGAATCGAGTAAAATTTGCAGGGATTGTGACATGCCCTGTCTATCTTTAACATAGACAACGGCTGTCGAGAGAAGTGTCTGCGCAGGCGCAGAAAGGTTGCAATTAGTGCTGCCACTAAATGTCCCAGCCACTGGATTTGTATGTGTAGGATGTGAAGGGATATTTGTATTTGACTCTGCGGTGAAGTCATTGTGGAGCAAAGTATTATGTCTCTTCTTGCATTTTCGACAAGAGCCAGCCATGCAGTTTTTGAGTGGATGAGTGCCTCGCAAACAGTTTGCACATAACTTACGGTTTTCAAGCTGTTTTAGTCGGTTTTCACCAGAAAGTTTGGTGAATTCGTGACAATTTTGAATAAAGTGTCCAAATTTATTACAAAATATGCAGTTCTTTGTATCGCTGGACGTGTTAGCTTGGTAGGAATGCGTGTTTTTTGTCTCTCTACCAAGAGAAATTGTCTCCAGGAAGTCCGCTCTGCCCTTGAGGAAGGCTTCGAACTGATCTAGAGAAGGGACCTTATTTTCAGATGAGATTAGAGAGACCTTTCTTTCCTCCCACTCCCTGGATGTTGTTTTGTCTAGTTTTTGACCTAAGATGAAAATAAGGAGAGTGTCCCAATGTTCGACTGGTTGACCTAGAGCTTGTAAGGAGCGTAAATGTTTCGATAGGTTGTCGAGCATCTTGCGTAGTTCTGATGCCGACTCCTTTGCCATGACCGGTGAATTGAAAATCGACTTGACATGATTTTGAATAAGTAAGTTGTCATTATTGTAACGTTTTGTAAGAGTTTGCCATGCAGTATGGTAAGTATCCGCTGAAAATTCAATAGAGCGTATAATTTGCGCTGCTCCGCCCTCTAAAGCTGATCGCAAGTAATGGTATCGCTGTATGTTGTTTATCGAAGTGTTATTATTGATTAGAGAATCGAACGTGTCTCTGAACTCCAGCCAATTTTCGTAACTACCGGAGAATTTTGGCAATTTTATCTCTGGTAATTTGACATTAAACTGGTTAGAATGCAATTTTTCGAAGGATTTGATAGCTGGGGATGCAGGAAATCTGCCAGAACCCGTGTCCGTTACGCCACTGTCTACGGTGTAATAATCGGAGATAATTTTCTTACAAGGTGATATGAGACTATAATAAACTGATTCAAAGCTTTCTCTTTCTTGCAACTGTGCATCAAAATCATCTGAAGTATATTCGATGTCAGATTGTACTTGTTCAAATTCTTTAAACATTTTCTCGTATTTTTCTACCCGTAATTCTAATTCAATGATGAGAGTTTTGTCTAAAGCCTGTAAAGAAACATCTTGCATCGCTTCCTCTAGCTGAGTAATATATTTTTTGAATAAAGTGAGCTGTGCTTTAAACGCACCTCGTTTACGGATAAGCGTTCTAAGAGATGAATCTTCCATGTTTATGGAATGTCGAAATGTAAGCACGACGCACAAGAAAGGTGCGCGTAAGAACGTGTATGTATGAAATTTCAAAAAATTCACACAAGTTGGTGTAAATTGAAATCTAAGTTATACACCGTTTTTCAGGTAAGAATTAGGCAATTGAATGAATATGCATGAGAATATGCAGTTAGGCCTTTGGTAAGTATGAAGGTATGAAAGGAATGGGCTCACTGCGTAATCTCACTTTAGCTTGCAGCTGGATGTGTACCTTGGAATTCTGAGTGGAACGCCACTGTCTTCCTAGTTCACCGTGGTCCACACGTAGATTGGCCGGTTGAGTCAGCCGCCGCCGTTCGTGGTTCACAGCTGCGATGTTGCCGCGCTGCCTCCGCTGCAATGGCCGCCGTGTTGCTGCCACCTAACCTCACTTTCTGGACTTGTGAATTTGAGAATTTCGGCTGTTCTTCCAAGGGAATTCGACTTCTCAGGGTATTCACGGCACTGATTAGATATGACTCGAAGGACCAAAATGTTTTTTGTAATATTGCTGCTGATGAGAGGTGAATGAAGAAGGGAAACACCCGCTCAAAATGTACGTGTTTATTCTCGAAGGTCGTACAAGGAAGTCTGTCTTTCTTAATTGCAACGTCGCTTCTTTTCAGCCGCGCATGCGAATATAGCGGAAATAATTATAGATATTGTATACATAGAAAAAAGTTTTGAGGCGTAAACAATTATAACACTTGGAAATGACTAGAGCGAAAAAAGAGGAAACAAAATTTGTGATTTTTATCTCTAAGAAACAAGAATTCGTAACTCATTTTACCACTGAGTAACATCACCTCTATTTTTAATTACAGCTTCAATTCGTCGAGGCAAAGTATTTATTAAGTCCTGACACTCATCTGGAGTGAAATTATCCCAAATGTTCTGCAGTTTTTCCTTGAGTTCTTGCACGGCCCTGGCAGGATTGGCTCGCAGCCTCTTTTTCATGATGTGCCATAAGGTCTAGATGGGTGAAAGGTCCGGACTACTAGAAATCCATTCTAGGAGTGGCACTTCATGGTCTAAAAGCCATTTCATGGTATGGCAGGCAGCACCGTCTTGCTGGAGGATGAAGTCATTTCCAGAGATCCTGCTCTGCTCCAAAGTAGACCACAAAAATATCTCTAGGATCTCTAAATATTTATCTGAGTTAACAATGCCATTGATAAAATGTAATTTGCCAACTCCTCTTGCCGACATTGAAGCCCAGACCATTACTTAAGATGGAATTTTTACTTTGCACTTGAGACAATCATGATGATAAGTTTCATGTTTTTGGCGAATAACTCTGCTCCGATTATCTCCGACGCAAAGTTCGAATCGTGACGCGTCACTCCAGTGCACACGATTCCACCTCTCCATATCCCAATCGATTGTTTTTAGCCCATTTTAACCTGTTTTGCTTCTGCTTTAGGGTCAATAATGGTTTTTCTTTAGCTTGCTCCAAAGAAAACAATAATTATCTCTTGTTGCTTAGGATTGAAATCGTGAAAATTACCTTGTAAGTACCATAACCTAGTTTTCTTGCTTCTCAATGACACGTAGACCTGCAAACACGTCTTCCAACAGCTTCACTCCAGAGCACACTCAACTCTCCGTAGTTAGCACGTCTATTAGCCTTGATAATTCCGCCCAAAGCTCGTCTACCAGGGTCTGTTAATTTGGATTTTTTTACATATCTGGATTTTTGGGCAGTTGAACCATTTGATTCGTATAATCTTACAATATTTCGAACACTGTATATAGATAACCCGACCAATATTCCAATTTCACCGTTTGATTTTCCCGATTTATGCAAATTAATAATAATTGATCGAATATTTTCATCTATCGCCTTTCCTCTGCCCATTTTTGACAGCAACTACGAGGTAAGGCCGCCTGATAAACTAAGGTTCGCTAAAACAAGCGAGCGTCGTTGACAAACAAGCATTGTTGCCTCGACGGTCTTGAGAAATCATCGTCAGCAATATTTGGGTATTGAAGTTTTCTTACAGTTGTCCAGTTTTTATGACACAACATACTCTATTGAATCCATATATTTCCTAAATTGCTATAAATACCATATTTTGTCTTATATCTTACGATATCTTTTATATCTCCTATATTCTAGTGGGTTTTTTGCCGATAAAAGCCAAAAAAACTACAAATTTTGTGTGTAGCCCAACTGAAGCTGGACAGGGCTCGTATGTTTTCATCTTAAAAACTGTCTAGTCTGCAGGACGACATTCCGTCGTTTTTTGACGTTTTTTAGGTTTTTACATTATAGCCGTGCGGAGACCTGATCCTAACTGAATTGCGACCCTTGAAAGTAATTTTGATGTCGGCTTGCCGTCATATTATAACACAGTGAGTTCTTAGTGTATAATCTGATGATCCATCCACTACTATAAAAGATACCTGGTCTATGTGGTAACACAAATATTTATTCATTTCAAATAGGATCATAAAGGCCTCTTCAGAGGAAGACGATATGTAGCATACTATAGGATTTGGACCGCAACTTATTGAGGTACGGGAAAATTGGCTTTGACAGCTTGTGCGTCATCTTTCCATTTTTTTTCTCGCGTAAAGTATTTTGTGCTCTAGAAAGGCTCTGTAGATATAATTGGAAAAATCATAAATAACGTTTTAGTGACCAGAGGTGATATCAGTGGCTTTGGTTTGAGAGTGATACGCTCCTGAACTGCTCAAGAAACAATGCATGAGAATTCAACGTGCAGGGGAACAGTATTGGTGCTAAGCACTACTGAGTTATTCAGAGTAACTCAACAGGGTTACTGGAAAGCAGCTTGGAAACCATCGTTATTATTTTGACTCTACGCGCAAAACTGCCAGCAGTGAAAGTCGCAAAGCATCCCGTAGCTCTAACATAGAAGTAGTCATTCCAACCTTACAGTGTGCTTGTTACTTTGCAGAGGTTGTTCATATTATGCCAAGAAATACAAAGCATTTCATTAAAGGAGAAGGTGCATTTTCTAAAAAGGGAGCGTTTACTTTTCAACAGTTCTTGTGAATAACTATACCTCTGAGCCAGACTAGGTTAAGTCCAAATAAGTAGTTCTAAGATAATTGTACTTGAAATATTTTTCTTGCATTGTATTGTATGCGACTTGACATGAGTTAAAAATTCGTAACTTCCTTATTATTACAGACAGGTGGATGCTGCATGTAGCAACTGAAAATTAACAATATCATCATGAGCCTAACATATTGAACTCATTTTTGACAGAAATGGACTTAACCCAGTTTGGCTCTGGGGTACAGAATTATGCAATCTGCATTTGTCCGCGGTCGTTTGTTTGTATAAGCTCACCAACGTGTGAGTATTTATAATCTCTGCTCGCCCCTTTCAGTGTGACAGTTCTCTCGACATGTGCGTATCATTTTGAGTTTTCCTTTTATAAACTTGGGCACAGAGCAGCACCAATATTTACTGTTGACGATGTTTTGGCCACAACGGTAGGCTTTTTCAAGTACCTACAATTTGACAACTCTGAATAATTGTACTTAAAACATTTCAACATCGTCATCAGTAAACAGTAATTCAAACATATCTGTAGTTACATTCAGAGGCCAGCCAAACAAGGAGGATTAATAGCAGCACCTGAGCTGAAAATACAACCAACGACAGTATCAATAATTTTTGACAAGATTAGCAAAATGTCATAACAGTGTCGGAACTGTCAAGACGGATCATATGTATGGAGGCAAGGCGGCATGGAAATTAATTGTCGGGGTTGAAATCCAGTTTAGAATCAGTCTCTAGAAGTAGGGATTATTTAAATATACTCACATCAATGCTACTGTATACATCACAACAGATTTCATAAAGTGCCTGTTATTGTCGTTGAGATTATTGACATCTTCAGGTTCTCTCAAAGTCTCGTAGCCATCGCCATATCTACCTAGCAGGCCACAATAGAATAACATACAAGACATTATTCCTATGAATGTTATGATTAGGGCTATTTCCTGCAAAACATGTTACAGTGAATTTTGTCCTCACCTGGCGGAAATCATAGTAAAAATAATCATATATTCCAATACATTGTTCCTGCTTAAGATAGCAACATACACTTTGACGAAACTGGTATCAAACATCCAAAGTCTAGATATGGTTGGAAGATTTTCTTACAAAAACTAGTTATTTTCAAATTTTAACAGTCCATTCCCTGATCCAGCATATTCTTTTTTTAACAATTTGGAATGGAAAATAAACGAACTGTTGAAACAGGTCACCAGTCATGCTTGCCTTCAATTGTCGGCGATGGTTTCATGTAGCCATTGGGATCTCGGAAACTGTAAGAGATAGGAAGTTGCTTAAATCAGGTTCAAGTTGCGTATTTAGGTAGTCAACAAAATGTTGCTTATAAAATAAATTCAAAGTCCTTCCAGCGAAAGACAGAGAAAACCTAATTTTCCTAAAATCGTTTTATTCTTTTATTTGTAGTGGGATTTCAAAATAAATTGCACATTAAGTGTCTCTTGTCCTCCAGCATCAACTTTATTATTTATTATAGACACCATATTGGATTTTTGCACAAAGGAATACAGTTTTCAATTCTGATTAAAAAAGTGTAAAAAATTAACCTAAAATCACTTTTATTTTTTCCTGACTTCATTTGAGATGAGATTTCAAAATATTTTGCATGTTAACAGTTTTTCTCCTTTACAACATGGCGTAATTAGAATTTCATTGTGACGTTTCGTCTCTCGTTCTCTAGCATCAACTTTATTTATTCTCAAGGACGTCATATTAGGTTTTTAATTCTGATTTCAACAACGTATAAAGTAATACAGTGACATTGCCAAACCTTCGTATGTCTTACAGTTTCCGAGATCCCAATAATGACGATCGAATTTGAAGAATAATAAATAGTCCAACAACTTAAACTTGTCTTCTTTTTATGCACAATATGTGGGTGATGCCATTACCTTGAATTTGTAAAAATCCGCAGGGCCTACGGCTTGAGATTCTACATTCTGTTTCAAAATTAGCAATGTCACCAAGTATACGGTCATATTGCAGCATACGGATGCAGTATATCTGAAATAAAACTTTTTTTATGATAGGGCCAACCAGCTTATAATCCCTCACAAGATATGATCAGCAGACCTCATACTCGTAACTCGTTTGGTACGAAAACTCGTACTTCAGGTTACTAGATCTGAATCAAAATTTTTCCTAAAAAAATTGCGATGAAGACAATAAGTGTATGTATTTTTTTGTGGGAACATACCTATATAACATGTATATCTTTTAAAAAAAATGGCCGCATTGAATAGAACAGACTATTATAAGTGATAACACGGTGGTACCGATTTTTAATTGATTTCTTTTTAACCACGAATCTGGCCAGTTCCAACCCACGTGAAACTTTAACCAAATGAAAGACTGAAACATTGAGTTTTGTCGATCCGGGTTCAAGGTACCTATCAGAGATCTTGACATTTCTTGAGGTTCTATGCTGCTATGCATATCACTTAAAAATTTTTTTATTAATTTGAACATTAATTTTAATTCCTTATAAAATCAGATACTTTTTCAGAAGGACGTAAAGAAAAGTTCAACCATGTTTTCATGTTATTTTTTCATACTTTATTCAGCATTAGTCTTTGAAAGTATTTCTTTTATTTTTTTATTTATATCAACGTAGAAGTTTACATTTTCATTAATATACTCCACTCAGCCATTTTTTTACTAGTCTAAAGTATCACATTCATCTTGAAACAATTTAACAGAATAAAGAATAGTTGCCGCGTCTATGTGGATGTTATACAGGATGTTCTGTACTTAAACGGATATAGTATGTTATATCTGGAAGTTTAGTTTTTACTTGATTTGTCTAAGCGCGCCAAATCTTTAATATATCTCAGGCACTGTTAAACCGGTTTTTTTTTGTTTGGTTAATAACAAAGTTACTAGACGGACGCAAAATCTTTTTTATCAAAATCAACACCTTTCAAGCTGAACTTTGAAATCTCCGCCTATGTACAAAAAAGCAATTGAGTGGTGCTAATTAATCAGCAGAATAGATCGATTGCGCCTCTTTCATTTTTTGAGTTAGTTATTTATTCAGATATCTTATTTTTAGCAGTTCATGTGACTCAGGACTCAAAATTTCAAGGATTATCGACATGTTATGTAATTAAATCTAACGTAGAGTTTGGGATCATTCTCACCATAATCTTCAGTTGATCTGGAGAGTCAAATTCAGTGCATTTGCATACTAAATGCCGTTTTTATCTTCAAAGTAGGATTCACGTTGTTGTGTAACATCAGTTAGTAGAATGGAATCATTAAAAAATTGCTGACAAAACTAAATAGAGTGTAGAGCATTAAAATTACTAACAATATTAAACATATCAGGTGTCAGTGACAAAATCATGAATTTACTCTTACAACCTAGGTATACAGGGTGTTTCAGTTTGTTGTTGCATAACTTTAAGATTCGATAGCACTTTTAAAATTAATGCATAAAGTCTATATAAACATGGGTCGAAAAATGCGTGGCTTCGAAATACAGGATGTTTAAATTTACTTTTTAAAATAGTTTTTTTTTAAATATTTCGAACAGTATTTGATGTATAACAGTGAAAATTGGTATACAAGGGTTTTTTGGTACGATAAAACGAACCATGGGCATAGTTTTACTGTAGCCGCTAGAGGGCGCTCTCTACTGTACCTGTAGTGTATTAAAATGACCGAAAATTTTTTCTTAGTGCAATTTTTTGCTTTTTCAATAAAAAAACTGATTCTTCGCACTTTCATGCATAAAAAAGCTCTCTTGTGAGTTTTCGTTATAGTCAGCCGTTTTTGTCTTTTTTTTGTACATTTTCGATTTGGGCATTACAAGTAATTAAGATGATCGTTTAGATTGTGTTTTTAAACACAGCAATAATTCCTAACTCCAAATAAACACAAAAAAACAGAATATTAATTTGTTTAATTTTCCAATATTATTTTTAACAAATTAAATTAATTATTTACAACTAAAATGCTATTGGATAGTTAGGACAAATATACAAAATCTAAAGTAGTTGCTCGAAATGTAAACCTAATTGTTCAATACACAATTCACATCTACGAATGATCGAACGTGGTATAGCATTATTCAAATAAGGCCTTATTTCATCATGCATTCCTGATCCTGTCTATTAGCATATCTCTTGTGGTTACGGGAGTCTGGTACACTTTTTCTTTTAGAAATCCCCACACAAAGAAATCTAATGGATTTAGGTCAGGGGATTGTGGAGGCCAGGCGACTGGTCCTCCACGGCCGATCCATCTTTCTAGATAATTTCCGTCCAGCCAGTTTCTAACTATTCTCGAATAATGAGCTGGACAACCATCAAGCTGGAACCAGGCCAATCTTCTTAAATCTAATATAACATCAACCCACATATTTGCATGTTCAGCCTTTTAAAATTCCAAGAAGGTCGCAGCATTTAACCTTGCAGGCAAAAGGTAGGGTCCAAATAGTCGATTACGGTAGATACCAATCCACACGTTCGCACTAAATTCATGCTGAAAATTTCTTTCCCGAACTGCACGCGGATTTTCATGCGACCAAATATGTTGATTATGAAAATTTACCACTCCACGTCTAGTGAAGCATGACTCATCGGTCCATAAAACGTTACTTAAAAACTCCCTATTATTATCAGTTCTATCAAGAATCCACTGACAAAATGTGATTCTTCGTTCTCCGTCCCCTGGCTGTACTCCTTGCACAGGTTGCAAATGGTAAGGAAGTCTATGGTCATTTCTAAGAACACGATGAACATGGCTTGCTGAAATTCCCAAGGCACCAGAAACTCTCCTAACACTTGTGGTCGGATCTCTATCAAATTCACGCAGAATCATACGGGTAAATCTGCGCCCTTTGGAGATTTCCAAAACCATTTTCAATTATTTGGCGATGCACTCTTACAAATACTGAGCGAGTTGGATGTCGTCTGTTTGGAAATCTTCGTGCGTATTCTCTGGCTGCTTCTGCTGCGTTTCCATTTACAAAGCCATACACAAAATGAATATCCCCTAACTCTTGATTGGAGAATAAAAATGGCATTTTTATAAAACTTACAAAAAAAAAACAGGTAAAAGAAACTAAATTTCGTGCATTCACAATTGCAAAAAAACGTTTCAGGTTTCAACAGACAACAAAACTAACTGTCAACTAATTGACGTTTAACCTTATTCTTTCAATTTCAAAAATATTTGGAGGCACAGTCTACTTCTAAAAATTATCGAGATACTGACTTTTTAACGTTATTTATCATAAATAATTAAAAACGCATCGAACCTTAAAAATCGAAATATCTCAAAAACGGCTAACTATAACGAAAATTCACAAGAGAGCTTTTTTATGATGAAAAGTGCGAAGAATCAGTTTTTTTATTCAAAAAGTAAAAAATTGCACTAAGAAAAAATTTTCGGTCATTTTAATACACTACAGGTACAGTAGAGAGCGCCCTCTAGCGGCTACAGTAAAACTATGCCCATGGTTCGTTTTGTCGTACCAAAAAACCCTGGTATACCAATTTTCACTGTTATACATCAAATATTGTTCGAAAGTATTTAAAATACGATTTTTCATTTTAGCACAATAATAATAATAATAATTATAATCATAATAACAGCAAATAATAAACAATAGAAAATTTTAAGAAGATGTAAGTGATTTAATTGATATCATTCATAATCATTACAAAATGCAATGTAAGATCATATTATCTATATTTTGTGCCGTTCGTTATACCTGCTTTATTGATGTGTGTTTTCAGCCTTTGTTGTAAGTGAAACTGCTTAAAATTTGAGGATCGAATTTGTGATTGGCACTTTTCACGAGAAGTTGTAAATTATCTTTTTGTGGTCTATTTATCACGAATAACCCCATTTGGTCTTAGCTCTTTTATTATTTACCGTTCTACCGCTGCTATTAGTCTAATCATATTAGTCAAAAATACCCCTGGTTTGTGAAATAATTGTAAAGTCTGGTTTTATTGCTGCAAGTTGTTCAAGGAGGTATTGAAAACATGGACGCATAAGGTGGGTACACCAATTTTTGTGGGAAAACTTTTTATTCGATAACAAAGAATGAGAAAACATGATTTTTGGGATTCAATCGAAAGTTTAGACAGGAACGAAAACATTCTTCTTAAAAGATTTGTAGCTATTTATGGGACCTACAAGACGAGGCCACACGTAAAAAGATCCGACTAATAGCAAAAAAGTTATGGCCGAAAACCGAGGCAAACTGCAGGTCTTGGCACTTCGTAATGCGACGATGGTTTCTCGCAGATATTTGAAATTCTTCAAATTCGCAGGATTCGTCCTTCTAAGTATCCAACAAAATTTTAGTAGATTGGTCAAGTAGTTTTTCAGAATTTCTGATTGTTTATTCCAAAACACCTGTCTTCCGGCCATCACTAGGTACTAGTTTATTGAACACTGTGCAGGGTTAGTTCAAATGACAATTTACAGCCAAGCACACTAGTTTATCTTGCAGATATGAAACGCAAACCATTCCGAAAGATAAATGTTATTTTTATGCGAAAAAAGGATGAGTTACGTTTTTTCTTCTAAACAAATTCAAACATTTCGTATTTAAGAATAATTCTCAACAAAAGATGATAGACACATCCGCTTTGTTTTAAAATGTGTATAGTAACGAATGTTTTTCGAATATCGTAGCGCATTTGTTTCATTACTCACAAATACGAAATGTTTGAATCTGTTTAGAAAAAACGTAACATTTGTTTTTCGCATAAAAATAACATTTATCTTTCGAAATGGTTTGTGATTCATATCGGCAGGGTAAACACGTCTATTTTGCTATTAAATGCTCTTTGGACGAACCCCTGTATATTGCTTAATAAACTAGTAGTGTTGGCCGTAAAACAGGTGTTTTGAGATGAACAATTAGAAATTCTCAACTTCGAAGTTGAGTCATTTATTTTAGATCTGATCAAAAGAAATGTTTTTTTCCTTTAACATTTTTCTGGTAAAATTAAATTAACAAAGTTATAGCCCTTTAGAAGTTTGAGTACCGCCCTGTCTCAATAATAATATTATGTGCTCGTGTTTGGCAACAACGGATATAATCCGCCTTATCTGTTCATCGCATCGGAAACAAAAAAGCGAAAGAATTTGAAACGTTTATCACGATGTCAGTCAATGTTTCAGTCGGTAACGCGTGAGTGAATAGTGGTGTTTGTTGCGTGGCTCAAACGAAATAAAAAATGGCACATGTTTACGAAAATGCTGAACTTGTGGACATGATTCTTATTTAATCGAGTGCAACCAACCCCTCGTGCCTTTGTTAATGTAGTACAAAGGGCTCGTGAATCAGGTGACTTAAGACCTCACAGGGGAGGGCATGCCGGTGCTCCAAGACTGCACGAACAATTACAGGTCCGCACTGAAATACTTGTCGGGAGGATACTTTATAAAACAAGGTAACATTTTTTTTTAATTTTTTTTTTATTTTTACACACATATTTTGGTTTATCTTCCTTCTACAATCATTATCTGAAAATTAATGACTCCACTTCAAAGTCATAATCCAATTTTGTTGTTATTCACAAGTATAAATTCTACGGATTTGAAGAATTTCAAGTAGTTGCGTGAAATTATCGTTGCATTACCAACAAGTGCCAAAAGCTGCATTGTGCCTTGTTTTGCGGTCACAAGTGTTTTGCTATTAGTCGGATCTTTTTACGCCTCATTTTGTAGGTTGGATAAATACTTAAAAATCTTATATAAAAAGTTTTTTTCATTCCTGTCAATAGTTTCGATTGAATCCCATCATTATCTGTTGTCAAATAAAAAGTTTTGCCACAAAAATTGGTGAACCCATTTTATGCGTCCATGTTTTAAATACACCCTTGAACAACTTGCACCAATAAAACCAGACTTTACAATCATTCCGGGGAAATTTGACAATATGATTAGACTATATATCCATCGAATCCAGTTTGTTCTAAGAATAACGTAATCGCACAGCAGTTAGATTATACAAATATGTCTTGTGTCTCAGTTCAGCTTAAATAGTTTTGAATTCGTGTCACGTTTTTGATTTCCTGACTAGTTGCAAATTTTATTTTAAGCGGTACTACAGTTCCACAGATTATAAAATAAAGCTACATCAAGCATACATCATATATACACCCCCGTGTCGCAGATCACTGCATATTCTATTCGTGTTTGACCTGAATGCCTTGTTACGGTATGTCGAGTTGCTTATCCATATAGCCAGTATGATTTGTTGGCTGTGGAAACCAAGGTCAATGTTGGTCCGATCTGTGGATGCGACATTATAGGCCCTCTACACGTATTGCAGCCAAAACAAAGACATAGGTGGAAGGATGATCGTCCGTTTTTTCAAGGGAGTGGGAATCATCGACAAAAGATACCTGCTCCCAAAGATTTTCTCAAGGGGGCCCCAAATTGTAAGCAAAATCATGTTAAATATGTACATCTTATTGTCCAACTGGATTTTCAGAAGGTCACACGCCTATATGTGGGAGCCTTACGTACCTTATTGCAGTGAGGTCAGAGCTATGAGCGTGGCTCTGTGATATTTCCGGAATGAGTGACAAATGTGATATTTGCACTATTGCCCAACCAATCTGAAAAAGCGTTATGTTGAGCATGTAGTACATCAGAATGTCCGAATCGACATCAATAAACTTCTTGGAGAAAATCAGAGAAAAGCCTAATGCCACTGCCATGCTGCCTAAAAACAGAAACAAATGCGGTAAATCAGCTTCAACTTATATTTATCTTATAATTGCTAAATCTATTCGGGAGGTACACACAAAACTAGTCCAACAGAGGTTTTCATAATGTCATGTGTCTAATTTTGCTCCTTATGAGATACTATGCAGAAATGGTAATTATGAAAAAAGGATTTTCCAGGAAATGTTGTAAATCAAAAAGCAGAATAAGGCAGTAAACAAAAGAACAGACGTAGAACATTTGAGTGTTATGTACTGAAACATCATTAATTTAATTAAACAAAATAACCACTATCACATAACATTGATCAACAAAAAGGCAAAACATCAAATATAACAAAAAATAGCTCAAAATTTCACTATTTAGAAATACCTTTCTCCTTAATTTTTTTGTTGAGCTCTGAAAAAGGTAATGTATTTTTGCGATACGACGGCAGCTTCACAACAGGAAACTCTATTTCTTTAGACCCCAAATTCGATTGGTTAAAAGAAATCAATTTGTTATTACTAAAAGGTTTATGAGAGCTAAAAAAAATATTTCAAAACCTTGTGCGTAGCTTCTAAAAATTATCAAACATCTGTCCGTGCAAAAACAACTATTTTGCTTTGAACGGGCTTTAATATGGCAGTTTAAAAATGTTTATGTGTTGTGTTTGCCAACACATTGTACTTAGTAAAATAAACGTTATAACTATTACTATTATTATTATTATCGGAAAAATGCAGGCAAAAGACGACGGAAATCAGAAAAATACTATAAAAATGTTGTCGACGCCTATTTATGTTGGTTTGTTTATCAAGAATCGGTATCTAAAACTTTACACTCAGGCTAGATCGTGAAAATACATAATAATTCGAAAGTACTTCCATCATGTCTACCCACGAAATGCTTAATGCATTTATAATTATCGTATTTAAGTTACGATTATAAATTTTCCTTTTTACAATATGTGTATAATTTTTGAGATAAAGCTTATTCCCACAAATGAAAGAAGCAGAATGACTAGTGTAAAAATGATATTCCAAAACGAGATTCATTTCTTAAAACTACTATACCGTGGGAATGTCCAGACCTATATGTACATAATGACATTGATCATGTTTACGACGAAATTCTTTGTAAATTCTGCTAAATTTGCTTGATTTGAAAGTCATAGGTATTACCAACCAAAAATGAACTGGTTTTAAAAATTCTACAGGTACATATAGTTGTTAGTTTTAATGTAAGACACTATCATAAGGTATTTGTTCTTGACTGTGATGCACAGCATATACATATTTGTTCCAATTTTGTTGATGTTAAGTATCTGTTTTTCATCAAAAAACAGTTTTCTCTCACCCGAAAAATGCCATATTTTCCTCCTACCAGTGCAGTCTATTAACCATCCAGCTAATGGAGTAGCTAAAGCGTCTACCACCTGACCTGCAAAACATTCTATTCATCAAAAATATACATTCAGTTTGAAACACTTCAACGAGTATTAGTGTATCTTTTCTTTTCACCGAAGAAGTCGCGTAGGCAGAAACCTAATTAACGAGACACCGCAACTGCTATCAGGAACTAAAAAACGCCTTATCAATCCGATATTTCAACTACCTAAGCTTAGCAGAAACTGGTAAAAACCTCCTCAGGCTGATTGTTCCACAATCTCGACGCCCTAGGAGTCAAGGAGTGCGGATAGCTCCGAAGAGCAAAGCTCGTTGGCATAGCTGTAGAAGAGAGCAAGATCGCTGTCCGCCAATCGATGTAAAAGGGTCCCGAGACTGTCCTTCAGAAAAGTGCCATTAATTAGTCGATCAGCCGTTTCTGAACAGCATCTAGGAAGCAGTGTTGTCAGTGCGGCAGAACTCCAAACATGTTAGCAGTACTAGAGGCTAGGTATTATCTGGGCCTTATAAAGACTGAGGAGGTTGTGCGACGAGGCAGAACTTAGCTATCCATCGAAACTGGATAAGTGATAGGGCGCTTTTTGTTAGACAAGGTGCAGTACTGTGTTCTGGAAGCATTAAACTGTACCAGATTGTTGCGTCCCCAAGCAGTGATTTTTTAGATTTCTCATCAGGAGGAAGTCGTTACAAGCGTTCTCTTGATCTAATCAGCAGATACCGTCTTGCCACACAGAATGCCTGCATGTAGAGCGCCGTGGACAATGTTGGGGCCGATCCCTGGAGAATACCCGAATTAATATTGTGGTACGAAGAGGAAAAACCGTCAATTTTTACAGATATCTTGCGGCTGGAGAGGAGGTCAGCCACCCATCTGCAAAGCTTCTCCGGGGGGTCATAGGTTAGAAGCTTGCATAAGAGGGCAGAACGCCACAGCTGATCGAAAGCTTTCACGATATCAAGAGCAATGATAATTCAAGAATTCCATCCATTCTTTTACTCCGTTAACACTGCCTGTTTCAACTTACCAGTCATTAGCAAGATTCCAGCAGTAGTAGCCTCCATCTTAAGAACAACTTGGAAGTAAAAAAGTGTGTAGGAGAACCACATCGCTGCACACAAATCATTGAACACATGACCTAAACCATAACTCAGTTTTTGACAACATATACACATTTGATTTGGAGTATCTTCCGAATTCATATTTGCTGATTGTTTAAATTTACTATGAACCATACGTTATATGAGGAACCACAAGTAGTTCATTGCATGAGAGACCAATGACTGCAACTTTACTGGCGAGATTCTTGTATGGTTTCTTCAAATTACAGACTGTTGTAACCCAATATCTAGTATCGACATCGCATCCATTTCACAAGGGCTGTGCGAGCAAATACAGAAAGTAGAACGGTATCTTTACGTACCGTTCAGCTAACGATTTTTTTCAGGAATAAATAAATACATTACATGGTTGGTCTTTCCTTAAATGAATTTTTGCTCAAAGTTCCGAAGCTTTCGTTCCATCAGCGTCTTTTAAAAGCATGGATAACTTGGTAAATATTTGAATTGATCTTTTCAGAAGCATTGGTTACACAATTTACATTCCATTTAGAGGTACTGGATATTTGGAAACATAATATCATTAAAATGAGCACGTTCTCTATTTTTAACGAGTAACTCGAAAAACATTACATTTTGTAAAAAAACTACCTGTTACAAAAAAGTGATAAGGCCAAAAAGTAAAAGCAGGGAGAATTATTCTTTAGGTCAGGGTTGTCCAACTTAATGTGGCCCAAGGGCAACTTCAAAAAAAAATGCAGTTTGGAGGGCCGCATTATAAAATCTTTCTATACAACATTATTACTGAGTTTTAATAGGTATATTATAACGTACTATACTATATGGTATACAAAAATAGTTTTTCTATTATTTTCATTTATTCAAAAAATATGAAATTACAAAAAAATCAGTGGGACATTTGAGGATGTTGGTTTTCTAATACTAATGCATCAATATTAACATTAATATTTGTTGTTGATAAACGAAGTAACTGAGTAAGTGACTTATCAGAGAGGGAACATCTATACTTTGACTTGATAAATTTCATGTTGGAAAAGCTGCTTTCGCAAAGATAGGTGCTTCCCATCATTGATCCCATTGTAAGTCCTAAGTTTCGCAAGTTGGGGTATCGTTCTCCTGGCAGTAACTTAAAAAAGTCCAAGCCAGTTTCAGTTCTTCCTTGGTAAAAATGATCTGATTGCAAATCACACAATTCCAGTTGAAGGTCTGCTCTGCTTACGTTCTCAACAGAAATTGTTAGTGGCTGAGAAAAAACTGAAATGTCGCTTTCGATTTTTTTAAAGTCACTAAATAGATTTTTGAATTCTTCTGCAATTGTGTCAATGTATTTTATATGAGGTAAATATGAAACTTCCTCAAAATCCTTCATTTCTTCGAAATGTTCTTTACAACTTTGAAAAAATGAAAAATCATTTTTTTGTAATGAAGACTTGAAAAGTTTAATTTTATTCTTAAACCTATTTATGTGTCCAAGTAATGGCAATATTCTGCTGTTTTCCTTGTAGCTTCAAATTCAATTCGTTAAGGTGAGATGTCATGTCTGTTGAAAATGCAAGGTCTGCTAAAAATTGTGCATCTGCCATTTGCTTTTCCAGTTCCGTAGTATCGGACTTCACTTCATTTTTAAGGAAAATAGGAATCGTTGCAAACACTTTCCGGCGCTTAACCAACGAACATCGCTGTGAAGTAACAAGTCCCCATATGTAGTATCCACTTCGGCCAAAAAATCACGAAACTTTCTGTGAGTCAAAGCACGATTGCCCCCTCTAACAATATCAGTTATTTTAATAGCCACTTTCATGACATTTATTTGACGTAAAGATTTTCCACATAAGCTCTCTTGGTGAACAATACAATGTATCATAGGACAGTTGATGCTGTTTTGTTTCAATAGTCCAACAAATCCAATTTCAGTCCATGTCCTAGCTCTGGCGCCATCAGTGACAATACAGGAACATTTATCAAATCGCCCGTAGTCTGACACCAACTTATTCACAGCTTCAAAAATATCTGTACCCTTGGTTGTACCATGGAGAGGAATAAGGTTAAGCATCTCCTCTGCTACGCTGAAGTCGTCTTGAATAGTTCGGATAAAAATTACAAGCTGGCTAATGTCAGACAGATCAGTGCTTTCATCCAGGCATAGCGAAAAATATTTACATTTTTCAACCACGTCACGCAATTTTTTGGATACATGTTCATTGATATGGTCCACCCCACCCGTCTTGCAATTGTTTGATGCGATACTGAGACTATTTCAAATTTTTCGGCAACTTTTAATTCATTGAATTGTTTCGCCATTTCTATTGCACACTTTTTGATAAGCACTCCATCACTAAAAGGTTTTTTGCTTTGGCAATTTCCAGTGCTATTTTGTAAGAGGCGGCAATACTGCACTTGTTATCAGAGTCAGATTTTTTGAAAAAACGTGTTTGTTGTTTTAGTTTTTTCTTGTATACCGTTATGATAGCCTGCCTCGAGTCCCCTAAATATTGCCGAAACGTTTTGTAACGTAGTGTAATGTCGTTTCACATTATATTCTTTAGGAACCGATAGTACTTGCATACAAACAATGCACTGAAGTTTATTATTATTGTTTGAGATTAAATATTCTGATTCCCAACGGTCATTATAAACTCGGTGTTCGTTCGTTATTTTTCGTTTCTGTGAAGACATATTTCACGGAGTATTTCACTTAAAAAGGCTTTAGAGTTGCTGTGTACTGAAACGCACTAGCACTAGCACACACACTTTTTTTTTTCTTTTTTTTTTTTTTGGTGAGGGGGGAATGCGTTTACGCACCATACCATAGCCGCCCGAGCTACGGCGTGTGTGGGACTCCAGGTTGTCCACCTAATACCCACTAAACCCTAAACCTCCGCGTGGCCCGACTCATCAGCGTCTCGGTAGGCCATGTGTTGTGCGTGACCTGTGGTCTGCTACAACGTCTCCTCATGTGTTTCAGTCTCTGGGAACGCCGGGTTGGTTCCCTTTACCTCGCACATTCTATCGATGTCGTTAAGCGATCATCGATAGAGGGTCTGCTAGGTTCTCTTGAAACTGTTGTTTTCGGAAAATCAAGAGTTTCAAGTCCTCTTACCAATATGTTGTTCCTGGTCCTGGTCCTGAAGGGTCCTGGTCCTGGTGGGTCCTGGTCGTGGCGGGTCCTGGTCCTGGTTGGTCCTGGTCCCGGTGGGTCCTGGTCCCGGTGGTTCCTGGTCCCGGTGGTTCCTGGTCCTCTGCATCCACGCCGTGGGGGGGGGGGGGGGAGCAACCGCGGGTTCTCCTAGTCTCCTAGTCAAGGTTCCAGTTAGCGGGTGCCAACTGGGACCTTGGTCTAGGGTACCTGGTTCTGCGGTTGCGAGGCCTCTTTCTCCGGATCGTAGTCCATGAGAGATCGTAGCTGCTCGTTCGGGTGGTCCTGAGCTTTCTCGAAGGTCTTCTCCGCTTTTTTCCTCATGTACTCGTGGATGGTGTCCCAATGCAGGTCTCTACGCAAGGTTGAGTTTCTTACGTAGGATGGTGCACTGGTGACGATCCGGAGTAGCTTCATCTCTAGAGCAGCAAGTCGCTTGCGATAGCTGGGGGCAGCGTACCCCCAGACCGCGGAGGCGTAAGCGAGCTGAGGTCTGGCGATGGCCTTGATCAGCCGTAGCTTGGTCGCTAGCGGCATCCGGCTGTGTCTACCCAGTGATGGGTAGAGTTGAGCCATGGCTGCTCTGGTCTTTGCGATGACAGCTTCTATGTGGGCTTTCCAGGTGAGGGACTTGTCAAATACGATCCCCAGATATTTGACTTTGTGGCTCCATTGGATATCTTCGTCGAAGATGGATGCTTCGAGAGGTCTTGCAATCCTTCTTCGTTGAATGAAGATTGCCTGCGTCTTCTGGACGTTGATGCGGATTTTCCATTTCACGCACCAGTCCTGAATGTGGTCCAGTTCATCCTGAAGTCTCCTACGGATGATCTCGGGTCGTCTATGCTTGGCGGCTATAGCAGTGTCGTCTGCATATAGGGCCAGCATTGTGTCAGCTGTCTTCGGCACATCGTGAGTATAGATGTTGTAGAGCAGGGGGGCTAAGGCTGACCCCTGGGGCACGCCTGCTTCCAGCTGTCGTCTTGTTGAATGGCATGTACCAATCTTCACCGTGAACCATCTTTGTGTTAGATAGCTCTGGATCAGTTGGCAGATGTTCGCATCGATTCCGGCGGCTTCCATTTTGGCGATGAGTCCATCGTGCCAAACTCGGTCGAAGGCTCGTTCCACGTCCAGCAGGACGAGACCGGTTGCCTCCTGGAAATTGAAGCCGCTGGTGATGTTTTCTGTCAGTCGTAGCGCTTGGAGTTCCGTGTTGTGAGAGGATCTGAAGCCGAATTGCTCTGGGGGGAGAAGTTGCAGTTCTTCTGCCTGCTTCTCTAGTCGAACGGCGATAGCCTTTTCGACTACTTTGCCCATCGAGGAAACCAGGCTGATGGGCCGGTAGTTCTGGGGCAACTTCCGGTCCTTGCCTGGCTTGGTGAGCATTATAACCTGGGCTTCCCGCCACCGCCGCGGGAAGTGTTTAAGCCTCAGAGTGGCATTGGCGATGTTGGTGAGCGCAGCAAGGTTTTTCAGCATCCTGTTGTTGATGCCGTCCCTTCCCGGCGCCTTTCTGACCTTCAACCTGCGGATGATCAGACGGATTTCCTCTGGACTGGAGGGATGATCCGTCTCCTGGCCAGGTGGTCGACTCCTCATGATTTCGGCTGCGACTTCCACGGCCTCCTCGTGGTTGTCGTCCTCGTCTTCATGGTAATTGAGTCTGCATTCGGATTCTAGCAAATCGGCGAATGCTTCGGCTTTTTCTTCACTGGAGTAGGCCAAGCCGCGTTGGCCGTGAAGAGTGGGGATCGTGGTGCGCTGACGACGAAATTTTTGCTGCATAGTCCAGGCCGTACCATCCTGGGTCTCTAGTTCTGCACAGGCTGCATTCTATCTGCTGTTTTGGAGTTCCGCGAGTGCGTTCTTCAGGGCTAGCGATGCTCTGTTTCGCGCAACTCTCGACTCCTCTGTCAACAGTTGGAGATGTTCTCGCTTGAGTCTTCTGTTCTCCCTGATCAGGTGCCTAATATGGTGCGGTGCTGGTGTCTAGGAAACTGCCGTAGTCTCGGAGCGGGTGCTGTCCTCGTGCGCTCGCAGGACAGCATTCTCCAGCTCCTCTACTGCGTTGTCCAGTTCCTCCGCTGATCGGATGGTTGGAATTTGAGTGATGTTCCTTTGGACGTTGGATTTGTACAGGTTCCAGTTCGTCCGTTTGGTGCTCAAGCTATCTCTAGTTCTAGACCCTGTGCCAAGTGTTAGTAGAATCGGATTGTGGTCCGACGATCCTTCCACCAGGGTCTCTATCTCGAACTCCTCTCTGATGTTGCGGAGGATGGCTATGTCCAGTACCGCAGGTCGCCCAAGGCCGAATGGAATGTAGGTTGGTTGCTCCGGACCGACGATGACCCCCGCCAGGGCATCGACGTGTTCCTGGAGCTGCCTTGCATTCCTGTCTTCGACGTTGTTGTTCCATGCCGGAGACTTGCAGTTTAGATCTCCGATGACTATGCGTGCTCCTGGGCCTCTCAGGAGGTCAGCGATGTCATCTTCGTCTAGGGCCTCCCCTGGTGGCACATATAGGGAGGTGATTCTGTAGCGACGGTGGTTGTGATGGACCTGGACCGTGATTCCGTCCCCATTGATGTCTGCGGCATCGTCGAGGACATGACTCGTCAAGGTACGTCAGACTATGGGCAGCATCCAATTTCGTTTCTTGGATGGCCATCACCTCTGGTTGGTACTGGTCTAGTATCTCATGGATTTCTGGTTTCCGTGCCCTGAATCCGTTGATGTTCCAGGAGATAATGCGTAGAGATTCTACGTTTTGCCCTGTAGTCATTTCGGATCTAATGCTTGTCTTGCATCTTGGCCTCGAGTGCATCCAGGCGGGTTATGATGGCTTGCATCATTGCTAGCAGTCTGTCATCGCCGTGTTGCTTCTGCACAGTAGTTCCAGTAGCAGTGGCGGCTGCTGGGGCAGAAGTGAACATAGGTTCCTTCGCTTTTTGAGCGTAAGAGGTCCTATTTGTGGTGGGAACTGCTTTGGGGGCAAAAGCAGCTTTCCTCGGGGCCTTACTACATCCCTTGTAGTTGGCGGGGTGGCCTTCTCCACAAAGGCAACACTTGGCGTTTCGTTGCCCTGTTGGCGGCGCTGGCAGACTGCAGCTGGTGCTGCTGTGGTCCTCTCCACACTTAACGCACCGTTCAGCGAGACGGCAGTTCCGCTGTGTGTACCCGTACCGCTGGCAGCGGTAACATTGGCTGGGCTCGGTGGACTTTTTCTTCCTCTCGAAGCTGACCGTGAGCATGGCCAGCCCTGGATCTCTGCAAGCTTTTCCGGCATCTTCGTCTTGACGAGGAAGAGCGGAAGTGGCTTCTTGGTGGTCCTTGAGGTCATCTGCTGAACCTCGGCGTCTGCGATGCCTTGGCTCACTAGATCCTCTTTGATGTCATTGACTGACATCTCTCTGGGTAGCCCACGAATGACCCTCTGGTCCATCCTGTCCTCCTTCAGTTGATAGGTGAAGAAGAGCCGCTTAATGGAGTCCAGCAGTGCGACTAGCTGACGATAGTCAGCTGGTGTATTTGTGAACACCTTCACACTGTTACCCGCCGTCCTCGCCTTGGGGAATTGGATCCCCTTGTTGTTTATCATCCTACTTAAGGATGACCAGTCAGCGGTGCCCTCGATGCTGATGGGGGGAACTCCTGTTCCCGACATGGGGGGCACGATGGTCCTGGCTGCTCTAGGACTCTTCTTGGTGGCGGCAGCTGGCATCTTTGGCTGCCTTGGCGACTCGTCTTCGGAGGAGGAAACTCGCACCCGCTTCCTCCGTCTGGTGGCGACACTGAAATCGGTGTCGTCGGTCCTCTTCACGGCTTCTTCTATTTCTTCGGTCCGATGAGTGCCCTCTTCTTGAGCGTCCATCTCGTCCGACGTAGCCTGGTGGTCCTCTTCCTCTTCTTCTTCGGTCTTCTTTGCGGCCTTCTTCTTGGCCCTGCGGAGCTTCCCGTTCAGGTCCTCGATCTCCTGTTGAGCCTGCAAGAAGGCTTCTTGCAGGTTTCGCATCTGCTCTCCCAGCATGGCGAAAGCATCTTTCTTTTCTTTCAGCTGGTTAGCCAGCTTCTCAATTTTCGCCATCGTAGATGGCAAACAACCAATCTATCGCAATGAAAATCGCAATAAGATTGCTCAATATGACCGGGTGGGTCGCAGTCGCACAAGTGTATACTCGCGACGGCTGCTAGCTCGGAACTTGTGCCTGCCCCGCTTGATACAACCTTCTTATATACGCGCCCGTGGCTTCTCGAATATTCGGGGATGATCGAGAGATCAGTCCAATTTCCAGTAGATTCGCTGCGGCCTGCTATTGGTCGCCGGTGGCGTCACATGTTATTGTATTTTATCGTTAATGTAAGAATTGTGCATATTCGGTATTTGAGAGTAATTTATACATGTGATGTATACATGACCCGTGAAGCGGGCCGCAAGAAAGGAGTTCGCGGGCGGTATGTTGGACAGCCCTGCTTTAGGTAATATTCGGGACTAAATTTAGGTTGTTTTTTCTGTGTTGATGAAATTTTGTTGCAATGAAAATTCGTTTAAAAAGTAGATTGGTAGGGTGGTTCCAGAAGTACGCGGCCTGGCCTAGAGATGACGACAGTTGTTTGAAAAATATCATTGTATTATAAAGTATGCAACCTATAAAGCACTTGTGTCAAGTTTGAAGTCGCCACGTTGTTTGGTATTTGTTTGGCAGCCATAAATAATGAACGTTATCAGTGAATTTTAGCAGTACTGAATGATCGTCGACTGAAAGTGCGCGAGCTAGCAGACATAGTAGGCATTTCAAAAAGTGCGGTTCATTGCATATTATCTGAAAATTTGGACATGAGAAAGCTGTGTGCAAGATGGGTTTCATTTGAGTGTTTAGCAAAGTTTCACAGCAACAAAGCAGAATTTTTGCGTCGTTTCATAACCACAGATGAAACATTGGTCCATCACTTCACACCCGAGACAAAACAACAATCAAAACAATGGACTCAAAAGGGACAAACAGCTCCAAAGAAGGCGAAGAACGTTTCATCTGCAGGCAAGGTTATAGCGTCGGTTTTTTGGGATGCGCGTGGGATAATTTTCATTGACTATCTTGAAAAAGGTAAAACTATCAACGGCGAGTATAATGCGAACTTACTGAGCGATGAAATCAAGCAAAAGCGGCTGTATTTGGTTAAGAAGAAAGTGTTGTTTCATCAATACAATGCACCAGCTCACAAATCCGTTATTACAATGGCCAAAATTAACGAATTCAAGATTGCTACCTCATGCACCCTATTCACCAGATTTAGCCCCCTTGGATTATTTTCTGTTTCCAAACTTGAAAAAATGGATCAGTGGTCAAAGATATTCCAACGATGAAGAAGTGATATCGGCAGTTAATGGCTATTTTGAGCAGCAAGACCGTTCTTATTATAAAAAGGGTATCGAACTTATTGAACATCGCTGGGAAAAGTGTATCGAGCTCAAAGGAGATTATGTTGAAAAATAAATACATTTTTTTACAAAATTTTTGTGTTTTCTTCGTTGGGTCGGGTACTTCTGGGGCCACCCTCTATACTTCCTACTCCTTCGAAAAAACTTTTGGTACAATTTTTCATGTAGTGAAATGAGATCAAAGAGATGCAGGTTTTGTCAGAACCAGTAGTGCACTATTTTGGCTTATCATGAAAAAAGTTGCCTCAGATTGCGCCAATGAGCGTATCTTTACACGGGAGCCTCATCTATTTGGAGCCCTAATCTAAAGCTGTCTGTCGACAACGCTGCCTGTCGCCAACGTTCGGTAACTGACTGTAATAAATACTGGTATTATATTACGTCACGGAATCGAATAAAACCACTGAACCACTGAAGCGTAACTCTCATATATCTAGATAATATCACGCCCACCTTGTATATCGCCGTGCTGCTTACCTGCTCCAATCGATTAATAATCTGGTGACGCATCGCATATGCGACGGATAGGCGATCCATCTGCTGAATATTTTTCTAAGTTTTAAGGCAAATGTATGACGTGTGAAATATTTCTAATTCTTGCGTAGAATTACTGGAACTGAGAGAGTATTAATTAACATCCTTGTCATCCCTCAGCAAAAACAGTTTTACAAAAATGAGCATGATCCTCTGAACGACAAAAAACGAAGTTTGAGTGATTCCATTTCGTTTTTGGCTTTTTTTTCCTTACCGCCATTGGACTTATTTCCAAACGCAACAGAGCTATTTCGTCGCTGTCGTAGTATCAACGTTGTGTGAGAATTTCATCCAGATCCGGGCAATACTTGCCAAGTTATCTTATCTTACACCGAAGCTGCCACGCAGGCAGAAGCCTAAATGCCAGTACACCGCGGCTGAGATGAGGAGCTTTAAGAAACTTTGTTATTCCGATTTTTGATCTGCCTAACGTTAGCAGAACTGGGAAAAGCCTCCTCATGTGTATTAAAGAAAAAGTTGTTTTTGAAAGTAAAACAAAATACAATATCAAGAGGTTAGGTTTGAGTGAAACATGCATATACATTTTGTACTATAATCACATTCTCTAAATCGCTTAGGAAGCGCAAATGGAAATTCGAGCTTCTGCGCAAAACAACCATCTCTAGTAACCATCAATACTAAACAGATAGGATAGAAAAAACAACGGCAAGTAGGTTGACTCTGCACTTCCCATGCAACACAAACTAGACCCTCTGAGAAAAAAGTCATTTAACCATACAATTAGTCTATAGACATTCTTTCCCTGACCTACCGGTAAACGTCGCGTTTCCCCGAAACTGAACACGATCAGACATGGCAGGGCGGTCCAAGCATAGGAAACACTATGCTGTGGCGTGGCAGAAATACGTGTAGTATCATACCAGAACACATCACACTCACCAAGGCCGGCGGCACGCTGCTGGGAGTACTGAGAACATTTTGACTACAAAGCTTTGCGTCCTTGGCATAGCAGTAGCATTGTGTAAGAATTTCACTGAAATAAGTACTTCTTAATCGGACAGCCTAAAGTCGGTCATAAGGTTAGCGAACAGGCCGGCAGACAGTCACACAATGAGTGACATCATTTTTCGTGATGTACATGTCATATAACATCCAAAAAACATAAAATCTCATTTTCGAAAAAATTCGCGATTACAATACTTCCCCGCCAGTAGACATGGGAAGTAAAATATGTGCTGATAAACGTAACAACCTTTCATTATTTCCTAGACAATTACAGAGTGAAAAGAAACCTGCTTGATGAATATACTATTAGCTGATCAAACTTTGACCTTAATTGAAATGTGGACTGTCACGTAACTAATTAGCATCAGGAGCAAAGCATAATATGTGTACAATTTGTTGCAATCAGTAGATACTGGTGCTGTGGTTGGGGATCCCAGTTGCAAGTATACGTAAAAGGGAAATTCGATCATTAGGTACGTAGAAGTTAATTGCTCTTTAACGCCTCTTTATGTCAGTTTCCTTTGTCGATCAGTCACTCGGCAATTCCGAATGGCTCAAGTGACTAGAAGGTTTAGATACTGTATCGCATTTACCACTTAAGTCACTCCTGAACAGTTGTGAAATTGTACCCATTCAGTATTGTCATTTCCTGGAAGTCGGAAGACGTATATTTGTGTGCGGTATGATTAAGAGAGCAAAAAGCGCTCTTATTTTCTTCTATCACGCACGACACATCTGTCACTATCCATTTGAAATTTGCCAGAGATACCCATATTTTATCGACATGAGCTTGAACTGCTCAAAAATTCGATTCCGCTTTGTACTCCCATTGTATATACAAAATTTTCTAGAATATCTGGGAAGTGATGAGGCTTATCTATACGATATCACTTTCCTCGAACATCATTTTTTCATATCACTTCTTATAAAAATGTCATTTCGTATACATAGATCGATACATGCATCTAGTAACATTTTTGTAACCATTTTGTCTTGTAATAAAACATTTTTTCTTTGAACTTCATGTCTTTTGACTTTTCATCACTTTAATGTAACACGGACGTAACTAAGTCTTTATTCTATGAATTACGACCCTTCAATATCACAAAATAATGTATCTACATAAAATGAAAAATGGGTTAATCGTTGCTCATTTTTGAAAAGCTTGTAAGCATGAGGAGATATACCCACAAATTCATTTATGTAGCAATATTACGTTTTTGTCAGCAACAAGTCAAATCTCGCGAAACTATGTAAAATTGGAAAGAATGGGATACGCCACTTCGTGTTATGGACGACGATATATGGTATTAAAGATCTGGCGTGTGTAGATAAATCAGCGTAAAAATTAAAATTAGAAACCGTTCATTCTCAGATATAAAAAGGTCTCGGTCCATATTACCTACAATTTCACTATGCCCGTTTAAGCACCCTGTATAAAGAACTGGTAAAAACACGACGAACATATAAGGAATAAAACCTTGTTCATTTTTTCATGATTTTTAGAAGCTTGCTAACAAGAGTTCCATGTATTTTATACCTACGCCACTGTTCATCAAAAAGTCGTTGCGATAAGCTATGAACACATTATTTTCAAATAACGCTACGTAATCAACATAAACGATTGCATTACATAGTGTTAAATCGCAGCCAGAAAAGATCAAAATGTCCAACCCGGCGGACCTCGTCTTCACCCTACGGAACAACTTCAATTCCGGAAATACAAGGCCCTATGAGTTCCGCCTCAAGCAGCTCCAGGGTCTTTGTAAGCTTCTGGATGACCAAGAAAAAGAACTCACGGATGCAATACTCAAGGATTTGAGGAAACCACGATTTGAGGCGTTGTTGTATGAGGTGAAATATACTAAGAACGAGGTATTGAATATGATCTACAATTTGAAAGAATGGATGAAGCCCACAAAACCAAGCAAGCCGTTGCCCTTTCTAATGGATGAGGTAAGTATTCCTCTTCGTTACAACTATATTTATGCAATATGTAGACTTAAGTCCATGAAAACTGTCGGAAAGGAGCTAATTACTTCAGCCACTGCCAATAGATTCCGTTATGAATTGCTTTTCTAGGCATCTGCCCATTTATGTACTAGGACTGTAAAGTAACTTTAGCGCCAGATATTTATAAATTGACCTAAGCTCATCAATCAGCACTGTTGGTATTTATTTGTTGCTAGACTGTGGTTTCAACAATTGTCATTGAGTGTTATAGTATAGTATTTTTTATGTCCAATTAAAGACTAAACAATTTTTCTTACTTTAATAGCCTGTCGTAAGATTTTTTGTGTATAAGAATAGTAATAATAATAATAATAATAATAATAATAATAAATGGCCTTTATTCGTCACAGCATTAGAAAATAATTTGCTTAATAGGAAGAGTGACGAAAACGTGGGGTGTCAGCTTACGCTGTTTTTCAACCCGACCTAAAGAAAAAGTACCTACATTTAAATGGCTCAGTTCACAACATTGACCACAAAAAAAAAGAAAAGCTTAAAATATTACACTTCTCAGGAAAAGGAAACAATCAATTGTTTTCCTGTGGATATGCGTAAAGTTAAATTCTAGCCATCCGATTGCTTTAAGCTCATCTTTAACCTTTTTTTAAAGTTGCTTAGGCTGTATTCGTTATACTCACTTGATAAGCAGTTATATAGTTTGGGAGCCCAGTACGAGAAACTACGTGTGAGCAATGCTGGCGAATACCGCGGGATTAGTAAGATGTGATTATTCCTAGAGGATCGTTGAGCGTACTGACAGAGGAGGGATAGCTTTGCACGGCGTATAGAACTTGGATTTTAGTAAGTTTTAAGATTAACGAGATGACAGGCTCCGCAAAATCATTCAAACCTAAACAAAACCTTTTCTAATCCTGCACCTGGAGCAGATCAAACGTGAACACGTTCGATGCGCATCAGTACCCAATCAAGGCGCTGGCCGCGTTCGTAAACAAAACATTTCGTTCTCAAAAAACAAAACAAAAATGGCACACTCATACAGCAATATCAATATTATCTAATTTACGATGCGTGTCTTCGAAATGCTCCCGAGGCTTCGCGAGTGCATGCAGATCGTTTTTCAAGATCCTGATTTCTTTTTTTTGTTTGGGGCGAAATGTTAGTCTGAGGTGAACAGTGTTGACGAACTACGTATGCGAATTTAGCAATCTGCTGCTACGTCGAGCACATACATGTATCTCTGAATCTGTCAAAGACAACTCTGAACAATCCTTACAAGAGACAGAGCTGTACTTGAAATTTCTTTTCGATGAACGGTGCTTTTTTATTTTGTTACTTTTTCGCTGTTGTTTCACCTGACATTAGCTTTGTTATTACAAACCTAGTTGTTTCTGAAAAGGTAAGTCTCATCTTTTAGGAAACGACGTATAGATAGAAGATATATTATTTTATTATCTGGCATTTATCTCAATTACCTACCACAGCTAAGACGATAGAGGTTAAAAATCTGAGTTTCTTTAGAAAATATCTGGGTGAATCTTAAAGTAAAGTTCTGGAAGTGTCGATTCCGAATGAAGATCACCATCCATGGAACAGCAGCAGAACCAAACACTTTAACTTTTTTCTAAGTAGGTTTATAAATTAATTTTTGTGTTCTGCTACTGTTGTTTAGATGACGCGGCGAAATTTCAGATCTCTTTTTGGACACCGGCATACAGTATATTGTTGACTATCTCTAGGTAGAATACGTTAATCAATGGTATAAGGTGTGTAACGTTTTATTTCTCAGAATTTACTGCTTGGATCAAAAAGGCATCATTTTTCTTTATTATCAGTATATTTTGTTTAAACTGTATGTACGTTTCCCATTCATATTAAAAAAGCTCTATTAATGCAAGATCATTTTAACATAACTTTTGGAATTCATGTCCGTACTATAAAAATCCAATAATGCATAGTCATCTGTAGCTGTTAAACCTACATATTCTTATCTACACGTAAAGTATACATATTTTTATTGAAAAATACAAGTCTAGGTTTTGACCCGATGACACTGCATTTATAGATGGTATACAGTAAACAACAATTCAGACACATAGGCGTAGATAATATAAAAGAGATTATGTTAATTCTGGTATCAACTACCTCTTGAACCTATAGGGTCTCTTCATTTTCAAGGTTCACTTAACCGGAACGTTTAGGCTGTACTGATTTTACAGTAAATCGCATCGTATATTTGTTTTTAAATATATTCCTTAGACAAAGAATTCAGTAAGCCGCCCTTTACTCACTATGAAAGGTCTGACATAACTTACTCAGAGAACAGAAGAGTCTAATATTTAAGAGTCTATGAGCATGCGTTTTTTTTTCTGCATTCCTTCATAGGTATACCATATAAGGGAAAGCCAAGCAACGCGGGCAAAACGAATTATCTAATATCTCGTTTTACATCTTAACAATGGCTCTGCTACCGAGAAAAAAATATATAGGCATATTCGCCAAGTTTCTTGAATAATCGGCGATCAGTTATAAGAGAATTTGCATGTTTATTGGCCTTCCAGACAAAAATATGTATTTTGTCTTTTCAATAAAATGATTAATGTTGCATAATAGGTGTTGTGCTCATAATTTCAAAATTGTCTTTAAGAACGGCTTTTCAAGGTATCTAACGTATATTTTAAGGACTCAGTGATACAACCGCCTATTTTGGTAGAAAACAAAGAAGTTTTGAAAAACTCTGACAAACCGTATTCACACGTATCCTTACTTTTGAATGAATGAATGAATTCATAATTAGTATTTTGGTGCGGATAGTGTATGGATATGAAAAAAAACAAACCTTGGATCCACGCCGAAAAACTCATAAAGTAACTACTGTAATTAACATATACTACCAGTGGTGTCATGAAAATATTTTTGAATTAGAGCAAGTTCACGGTTATTCTGCTCAGTATACAGGGTGTTCCTTAATGATATGCGAATATTTAAGGGTGTGAATCTACATGAAAAATTAATGTCAGTTTGCTTTATAAACTATGGCCCAAAAATGTTTCCTTATCAAAACTCGGGGTGTTGAAGTTTTAGGAAAAAAATGGAAATTAATTAATATTTTCAGAACCGCTTCAGATATTTCACTGATATTTAGTACGTAGTGAAAGTTAATAAAGTTGCATATTTTTCAATGCAAAAATAATTTTTAGCTTTAACAGTGGCGTGTGTACGGGTATTAACGTCGATATTTTTTTAACAAAAAAATGGTATGCCAATAGTTTTTTGCCACATAAAAATAATTTTTGAATTCCCCATTCAATTTAAAACAAATGACCTCTCTTATTGTTTTCTTTCGATACGCCGTTTTTGTGTAAAAAAATAAAAACCGTTCTATTGTCCGAGAAAATTAATGAAATAATTGAAGAATGCAATTTAGCAATCAATATCTAGTTGCTCTGGAATTTGTCACTGGCTTTTGACATCTGACAGGTCTCTGTTATTCAAATCTGTTGGCTGTGACATCTTTTTCATTATTTCGTTTTTACAATCTTGTTACTAATGGTGAATTATTCAAATGCAGAAATGGCGGAAATGCATTACGTATACGGCCTTTCCGACGGTAATGGTGAGCAAGCCAGACGGATTTATCACCAGAGATATCCCGATCGTGCTTTGCTAGATAGTCGAACCTTTTCTAATAATAATCGTCGTCTTGTTGAAACTGGTTCTGTCCGAAAAGGAACATCTGAAGGTAGACCTCTAAGTGTGAGAACATCTGAAATTGAGGAAGCAGTGCTGCACGAAGTCGAAGAACATCCTGAAACGAGTACGAGAAAGATCGCTAAACACTTAAATATGCCATCAAATTGTTTGGAGAATTTTAGTATATATTTTGTGTTATCCTTACCATATCTTAAGAGTACAGGCATTACTTCCCATTCTGTTCACGGACGAAGAAGACAAAGATTGCTAAACATTTAAATATTGGCCATCAAATTGTTTGGAGAATTTTAGTATATTTTTTGTGATATCCTTACCATATCTTAAGAGTACAGGCATTACTTTCCATTCTGTTCACGGACGAAGCTAATTTTTCTCGAAATGCTATTCAGAATTTCCACAATAATCATTTGTGGGCAGAAGAAAATCCCTATGCCGTAACCAAAACCCATTTCCATCACCAATTTTCGGTTAACGTATGGGCAGGACAGTTGCCTTTGCTGCTTGAGCGTTAGTAATAAGAAACAATATGTGGTACATGTATGATGGTGCACCAGCGCATTTCAATGTAGCGGTACGTAATTATTTACAAATTGTTTATCCAAATCGTTGGATTGGCCGCGGTGAGCCCCAAGAATGGCCACCAAGGTCCCCAGACCTCAATAGTTTAGATTTCTTTTTATGGGGCTATCTTAAGACACTAGTGTACACAAGACTGTAGAGGAATTAATAGAAATAATAGTTGCAGCTTGTGATAGAATAAAAAACACTCCAGGGATATTTCAACGAGTGCGCAATTCCATGAGAAGGAGGGCGGAAGCATACATATGAAGTAAAGGGGGCCATTTTCAACAATTTCGTTGATTTTAATGTTATGTTTGTGTCGTCAATTTTAAATTAATAATAATTTTGCACGTTAGACAATAGAACAGTTTTTATTTTTTTACTCAAAATGGCGCATCGAAAAAAAAATCAATTTAAGATAGATCATTTGTTTTAAATTAAACGGAAAATTCAGAAATAATTTTTATTTGGCAATAAACCATTGGCGTACCATTTTTTTTTTAAAATATCGAAATCAATACCCGTACGCACGCCACTGTTAAGGCTCTAAATTATTTTTGCATTGAAAAATATGCATCTTTACTAACTTTCACTACGTACTAAATATCAGTGAAATATCTGAAGCGCTTCTGAAAATATTAATATATTTCCATTTTCTTCCTAAAACTTCAACACTCCGAGTTTTTGTAAGGAAACATTTTTGGACCATAGTTTATAAAGCAAACTAACATTAATTTTTCATGTAGATCCACACCCTTAAATATTCGCATATCATTAAGGAACACCCTGTATATGATATTTTTGTATGAGTTCCTAACTACTTGTGATATGTATGTACTTCACCTAGGGGGGTCCGAAGGAAAGGATTATTTGAATATTTTTGCAAATTATGTTTCTGATGGCTACAACTACTTAAGGACTATTACTTACTTTTATTGAATAGGGATAAATAAAAAAATATTTCAGTTTTTTTTCTTAATTAACATTCTTGTAATAGTAGTAGAAAGCTTAGAGTGTTCACTTTTCCCTCAAGTCTTCCTTAGTTTCATTCACTTTTCCTTAATTTTCTCTCATGCAGATTAGTTTTGATTCTCAAAGAGCGCAAGCACATGGTCGCAAATCTTCAAACACGTACACAACAATCTTCATTTGAGTCTTTATTATGTAGTAAATTCATCACATGAAATTCTTATAGAAGAATAACATTGCAGTTGAAACAGATAGTAAGTGCAGAAAATGAAAATATGATCGGTGAGCGTTCTATGTGGAACCTCAGGAACATGTCTTCATTTTACAAAGGGATACTCGGGATGATCTTTCATACTGCAAATGGAAAAAATGTCATAAACAAAGCATATATGTATAGCACTTGAGTTAGACATCAACATAGTAGAAAACCTAAGACTTCTAATAAAATTCATACCCTTTTAAGAAGTCCATATTAAAAATCCTTCCTTCTTCACCCATATCCAAAGCTTTTAGTTGCTCTATGTCATCTGAGTCGAGCGAAAAGCTTAAAGCACCCATATTTTGCTTCAACCGTGCTGGATTAGTGCTTTTTGGAATCACCACAACGTTTTGTTCGATCCAAAATCTCAGCAAAATTTGCCCAGTTGCTTTCTTATGTTTCTCTGCAATTTTTTGTACCGCTGGTTGTTGGAGGATATTTGGCATTTCTCTAGTTCTGAAACAGATGTCAGAGACATTATCTTAATAAAGATGTTCTGCTTTTGTCCGTGCAACCAAGGACAGTCAACCAAAGACAGCTATTTCGTGCTTTTGGGTACTCCTCTGCATGTTCTAGGTCTGGGTCTCCCGGACAACGAACGAAGCATAGAGCATAGCAACTAACTATACAAAAGTGTGTGATCTATCGGAATAAAACAACACGAAACGGCATCCGTCGGTAGAAACGACCACTGGTTGGAGCTGTATAGATCTCAGTCCGCGAACTGGAGGCACAGCCACCAAGTGACCGCTAGATGGCGATGCTTCAAGCTGTGTCCTAGATGTGGTCTACTTGCTAGTGATAGATGGTGCTTCGCGCTGTCATATTTCGTTTATATTATCTTATTGAGCGAATATGTCAGAATTTGATATTTCGGTATGTTTTGTAACAGATCATACCTAGTCTATCAGTAGGTCTGTCAGTTTGCCTATCGATCTGCTTGTTTTTCAGTATATACCTATGTCGTTCCAGTCTCTCTCTAAGCATCCTTGTCACCGCCAAAAATATAAGGTGCATCAGTTATGATGAAACTTGTGGTGGAATATACTTATTTATTCAAGAAATCCATTCTTTGTCTTCGATTTTACTTACGGAAATCCGTGTTTTTGCATAAAATTATTGAATCCTGGTGAGCCTAGTGGTGAATAAGCCACAACAACGATACCGTTGCTCTGGCAGAATTCTACCAATTCCTTTTGTTGCAAAAGTACATGCAGCTCAATCTGCAGACTTGCTGGTTTTATTCTAGCATTCTTCAAAACCTTTTCTACCTGTCGCTTGTTGAAGTTGGAAAGGCCGATTGCTTTGGTTCTGCCTGCATCCACCTGTTCCTCCATTTTCTACGAAAAAAAAAATGTTAGACTGAACTGCATGCGTTTTCTTTATTATTTGCTTAATTGCGATGAATTTTGATTTCACATAATTTTTTTAATGTAACTCCTGCAACTTATCCTGTGGTTTTCATGTTCACCGGACTCCATTATCTGGCCGAATAAAACCACATAATACAGTGTGTCCCTGATTCGCTTCTCTATGCACGGATCTCGGCTCCTGGAAAGTTTTAGAGGAAAACTTGGTGCTTTCGATGGCCAGCTTCAGATTTAAGATCGGTCAAATCGTTTTGAAAATATGAGTGAAAAACCGAAAATGGCGGTATTTGTTTTTTGCCGGTAAATCCAAAACGGTTAGTTTGACAAGCTGTCAAAATGTGACAGTTTTTAAGAAAAATAAGATGGCATGTACGGCATGTCTCAATCGTCTTTTGTTTTCCAGCAACCCGCCGCAACTTTCATTTTTCTTATGGCCGCCATATTGGATTTTTTGAAAATTTCCAGTCTAGTGATGTCTCACAAGTGCATAAAAGATTGAAGTATCATCGGAATATCTTCACACGTAATGTTAGGTAGGGGAAGTGGGGGCATAGTGGTGACGCGGGGCACGACGGGGCCATCAACATATCTATATCTATATAACTACGCACACGTGTGTTGTCACCGCCAACAGCCTACCTATGTTGCATCACTCTTCAGTCTGACAGTATCCGGCGACTTGTCTGCGCGCGCTTTTGTTTTATAACCTATAATTGTTTTCGGTGTCATTTCATCTAATTTTAAGTGGTTACAAAAACGCATTTAAAAAGGTAAGTGTTCAGAGTAATACCATCGATTTTGTGTTGTGTTTTTAAGAGACATCAATTATTGATATGTTTTGGAAAACATCTCTGTAACTACCAATTTTTTTGTTTGTTCGAAATTAAAAAGAATGTTACACATGGGGGCATAACGGGGCCGTGGTGATGAGGTACAATGGGCCTCGTCACTGTTGTCCCCATTATGCCCCTGTTATGTAAGCTGTTTGAATAATCTGTTTATTTGTGAATAGGGTTCATTTTGTTGCAGATAAAAAATGGTACGTACGTACAAAAAGAAAAGTTCCAGAGGCAGTGGGTCTAAAGAAAGCATGAAACAAGCAATTGATGCAGTTTTGAGCAAAACAATAGGCTACAGAAAAGCATCTCAACTCTACGGTGTTCCACAAACTACATTGGAGCGTTATCTCGTCAAAACACGAAAGGGCGAGGTGTCCCTCAACTCCACTCCAGGTAACTTTAAACCCGAATTTTCCAAAAAAGAAGAAGATGAGCTCGTGAGGTATATTAAAGAAATGGAGAAACGTCTGTTCGGATTAACCACTGTCGTCCTACGAAATCTGGCTTATCAGTTGGCGGAGAAAAATAATATTAACCATGATAAAATGATGGCTGACGTAGATTGGTTGAAAGGATTCATGAAACGTCATCCAGATTTATCCATCCGCAAACCAGAAGCCACATCAGCAGCTCGGGCAATGGGGTTCAACAAAGTGGGAGTGGATAAATTTTATTCCTTGCTCGGGGAAATATATGATAAACATAATCTAAGGCCAGATAGGATATATAATTGCGATGAGACTGGCATATCATGTGTCTCCAAAACAAAGAGCAAAATAATTGCAGAAAAGGGAAGGAAACAGGTAGGCTCACTTTCTTCAGCAGAACGAGGGCAGACGGTCACGGTTGAAGTATGTTTTAATGCAGCTGGAACTTACATGCCTCCCATGCTGATATTTCCTCGACAGAGAATGAAGCAGGAGTTATTGGATCACGCTCCTCCAGGAACGACGGCAGAATGCAATGCTCGAGGCTGGATGACTACTGAGACATTTATGACGTAATAACTAACCCGGTCTTGCTGCTTCTAGATGGTCATGTAACGCATACACAAAACTTAGAGGTTATTGAAAGTGCGCGTAAGAATGGAGTTGTAATGCTTTTCTTTCCCCCTCACTGCACCCACAGGCTCCAACCTTTGGATGTTGGCTTTATGAAACCTCTGAGTGTATATTATGACCAAGCTTGTTCTAACTGGTTAAGGTCGCATCCGGGGCGAATAATAACAACTTTTCAAATAAGCGAAATCGAAGAAACAGAAGAAGAAGGACGTAGAAAAAGTGGACGAGGATATCTTATGCCTCTATTGCGTTGACGAGAACCATAGTTACTGGAAGTCTGCAGAGAATTGGGTGGCCTGCCAGCTGAGTGAACGTTGGTCTCATACAGCCTGTGCTGGAATTGACGACAAAAATTCGAAAGAAATCCACATCTGCTTATACTGTGAAGCAATATAACTATGTACCCCGTGTTGCCACTACCGTGGGGCACAATGGGGATTTAATAAGGATTTCGTAGAATTAAATTTAAGGATATTATTTGATTAGTTACTTTACGAAAGTCTGTGCCAAATGAATCTGTAATATGCAACCAAAGTATCAAGATTAGTTTTGATTGAAAAATATATTTTGTTTATTCTTTTATTCTTTATTTTCCTTAACGTCCCCGTTATGCCCCCTTCTCCCCTACTAGGTTTTGCTAAGGAGGCCATGATGTCAGAAAATAACATGCGTAAGGCATAAAAAACACAAAAACGCCTTGAATTTTCAGTGGAATATTAACGTTAACATGGACTTCTCAACCAGTCAAATGTTTTGTCAGAAAAATCGTCGTAAAATTTCACACTTGAACAAACACACATTTTATAAAATTGTAGTGTAATGTCAAATCTAATTATGTAAGTGGGTATTAATTTACAGATTTGCAAAATCCCGTTCATTTGTACCCAGAAATTTTTTACAATTGGTGACTGTTTTTCGTACAACCTTAGCCAGTTTAGTCAAAATTCTTTGTCTCAGAATTTCTGTGGCCGCGGGAGGATCAAATTCATAGACCTCATTCTCTGCATGACCCCAGAGGCAGATATACAAGGGTGAAAGGTGAGGGAATCTAGGAGGCCAAGACATTGAACCATTTAATGAAATTTTTCTTTCATCAAAGTGTTCTCTTAAGAAATTCCTGACTTGAATGGTGTAGTGAGCCGGACATTCGTTCTGTTGAAACCAGGTTCTTCTAAACTCATCTTCGGTTAGACTAGCTCGTAAAGCCGGCACAACCTGGTTTCGCAAAAGCTCTAGGTACTTCTGTCCCTTTAGATTTTAGTCGAACAAAAATGGTCCCATAAGTCGATATCCTGAAATAATTAATACCTAATTTCAAATAAGTGCCCAACTAAAAAAGGTAAGTTAGATTAAATTACCCACATGACCCCACACCAAACGTTAGTTCCAAATCTGGTTTTGTGGACGTCTCTCTGTCACATCGTGAGGCTTTTCCACAGCCCAATGATGAGTGTTGTGCTTATTAAAAACTCCACAATTCGTAAGCCTACTCTCATCGGAGCACAAGACATGATTTACAAAATCTGGATTTTCATTAGACTTCTTAGGCCCGTATCGTCAGTCGTCCCTACAATTGTAGGGTGCGTTTATGGCCTCCTTGATTGTCATTCTCCTTTCTCTCCTTCAAAAATTTCTAGATTACACTTGTCCTGTGTCAGCGTCAGCGCTCTCCTATTATGAAGATATGTTTTCTTTTTAAATTGTAGGAAATTTCAGGCTGATAAAACATGATATAACTCAAAAGCAAGCACAATTTGATGCAAATAGATGTTTGTGACATAACCTCAAAATAGAGCGCTGACACGGAGAAGTAGAAAACTATGACAATCAAGGAGACCATAAAGGCGCCCTACAATTGTAGGGACGACTGACGATACGGGCCTTAGTATACCACCCACAAAAGCGCATTCGCCTTGAAAAATCAGTTTCCTTAAGTCCTTGAACGATTGCAGCTTTGTATGGTTGGTATTTATTCGTATTTAATAATCTCTGTACTGTTGATTTCGGCACACCAATTGCTCGTTCTATAGTTCCTACTGATGCACTAAGGATTTCGTTGACACTTGTAAAATGTTTCTGTCGGGATTTTCATTTTCAATATAGTATCCGCTTCTAGGTTGTTCGAAGGCCCCACGGTTTATCAAATTAACTACTATTTTTTGCAAGTACAGTGCTACCATGTCAATCTTTCCTTCATTTAAGTAGGGAATACCGGCCATTTTCAACAGGTTTTGAAAAAGAATTTGTCAGTTTTATGATTTTAATGACAGAACACGTACCTACTACTTATTAAAACACAATTTTAATACTGAATTATTTAACGTCAAAGTCAGAGCCTCCTTAGATGATAGACTTACTAATTTAATTTTCTGACAAATAAATGATAGCCTCATTAGAAAAACATTAAGACATAACATTACGTGTGATGATATTTCGATGATATTCCATTTTATGCACTTGTGAGACATCACTAGGCTGGAAATTTGATGCTCTTTTCAAAAATCGAAAAACCCAATATGGGGGCTGTATGAAAAATGAAAGTTGAGGCAGATTGCGGGAAACAAAAGACGATTGAGACATGTCATATACATTATCTTATGTGCCTTAAAAAAATGTCCGTATAATGTCACATTATGACAGCTGTCAAATTAACCGTTTCGGATTTACTGGCAATAAACAAAATTCGACATTTTCGGTTTTTCGCCGATATTTCCAAAACCAATTGACCGAACGTATAAATCTAAAATTGGCTATCGAATGCACTAAGTTTCCTCTGAAACTTTCCCCATTTAACCTTAGCTGTAGGTATAACATGAGCAGAGATCCCTGAATAGAAAAGCGAACCTGGGACACACTGTATGTTTTAATTCCCATATACTGTAAGACGTTTCGTCCCCCACGGTGGCCTTTTTCAAGTAAAATTACAATTATTGACAGTATATTATGTTTTTTGGAAACAGAAAGAATGCCGCGTGAATGGAGTGAGCCCAATGTTTAAAAAAGGGGATAAAAAAATCTGTGAAAACTATAGAGGGATAGCCCTATTGAATGTTGGATACAAAGTGCTAGCGACCTGTATTAATAGTAGACTTTCATCGAAAACCGGGCACAAGGGAAGAAGTCAAAGTAAGACAGGGGAAGGGAAATAGATGCTTATATAGCCTGAACCATCACCTAAAAAGCAAGTTGATAAGAATAAACTAAAAATTACATTATATCAAACAGTAATAAGACCATCATTTACATTTGCTTCTGAAACATGGATTTCGAGGAAGGCAGATATAAATACCCTAGAAGTGTGGGAAACAAAGGTATCAAGACAAATTTTTGGAGGGAAACAGAACAATGGGGTATGGGAATGAAGAACAAACCAAGACCTTGCAGATATGTATAAAGAATCAAGTATCACCGGATATATAAGACCAAAAGGTTGAAATGGTTAGGGCAAGCAAGGGCAAGCTTAGGTGTAACTGAAAATTCGTGTGTCAAAATAAGAAGAAATGTAAAGAAATTACAAATAAAGCCTTGGGCCTTTCAGGCCTGTAGAGCTATATATATAATGTTTTTTAATTCTACATTTAGCAGGTTTCGATGTTTCACCAATGTAGTATTTACTGCAGTCATAGCCTATTTTATTATATTGAGTTGTGCTCCCCTCCCCCCTGGGAATCAAGGTTGTTTCTTAGTTTTTTTCTCACAAGACAAGCAATATGGGTTCCTTTAGATGTCGAAGTACTATTTCTCGCATTTCAGATCCATGAGCGGTGCTCATGCACCGTCAGTAGTTGAAGCTCCGGAGTGGGTTTTTTGCATTCTCAGAGGGCGTCTCGCTTTTTCGGGGCGATGGGCGAATATGTCGTGTCTGGTACATTAAAAAGCGACAGATCAGCTCACTCCACCTTGCCGCTTTTTTGGGAGGGCTGGATGTGGAGGAACGGATATGCCTACCTCAAGGATCCTGGTTTCTCTGGTTTTAACCGGTGCCATCTTACAGTTGTAATCATGGCTTCGCCCAGGACAGTTCAATCTATGGTCGCAACATGCTGTATAGCGATGAAACGAAGAAAACATAAATTAACTGTCAACAGGAATACAGGCAAACAAAAATATACTGTAATTATTGTAAATGTACTTGAAAAACGCCACTGCAATAAATGTGGTTTGGGAAATTTTATACATATAAACCGATACACCGCGAAGCAGCGAAACAAAATCGTCAAATCTTATTTTTGATGCCCGGCGTATTTTGCCAATTTTGTGTCTAGGTCTGGGAAATATCGAGTGAATATATTGACAACATTAAGCTTACAGTACTTACTTTCCAAATAGCAATATGATCTGACTTCTCCAGCACAGCCTTATCATTAGGAGTTCTGGAATAACCTTCGATGTAATTTGTACCAATAGGGAAATGGATCAAATACAAATCAACATAATCCAACTGGAGATTTTCCAAAGACATTTTCATGAACATTTCAACCCTGTCTTCGTGTATACCGCAAATGGGTAGCTTGGTAGTGATGAACAGGTCCTCTCTTTTCAATCTTCCTGATGAGATCCATTCCTTCAGGACTTTGCCGATTATCTTTTCGTTGTCGTAGACGTAAGCGGTGTCGATGTGTCGATATCCGGCTTCTAGAGCGTGGTTCAGAGCAGAAGTAAGCTCTTCATCATTTGTAGCCTACGATATTGAAACAAGATGTTTTTCTCATAACTGCGGAAGCGACAAAAATATAGTCTAAATGCAAGACTAGACTTATTTTGATGATATCTATGTATATCTCATCTTCTTCAGTCTATATCTATATTTTGAGCCGTATTCTGCGTTGTAGTAGTATGCAATATCACTGGCCAGCAACCATAGTTTAAAAACATGTTTTTTATCGAGAGTATCCAACAGGTTACTCTACAGGATGGGCCAACAGTGTGTGGACGGAGCATTGCGCCTAGACGAAATCTTTCCACAAAAAACTATTTATGGATTGATGTACTTTTCTAAATGCACATTTTAAAAGCTAGCATTTCAGGATGTTTCATATGTTATTGTAACACGTGGCTCAAAATCGATGGATTGACAGGCTATCGAAGCTCAGTCTTTCTGTACATTGATTAACTTATATTAACTCGGCTACTAATAATCAAGATAACTTTATATCAATGTTAAAAACAAAATTGGCTATTTGAATATGAAGTGGAATATGGAACATACCGTTTAAAAAGATATCTGGCTAAAATTTGAGGTACCATGAGTAATATTAAATATTTTTGGAACATGCTAATGGATGCATGGAATTGTTTCCATATATGTTCATGAGCTGCTTATTTACACCTTATAAGCCATATGATAGCTGTTAAGTGACGACTAAGTATAAATGACGACTAATTGATCAATTTATAGCCAAAAGAGGCTTAAACACAAGCATTTATCACTTGATCGAAATCAGTATTGAATGATTACTAAGCAATTATTTTATTGATATAAGACTTATCTATACAAAAATATTCATTGGTTGAAGCTGTAGGAAAACTGCTACTAAAGTAAGAAACTTCATTTTTGTTCAGATATTTGTTTATTCAAAGTACAAGCATGGTAAAAACCACTTGAGGATCTCGTATTTATATAAAAAAATGAAAAGCTTTCAAGTATCTGAATGTAAATAGATAATTTAAGAGATAATTATAGCTACAATGAAGTGCATTTTCTTAAGCGTACAAAAACAGAAGTAATATTGGGTTATTTTATTGTCGAACTGGTTTGTCTAGGATAAGTATTGAGCTGGACCTTTAATGATGTAGCCAAAAGATGCTTAAACACAAGCATTTATAGTGATAAATGCTTGTGTGTGCAAGTGTGATCCAAATCAGTATTGAAGGATTACTAAGCAATTATTTTATTAATATAAGACTTATATATACAAAAATATTCATTGGTTAAAGCTGTAGGAAAACTGCTACTAAAGTAGCAACAACAAGAAACACATACCTGCCAAGTTCCAAGGCCTATAATAGGCATTTTACCTCCGCCTACTACATTGAGAAACTTCATTTTTGTTCAGATATTCGTTTATTCAAAGTACAAGTAAGGTTAAAACCAATTTAGGCTCTCGTATTTATATAAACAAATGCAAAGCTTTCAAGTATCTGAATGTAAATAGATAAAATCATAGTCACAGTTTGTTTTCAACTATCGTTGTGTAATGCAATTTAATGCAATTTTAGAGATAATTATAGTTGCAATGAAGTGCATTTTCATAGGCGTACAAAAACAAGTAATATTGGGGGATTTTACAGTGGAACTGGTTTGTCTATTATCTAGGATAAGTATTGAGCTGGATCTTCAAATATGTAGCGGACAGATAAAAACTAACTTTTGTCAAATAAAATACGTTAGTAAGTCGAAGATAGGTTGTTTAAAGGTATCCTAAGCAGGCTATTTTCAATTAAATACGCAAACCGGCAATCGGTAATCTTGGAGTTGTTTTTTTATCTGGCGACTGACGAGTTGTGTTTCTGTTATTAGGGTTCTCAAAGGCTCAAATAAAGACTCGCTAAGTAGCAGCGCTTCCGAGATATTGGAGCGAAAAGTTTGATGAAAAATGTTGTTTTCTCAAACAAGGATCAGTAAATTAATAAATGTTTATGGAAGGTCTGATAGGTCACATATGTTAGATTAAAAAAGCGCAGATATTTCGAACAGAGTACTTTTAGCTATCGGTGTTGGTGAAGCTCCACGATACACCAAAAAGAGTATTACTCACAGTATTTGCCCTAGGAAAACAAAAAAATATACTTTTTATTTTTAATGAGAAAACACTATTTACTATGATGTGAGGTCATACAAATTGTAAACAAAGAAACGTCATCCATATGTAACTTGTGAGCTAACGTTGTCTTATTTGAATAATCCTAAGAGACTCCTAATTAACGTAAAAAGTTCTCATTTTATTGATCATGCTTATATCCGTAAAAGCAGAAAGCACAAATTTGCCTAAAATTGACACATTGATGGTTGGTGATTTTTTTGCTTTCAACCCAGATTTCTGCTCTACTGAGCTGATAAACATCAAGTCTTCTTTGTAAGTGCAGTGCATCTGATAATAATGATAGACATAGAAAGAAAGAATAAGTAAACCGGTTACATAATCTTCCTTTTCAAAAGTCATTGACAACTAAGCTCATGCTTCATAACCTCTGAATAAGCGAGACGATAAAATCTACACAGTAAAAAGAAGTATGCTCCAAACAATACATAGTCTTGGGTATATTTATTTCCCTTAGAACTCTAATCCACAGCTTTCCTGGGGTCTTTATTAATCTGTTTTCACATTTTCGGACGATATTTTCATGTAATCTAGTAGAAGTTTATGTTGCTGTCAACTGCTGTTTACAAATTTTATGACATCAGAGATCATTAATATGTCACCGGTCCAAGAAATACTTTTGAATTAAAGTTTTACAGTCGTAAAAAATGTAATGTTGATTGTTCACAAGTATTATCTATTTAAGGCCTACTTAAACATACTGCCAACTAGCCTATTGGATGCCATCATATTCTGCGTCCCCAGGTATTTTACCAGAAATTGGTCTGGCACGATAAAATGCCCACACATAAAGTGCTTTCACCCTTAATTATATGCGAATATTTAAGGGTGGGAATCTACATGATGATACTTAGTATGTAGTGAAAGTTGCATATTTTTCAATGCAAAAATTATATTTAGCTTTAACAGTGGCGTGCGTACGGTATTGACTTCGATATTTTTTAAAGACAAAAATAATACGCCAATGGTTTTTAAAAAATTAAAATTATTTTTGATTTTACCGTGCAATTTGTAACAAATGATCTCTCTTGAATTGTTTTCCTTCGATGCGCCATTTTTGAGTAAAAAAATAAAAACCGTTCTATTGTCTAACGTGCAAAATTATCATTACTTTAATTGGAGAAATTAAACACATTAGGGCCCACTTCACTTAGTATATATGCTTTCGCCCTCCTTCTCATGGAATTGCGCTCTCGTTGAAATATCCCTGGAGTGTTTTTTATTTTATCACAGGCTGCAACTATTCTTTCTCTTAATTCCTCTACAGTGTTAATGGGACTTGTGTATACTAGTGTCTTAAGATAGCCAAACAAAAAGAAATCCAAACTATTGAGGTCTGGGGACCTTGGTGGCCATTCTTGGGGCCCACCGCGGCCAATCCAACGATTTGGATAAACAGTTTGTAACTAATTAAGAACCGCTACACTGAAATGCGCTGGTGTACCATCATGCATGTACCACATATTGTTTCTTATTACTAACGGAGCATCATCAAGCAGCAAAGGCAACAAAGGAAATTGAAGGAAGTCTGTCCGTCAAGTCGCCCCGGTAAGAAGAATGGGCCAATAAAGTTGTTGTCAATAATTCCTGCCCATACGTTAACCGAAAATTGCTGTTGGAAATGGGTTTCGGTTACGGCGTAGAAATTTTCTTCTGCCCACAAATGATTATTGTGGAAATTCTGAATGGCATTTCGAGAAAAATTACCTTCGTCCGTGAACAGAATCATTGATTCAAATTGCGGATTTTGTGTAATTTTTTGAAGATACCACTGACAAAAGGTCACACGCCTTGGAAAATCAATAGGTAGTAACGCGTGTACTCTTAAAATATGGTAAGGATATAACAAAAAAGCCACTAAAATTTTCCAAACAATTTGATGGCAAATATTTAAGTGTCTAGCGATCTTTCTCGTACCCGTTTCAGGATGTTCTTCGACTTCGTGCAGCACTGCTTCCTCAATTTCAGGTGTTCTCACACAGAGGTCTACCTTCAGATGTTCCTTTTCGGACAGAACCAGTTTCAACAAGACGACGATAAATATTAGAAAAGGTTCGACTATCTGGCAAAGCACGATCGGGATATCTCTGGTGATAAATCCGTCTGGATTGCTCACCATTACCGTCGGCAAGGCCATATGCGTAATGCATTTCCGCCATTTCTGCATTTAAATAAGTCACCATTATTAACAAGATTGTAAAAACTAAATAATTAAAAAGATGTCACAGCGAACAGATTTGAATAACAGAGACTTGTCAGATGTCAAAAGCCAGTGACATACTCCAGAGCACTTAGATATTTATTGCTAAATTGCATTCTTCAATTATTACATTAATTTTCTCGGACAATAGAACGGTTTTTATGTTTTTACTCAAGAATGGCTCATCGAAGGAAAGCAACTCAAGAGAGATCATTTGTTTTAAATTGACGTACCATTTTTTTCTTAAAAAATATCGAAGTCAATATATATTTTTTTTTCAGATAATGATTGTAGAAGATAAACCAAAATATGTGTGTAAAAATAAAAAAAAAATTAAAAAAATGTTACCTTGTTTTATAAAGTATCCTCCCGACAAGTATTTCAGTGCGGACCTGTATTTGATCGTGCGGTCTTGGAGCACCGGCATGCTCTCCCCTGTGAGGTCTTAAGTCACCTGATTCACGAGCCCTTTGTACTATATTAACAAAGGCACGAGAGGTTGGTTGCACTCGATTGGTAAACCGATCCGCATAAATCCGTGATGCCGCGGCAGCATTTTGTAAAGGGCGATTCTCAAACTTCTAAAGGGCTATAACTTTGTTACTTTAATTTTACCACAAAAATGTTAAAGGAAAAAAACATTTCTTTTGATCAGATCTACTCACTGTTAAAATAAATGACTCAACTTCGAAGTCACCCTGTATAATATAACGATTTTTCTCAACTCAGGAAATAACATAAAGGTGTTTGCAGGTTTTGATTCACTCTGAGCCATACGGTGTCACCCTTATCGTTGGCGCTTGGAATTACCCGATTATGCTAGTTCTGATCCCTTTAGCTGGAGCAATAGCCGCTGGTAATGTTGCAGTTATCAAGCCATCCGAAGTAGCTCCTCATACTGCCGAACTACTCCAGGAGCTTATCCCCAAGTATTTGGATCAAGAGTTTTATAAAGTAAGTCGAATGCAATATTGTCATCAGGCAAAAAATATTGCAGTACGGGATAATATTGTCGCATATTCTCTAGTGATTGAGTATGTGCTGGGTCCTGAACTTGTAAAAGTGATCAGACTCATACTGACGTGCTTAGGTAAATGGCGGTAAAGTGTAAAAATCGAAGTCTGAGAAAAGTTCAAAATTCTGGATTATTTCGAACTTAATAAATAGTATTATTACGACTCAACAACCGTGAATGAATGTTGCAAAGTTACATGACTTTACAGACAGTAATTTAAATGTGACTTTTATCATAAATGTTGTTGATGCCTGAAATAAAGGATATTCCGTTTGTAATTGTCGTAAATCAAAAATCAAGTGATTTATTGATTTTATACTATGCAAAAACAAATTTACTGTATTTTTTGTAGTTTTCATAATCTATTTATATTATTCTTTCAAAGGAAAAACGCAGTAATGCAGAATTTTATTTTATTATAATTTGTGCATATTGAAATTCACATAAGTAGCTCAAAAGTAAATCTTTTCAATATATAATAATTCAATTTAATAATTGATATAATTATGTATAATAATTACATTCAGACATATGAATAATTGATCGGACAAACAAAATTTTGTTCAAATTAAATTTGCAACCTTTGCAAGAATTTCGTTAATTTTTAGAATTGAAAATGTCTGTTGTTATAAAGGGTGTAACTAAAAGGTGCATTTTGGCCTAAATTTCTGAACACCCTGTGGAAACATTGGATTACTGAATAATGTGTCTTCGTACGAGAACTTTAAGCCTCAACTTTGCTCAACAGTTCTTTTTTTTGATTCATGTCAATATCTCGATTATTGAAGAATATATGGTGTTTTGACGAAAATCATGCGAATCATAGCCTTAAACAAGAAATTATTTCAAGCAGGCTTTGCCGGCTGTGTCTGTTAAAATTTTTATGACACGTCAACCAGATTCTTGTCAAGCAATACTCAATGAAAATGACACCGAAACAAGTAGCGCAAGCTGTAGCTTTGCAAGATGATGGTCGTCTTATTCGGTGTATCGCACAAGGGTTACCATTCCACGCAGTACGGTATTCGATGTGCTACAGAGATTTAGAGAAACTGGTTCTTACGTAAGAAGACCTGGGCCGGAAAGACGGAAAGCAAAAAACGCAGTTCGGTTTATGAGACTTCAAGCTCTTCGATAAAGGACAGTTCCTGCTACAGCTTTGACTCGAAGATTGGATGATGTTCATGGTACCATAGTTTCACCTGATACTGTATGCCGAAGGTTGAGAGAAGGAAACCTATCTTCTTGTGTACCTGTCCTCTATTGGATGTAGATCATCGAAGGCAGCGCTTGGTATTTTCTGGAATTTATGCAGATTGGGATATGGACGACTGGAAAAACGTTCTTTTTACAGACGAGACTCGTTTTACGAGATATTCACCTGATGGTCGCCAAAGAGTGTGGATAAGGCGTGGACAATGCTATGCTCAAAGTTGTTTCGCTCCTAGAGTGCAATTTGGTGGTGGAGGAGCGATGGTATGGGGCGGTATTCCTTTGGAATCCCGCACAGATCTTGTTTCGCTACGAGGAGGATACCTTAGGCCCGTATCGTCAGTCGTCCCTACAATTGTAGGGCGCGTTTATGGCCTCCTTGATTGTCATCCTCCTTTCTCTCCTTCAAAAATTTCTAGATTACACTTGTCCCGTGTCAGCGTCAGCGCTCTCCTATTGCGAAGATATGTTTTCTTTTTAAATTGTAGGAAATTTCAGGCTGATAAAACATGATATAACTCAAAAGCAAGCACAATTTGATGCAAATAGATGTTTATGACATAACCTCAAAAATAGAGTTCTGACACGGAGAAGCAGAAAACTATGACAATCAAGGAGGCCATAAAGAGATAAAACATCTGCGAAAAACTACCGTCCTATCAGTCTTGTGCCTATAGCTGCGAAAATAGCCGAAAAGATCGTCCAGGAACATCTTATGACATTTGCGTTCAAGAACAACCTGCTGCCTAGCAACCAACATGGTTTTATTCCTGGTAGATCAATTATCGCCAACATGTTACACTGCATTGACAATTGGACCAGATCTTTAGACGCAAATGAACCGGTCGACGTGGTTTTTCTGGATTTTTCCAGAGCTTTCGATCGAGTTCCGCATAAAAGGCTCCTGCACAAGCTTGAACATCTCGGAATCAGGGGAAATTTGTTGTTATGGATTGAAGCTTTTTTGTTAGACAGATCTTTCTCCGTCCGTGTTGGAGACGCCTATTCTTCTAGTCATCGTGTTACTAGTGGAGTTCCACAAGGATCTGTGCTAGGGCCAATACTTTTTCTTCTTTATACAAGCGACCTTCCCACCCGACTTTATTCTATGTGTTCCATCTATGCAGATGATACTAAAGTCTATAACACTGTCATGAACTCATCTGTGCTTCAAGAAGACCTCAAGCTGATCAGAAAGTGGTCAGAACTCTGGCTCCTGCCTTTAAATCTATCGAAATGCTACGTTCTCCACCTGGGAAAGAATAATCCTAACTTAACATATAAGATCGGCAAACATACCTTAGAGACTGTTCTTTATCACACAGATCTTGGTCTGACAGTTAATGGCCGGCTCACCTGGTCGGAGCACATTCAGAACATAACCTCTAAGGCAAAGCGGTTGCTATATATGATGGAAAGGTCATTTAGCGGTTGCACCGTTAGTACCTCCTCCTTTTTGTACACAACTTTCGTACGACCCCTACTGGAGTTTGCTGGTCCGGTATGGGATTCAAATCTTGTTCGCGATAGCAGCTTATTAGAGGCCGTTCAGCGTCGTGCTACACGTATGCCATATGGCATACGTAGGCCAAGTTATGAAGACCGCCTCGACCTATATAACCTGCCTGCTTTTGCTGATAGAAGAGTACGAGGAGATCTCATCATCACTTTCAGAGCACTGCATAATTTGTTTGGTGTGGACATGCCGCATCTGTTTCGTCTGGCAACGAACAGTCTCAGAGGCCATAATTTCAAATTGCAGAAGGAAGCTTTTAGAACCTCTACTCGTCAGCGCTTCATCTCAAACCGGGTCTTCGATGCATGGAACAGTCTTCCATCTTATGTAGTGAACTCGGAATTCGTCAACAGTTTCAAAAACAATTACGATAGACACCGCTGTGCTTAACATATTGTTCCCATTCTGTATATGTCTACTTCAGAAGTGCTAAGATTGTCAAATTGTTATATTTCTTTTGTCTGTACACTATTATCCATTTTTGTGTTTGAGTTTATAGTATTTGTACTCAACTCAAATTTGTTGTTTAATAATAATAATAATAATAATAATAATAATAATAATAATAATAATAATAATAAAGGCGCCCTACAATTGTAGGGACGACTGACGATACGGGCCTTACTGCCGACAGGTACATTTGGAGGGAACATGTGGTTCCTCATATGCCCTTTATAGGAGAAAATTGTCTGCTAATGCAAGATAACGCTGGGCCGCACATAGCCAGAATAATGACTAGACAATACCTCAACGTTTCAAGTACTAGACTGGCCGCGAAGGAGTCCGGATCTCAACCCCATTGAGCACATGTGGGATACATTAGGAAGAACGCTTAGGCAGAAATATGGAGAATTTCAAACTGTGGCTGTGTTGGAACAGGCGCTGGTAAACGAGTGGGAGCAAATACCCCAAGGCACAATAGCTGGTTTAATTGAGTCTATGCCAGAGAGGATGAGAGCTTTCATTCAAGCCCATGAGGAAATACTCGTTTTTGATAAAAATTTCTAATTACCAATGATGTCACTGTAATTTTTCAAGTTAAATTGTTTATGACTATGATTCGCATAGTTTTCTTACCAATGTTGTCACTGTAATTTTTCAAATTAAATTGTTTATGGCTATGATCGGCAGTCGATAATGATGACAATGACATTACCTTCAACTTGACAAAATAATTAACGAAGTTGATGCAAAGGTTAAAAAGTTATTTCAAATTTAATTTGAGCAAAATTTTGTTTGTCCGGTTAGTTTTGCGTGGCAATGTATATTAGGCTAAACGAATAATTTTTTTTTAAATTATTCTTTCGGAGCTTAAATAATTATTTGTAACGATAAATTCCTACAAACAATAGAATACTACATAAAACATAAATACGAAAACATATTAGGTTATACAGAGTAAACAGGCAGTACTTATGCCTGTATCATACAGAGAATAAAACAGATACATTCATTGCAAATACATATTTGAGAAAAACTTAAAAAATATTCTAGTCCATTATTTGATTACCTCTAGAAGTGACTAATCTTGATCTATAAATGTTTTAATGTATTTCTTAATCACTCACATGTTTTTGAAACGTTTTATCGTCTTTGTTCGTGTTTTATTACGTCTAATTCTTTTTTGTTCTGATATTTGTATGTGTTGATGGAACACTTCTTAACCTGCCAAAGTGCACTCGACGATGCTATGTACCATATGGCTAATAATTCTATTCTATTCCAATGATATATTTTGGAATTGTAATCATATAATTGGCGTCTAAATTTAAAAAAGGCTGTACTTAGGTAAGGCAGTATAGTAAAGCATATGTAAATTATCAGATGCCCCAGCACCCGACTATGTTAGCTAGCCCTTCCCGTTTGAAGAATGACACAGTGTATCTTACTTAAAAAAATGATTCCTTGAAGGTATACTGCGGAGGGATCCCTGAAACTACTAGTTTATTGTCACAACGTTTCGATTATATTTTTTATACTGGGAACTGTCAAGTAGGCAAGATTATCCATGCTGCTGCTGCCAAACACTTGACGCCAGTTACACTGGAAATGGGTGGAAAATGTCCTGTTTTCATTGACCAGACAGCAGATGTTGAAATGGTTGCTAGAAGAGTATTATTTGGCAGGTAATAATAAATGCCCACGGATTTTTATGCCTTAGGGCGGTAAAGCACCTTTAATATCCGCTATGTATACATTATTCTATATATGTGCGTATCCTAGTGCTACCTACGGTCAATTTTGAAAATTCCGGAAGTTTTGCAAGTTTTTGATGTTCTAAATTTTTGAGAATCGTTTCAGCTTCGCAAATTTTGAAAATTTTCCAAATTTTAAATATCTGTGATGACAACTGACTGTAAGACTACTGTGAAATTCAAATTTTAAGTCTTCCCATGAACGTTCCTCAAGGAAGCGTTGTTTGTTTGAAATCCAAAGAGAGAGCATTCCTCAAACCGCACTCAATCCTCAAGGAACGTCTATAAATGGGTATTTCTCAACAAATTTAGAAATTTCATTTTGCATATCTTGAAAAAATAGAAATATAGTTTTACTTTAGTGAGGTTTATTGACGGTCCTCCGGTCAATTTTGAAAATTCCGGAAGTTTTGCAAGTTTTTGATGTTCTAAATTTTTGAGAATCGTTTCAGCTTCGCAAATTTTGAAAATTTTCCAAATTTTAAATATCTGTGATGACAACTGACTGTAAGACTACTGTGAAATTCAAATTTTAAGTCTTCCCATGAACGTTCCTCAAGGAAGCGTTGTTTGTTTAAAATCCAAAGAGAGAGCATTCCTCAAACCGCACTCAATCCTCAAGGAACGTCTATAAATGGGTATTTCTCAACAAATTTAGAAATTTCATTTTGCATATCTTGAAAAAATAGAAATATAGTTTTACTTTAGTGAGGTTTATTGACGGTCCTCCGGTCAATTTTGAAAATTCCGGAAGTTTTGCAAGTTTTTGATGTTCTAAATTTTTGAGAATCGTTTCAGCTTCGCAAATTTTGAAAATTTTCCAAATTTTAAATATCTGTGATGACAACTGACTGTAAGACTACTGTGAAATTCAAATTTTAAGTCTTCCCATGAACGTTCCTCAAGGAAGCGTTGTTTGTTTAAAATCCAAAGAGAGAGCATTCCTCAAACCGCACTCAATCCTCAAGGAACGTCTATAAATGGGTATTTCTCAACAAATTTAGAAATTTCATTTTGCATATCTTGAAAAAATAGAAATATAGTTTTACTTTAGTGAGGTTTATTGACAATGAAGGTCCTCCATATTTTTGTGTATAACATGTAGAAAAATGACTTAAAAAACTATGAAATGAGGGAATGACTTATAGAATGGGGGAATGATTTTCACAACAATTTGATGGATACATTTCAATAAAAAACATGAGTTAATTTATTAATAGAAGTATTGAGATTTGTTTTATACTTTAGAGAGCTTAGATAGTCCTTCTTCCCTGGGCACATCCTCGTATTTTCATCCTTCTCTAAGAAATGAACAACATCACACTTAACTTTCAGCATTTTGGAGCTAACTTTATGAGTTCAGTTCTCTTTGTACGTATCGACTTGAAAAATGTTTCGATCTATATAACAATTTGTATCTTTTGTACTAATTGCAGCTTATACATTTTGTAATATTTTTTCTTTTCTCCATGTTTACATCCAAGATCTTCATAGATAGTCTTGAGGTCCGTTGACAGAGCTTCTCCGAAAATGAGTCTTTTTCTTATAACGTCAGGAACTTGTATATTATTTAAAAGCGAAGACATTTTAGTTGCTGGAGAGTTTGGGTCAGTATTTTTAGTTTTCAATCTCAAATACCTCTTCTTCAATTTTTCGCTAAGTTCCTTACTTTATTTTCCAAACTTTTAATCTTCGCGTACCGAATAGTTCGTCGCTTGCGCATTCTACGTCTATTGAGAGCAGACGAATTCTCTGCTCAGTGCTGTAAAGATGGTGCAGGACGTGGTGGGGCTGTTTCTTCAACTATTCTCTGTAAATTTGTTTGTAATGTAACTCGCTTTATCCTATAAGCTTTACTATTCTTTTTCCGTTGTCTTCGTTTTTGGCTAGTTTCTCCTGCACTTATAGAACTTATTGACTTAACTTGACTTCTTCTTTAAATACTTTAATCGTTCTTTTTCACGCAAAGCTTCTAAAGATTCAGCATTAATTTTCATTTGTTTTTCGCCTCTTTCTGTCCTGCTTCTTTTTTAATTTCTTTTCTTCTTCACTTAACTTCTTTATTTACCTCATTCTTGATATACGGATATCTGTTAAAATTGTAAACACATACTATACAACCTGGAGTTAAACAATAACACCCAAACCACAATTTTATATATGCAAAAATCATTCCCTCATAATTTTTATTGCCTGACTTTCTAATCTAGTGAGGGAATGACCGCGAGGGAATGACGGATTTGCATAAACAACACCGCAACCAACAGTACATCACCTCAAATTGATTTAGCTTATTGTTAATGCATTTTACTCCCCAAACCAAGAAAAAAATCATTAAAGCATTCGAACAGTATAATGACTTACATTTTAATATAAACAGTGACGTAATGACACAGAGAAGTGTAATGTTCTAATTATTGAAATCCAATACTTTTTTGCAGCAACTCTTTTCACTATTAAGAAATTTCGCCATGTTGGCATTATTGGCAGTAATGCCAAGTTAACATAACAGCTGCGTTTAAAAATATCAAATGGTGTGACCACAAATCGAATATTTATAATGGGTGAGGGAATGATTTCATTTCAAGGGACATAGTTTAAACAGATTTTTTATATGCATATTTATTTTTTAGCAATGAAAACTTGACTACACTTATTACCATATATTTTAGTAATATTCAATTTATAAGAATATGAACGGATTTGATTGTTTATATTTTTTTTATTAATTTCAAAAATGGGGTGTAAATGTGCCGCTTTTTGAGGTTTTTCTATAATTCTAAAAAAATTATCAAAAGTATTTCAAATTACATGGAAGGAATAAAATATGGAATACTTCCTGCTTGTATTACAGTATAAAAAAATCTTTCATATTGCTTCTGAATTGGCAAAAAAAAATTGTTTCTGGCTTTTGGGGTGAGTATGTGCCACAACAGTTTTCAATGCATATCTTATAGAATAAGCGACGTGGCACATTCTCAGCATAATATTTCAAACGAATAAATATAGAGATTGAATCAGTTACGTGCTAAATCATTTAAAAAAATTTATTTTGTCAAATTTAAGTAACATACAACTGTTTTATAATAATAGTATCTAATTAAGATAATTCAGGAACTTTAAATATTTCCCTCTTTGATATTTGAGACGGTTTATTAATTTTCTTTTTAATATCCTCATAACAGTACCAAATGGAATCTGGTTTAAGAGGCCACTTCCAGTTTCCACCACATTTTTCCATTGCAGAAATTAAAGCTGTATTATCTGCAACTTCTTTTACTTGACCTGGATAGAGTTGGTTTTCGTACATAACTAGTACATAGTCACCTTCATTTACTTCATCTTTTTACACGTTTGTTTCATTTGTTTGAATGGGTTCCATAATTGTATCTGATTCGTCACTTATACGACTTAAATAAGGCGAATAAGCGCTTTGATCACTTTCTGCATATGAAACATGTCCTGTGCTTTCATCATCACTATCTGATGGGTTACTATGCTTCCTAAATCGTCGAGAAGGATTATATTGCTCACGTGTCTGCCCTGATGAAGTTGAAGGTTGTTCCAAGTCCATTGGTGTGTTACTATTATTTTGCGAATTGACGTGAGAAGCCGTGATACTTTTCCCGGGAGGAATGTTAATTTTTCTTCTTTTCTTGTTTGTTCTTGTAGAAGTTATGATCTGTCTTTTTAAATTCAGGTTTTTAATAAAGGTTTCACTAAGGAGGGATTTTACTTCAGGTCAGTCTTCAATATTATGCATGGGCAGCCTTTGTAATACTTCATGTCGATTTAAAGGAGCAATACCGCATTTATGAAAGCCAGCCTTGAGGTTTTTAGCACAATTTTCTTTTAAAATCCGTACGAGTTGTTTCAAAAGACCCGGAAATTCATCTTTAGGCACTGTCATGCATCGACTATTTCGAACATTTTCTTTACATTCATTTAAAACCTTTCGCCATGCAAACTTAACAGGCCTAAAGAATGCTACATCTAAAGGCTGCAGGAGGTAGGTAGCATTGGGTGGCAAACAAATAAAGGAAATGTTATGTTCATGACAAAGATCGATCACTTTCGCATTTATATGTGAAGTTAAGTTATCGCCCAAAATAATTTTCTTACCTGGTTGTTTTCTTAAAATGGGGAGCATTAATGTTACAAACCAGTCTTTAAAACATTGAAAATCAAACCACCCTGGTTTTGTGCGATTGTAGCGTGTCTTCTCAGGGCCATTCTCGGTCCAACTTTCCCACATCTCTTCAGCTTTATAAACAACATAAACAGGTGCGAGTTCACCACTCGTGCTTCCACACATCATTATTGATGTATTCGATTTTGATTAATTCTTCATATTTTCAGGGTATTTGCATCCTCTTTTAACAAGGACCTTAGACATGCCTGGATCATCCACTAAACATGTCTCGTCATAGTTCCAGATATTCGCTGCAGGAACATTTTCAATTCATCTTTCCAGGTGGTCAAAAAAGTCATTTATCACATCTTCATTAATAGAAGCTCGAATGTAGGTAATATTTCTGGCAGCACGATTAGAAATTTGTTGTGCATGCCTTTTTACAAAACAATTTGCCCATTCAGTACCGGGCAAGTTATTCTTAAATTTCTCAACTGTTCTGCCTTGCTTATCTAAAAAACTCTTAACAATGAATCGCAATTCTCGTTTGTTCACGGGAAATCTATAACTAGATAAAGTGAGGATGTGGGCCACGATAACTGATTCCTCATCTTCAGTCAAGACAGTCTGTCCTCCAGTCTTTTTGGTAGCTTTGCCCTTTAATTTGTTACTTAGTACGTTTCGGTGAATGCCATACTTCTTAGCTGCTCCACGAACAGAAATTCTTTTCGCTCTAATTTCATCCAAAATTCGTGCCAGTGTTTCTGGACGATTGTTTCGGTAATGCCTAGTTCCAAATTTTCTTACATATTGACGCAGCATTCTGAAAAAAATGTATATTTTGTGGAATCTGCTAAATCTGGTCTTCATAATGTGGGGCGAGAATGTGGCACAATCTCACCCCAGATATTTGCATTATAACCTAAATTTTTTTGTAAATCAAAAAAACAAATTAAATAACTAATTATCTCAAAAATATATTCAAGCTAAATAAATTGCTAATTGAAATTACTTACCTGAATACTTTAATTTTTTACACACTTATCGCAACACTACAAAGTTTACAGCCTAATCGATTTTCGTTAAAAAACGTGGCAAAGTTGACGAGTGCACTGGAAAGAAGCGGTCGATGCGGTGCGCTTCGCAATAGCGCCACAAGATGTCGCAAGTAATATTAGGCTCGCAGTAAATATAGGAATTTGAATAAATATGAATTCTAAGGTAGAAAATTTAAAGATGTGCAGAAAAACATTGTGGCACATTCTCACCATGGGGGGCACATTTTCACCCCATTTTACGGTATCTAAATTTTTTCTTACTGATGATACTTATTGATATAATAAAAATGTTACATTGATGATAAATCCATACAACTCAGCATCAATGACTCAGGACATGAATTTCGAAATTTGCTGAGAAATACCCAAGTAAGAACCATAAGTTGGAAAATGTATGGACCCATGTACATATTTTTTACAGGCTTTTGAACGCTGGTCAGAGTTGCATTGCACCTGACTACATACTTTGTGATAAATTGACCGAACAGAAATTTGTGTCGGCTGCAAAGAAAATAATCAAGGAATGGTATGGAGAAAATGCTAAAGACTCGCCCTGCTATGGCAGGATAATCAACGAAAGACACTTTAACAGGATCATCAAACTGCTGGAAGGTAAGTGATCTAATTGAAGTTTTCCAAGAGATTAAATAAAATTCGGCACTGAGGGCTGCTCCAAAACTGCCCTGACAAAAATCACCTTTTCCCCCGATTTTTTGAAATGTAGTATGGCGTTTTGAGAATGACTGCAATCAAGAGACGCCATTGTAGAAAAAGTGTTGATAAGTACGTGCAAATACAGTGCTTTTGAAAAAGATAATAATGATATAATAATAAAGTTTAGCGTAAGCTATTACCCCATATAAAAATAAATACAAACATGAACAGAAGAGATAAATGACAACAAGAGTGATAATATAACAAAAGTATTATACATACGAGTATTCAATGTAATTATCCTGATGAATGAATAAATACGATTTTTATTAGCAGAAGTCAAAGATACGTATACTAAGTGACATATAAATCCGAACACCCAGTTTAAATGGTTTTATTTTAATAAAATTTTGTATAAGTACTTAATGAAGCATAATAAGTAAATGATAAAAATTTCAAAATGATTGCACTGCTTTAAAGCCCTTTGACCTTTAATAATGTTTGGATGCACCCTGATGTGCTACGCATTCTCCAACGCGCCTAGGCATGCTTCTGATCAGGTGGTCAATGTCCTCCTGTGGTATCTCATTCCAGGCAACCACCAACTCCTCTCGAAGTGCTTCTAGAGTCTGAGGAGGACGTTGCAAATTGAGCAATCTCCTACCCATCATATCCCACACGTGCTCAATTGGGGATAAGTCGGGAGATCTTGGTGGCCATCGTAACAATGTGACATCATTATGTTGAAAGAAGTCTATTGTGACTCTTGCAACATGTGGTCGGGCATTATCTTGTTGGAAAGTTGGATCTGCCAGGGTGTCAAGATAGGGTAAAAGATGGGGTTCTAGAACTTCGTGGATATAACGCTGCGCGTTCATGTTACCTCTGATGAAGATTAAAGGTGACCTGGAACCATAAGCTATAGCACCCCAAACCATAACTCCAACAGTGTGATGAACATGTATTTCAACAAAAAAACTGTGGATTCCTCCTTTCACCACGTCGCCTTCTAACCCTGGCACGACCATCCTGCATGCCTAAACAAAATCGAGACTCGTCACTAAAGACAATACTGTTCCATTCCTGATCCCAGAGTGACCGTTGTCTGCACCACTCAAGGCGATTACGTCGGTGTTCTCGAGTTAAAGGGAGGACCCAGTGTGGCCGGTATGAAAACAAGCCAAAACTTCTCATTCGTCGGTAAACACTTCGCATGCCAATAGGTCTTCCGTGTTCTGCAAACCATTCATTTGCAATGGACCTGGTAGTGGAGAAACGGTCCCTTCTGTTGTTCTACGGCGGCGTCCAGTGCCCCTTGCTCTTTGGGTACGGCCTTCTCGAAGCCATGCCTGACAACACCTAACCACAGTATCTACACTTCTTTGCACTCTAACTGCAATTGCCCGAAAAGAAAGTCCAGCTTCCCGAAGTCCCACTATACGGCCCCTATCAAACTCACTAAGTTGACGAAATCGTACAGGTCTCCGTACTCTAGGCATCGTAATCGATCGTAAAGGATGTCAAGAACCAAAATCCGCCATGGGTTAAGTTGAAAAACGCTTTTTAGCGACACTTCGCCTTTTTATACTTTGTATAAATAAAGCCGGATTATTATTATTATTATTAATATTGTTATGTTCAAGGTCTGGAGACTTGGTTCACCTCAAATGCCGCTTGAGCGAAACTATTGTTTGGCATAAGAGATTTGTTAGGTGTCTCAGAAAACACGCTCCGCCAGCCGCGAGTCTGAGCCTTCTATAATTTAGCCGGCGCAGAGGTAGACGCAATTTCATGTACTGTGAGCCGTCAATTGAGACACACCTAGACCATTATCTGCTGAAACAGACTTTATCCATCTATACATAGTGGGAACAGATGCACCAGGAGGCAGCGGTGGCCGCAGTAGTAGACTCTTCGGGGTCCTGATCAGTCGCCATGCGCTGTGTGGGTTCGAATCCCATCCCAAGAGAAATCTTTCTCTTGGCTATGGATGTTGTGATTGTCCGTAGCTGGTAGATGGTCTATGACTGTCGAACGCGGAGGTACCACCCGGCGGATCTCGTAGGCGGGGCCAGAATGTGTGCATGTTGCATGCACACGTGTTCCCTCGCCAGAGTCCGTGTGGCATTCCCCCTTTCCCCTGTATCCCCCTATAGCCCCATGGTACCCATGGGTGTTTAGGAATTTGGCCTTCGTGGTGGTTGGAGTATATAAAAAAAAATCTCAAGTGGGGCTTCGGCTTAGATGACCTCGGCATGTGAATGCCTTTCAAAAACCATCTTATGCCTGCATCGTTAATAGCATTTTGGTAAAAGACTCAAACAATTATATCTTAATGTCTTATAACACTGTAAGGTGAGAAATTTCAATGTAGAAAAACAGACATTTATTTCTTCCCGACAAAGGTCCTACCGTAATCTAAGCCCACAATAATATGATGGATTGTAGATGCTGTCCGGAATGACAGCTTTCCAGTGACGACAACCAGGATAAACTTCCTGTTGGTGGGAGCGGGATCCTGGGTCCCTCCATCAGATTTTCACGTTACTTCTATATAGAAGCGAAATTTCAGGGACGCCGCACACATGAACCAAAATCAGGACGGTGAGACGTGTAGCTCCCACTCCTCTTCCACTTCCCACTTTTGCTCTGACCAGCGAATGTCCCAGCCCTAGAAATTATACAACTAAAAAGGTAGACCTTGAGTTATGTTAGTGGCATATAACGACTTGACGAATGTTTGACTGATTATGGTGACTATGTTAAAATATGAAAAAATGCTCATTCTTTCTATACCGAAGCAGCCGCATAGGCAGAAGTCTTAATGCCAGGACACCGCGGCTGCTATGAGGATCCCAAAGAAATCTTGTTACTCCGATTTTTGAACTGCCTAAGGCTAGTAGAATTGGGAAAAACTTCCGCTTGTAGATTATTCCGCGATCTCGACACCCTCGGTACAAAGGAGCGGTGGTATCGACAACAAGACATGGCTAGGGTGGGACGCCGGAGTCAAGCGGGTCTGTCTGAGGAGCAAAGCCAGTTAGTGTAGCGGTAGAAGACAGCTAGACAGCCGATGGCCCGCCGGTGCAAAAGAGTTCCGAGACTGTCTATTAGAGAAGAGTCATCGATCAGTCGAACAGATCTCATCTGGACAGCATAGAGCATAAATAATGTAGTCGGGGCGGCAGCACCACAAACGTGTGAGCAATTCTCGAGGCTAGGCCCTATCTGGGCCTTGTATAAATTGAGAAGGTATTGCGGAGAAAATTACTTCTTAGCCATAAATAAATAGCATAGCTTTTTCCCCTATTGACAAGATGTTTTCGTGCCAGATCAAGTCCTCGGTGATCTGGACTCCAACCAAATGAACTGCTCTTTGGCAGAACTCGGCCATCCATCGAAACCGGATGAGCACTAGGACGCTTTTTGTTCGTCAAGGTACAGTACTGTGTTTTGAAAGCATTAAACTTTACAAGATTGCTGCGTCCCCAACCAGCGATAACCTCCAGGACTCTCGTCAGAGAGGAAGTCGTCGCTAGTCTTCTTTTTTCACTCTGAATTCCTGCATGTAGAGTGCTGTCAACAGCGAAGCTGTGAATTCGGTTGATCGTGCAGGAAAAGAGGTCGTTGATATGTAAGAGAAACAAATTTTATTTTCGATGTTGTTCTCACGAGTCCACCCTCCATCCGGTAATTCCGAGGGTGGAGTGAGTTCACGTGCGGACTTCTTAGTACTCGAGGGATTCATCTTGCTAAACTTCAGCAGACCTATAGAGATAGTGTTTTGTCAAGAGCCCATGTTTTTCGGTGGTTTAAAGCATTTTTAAAAGGGAGAGAGTCGATTGTAGTTGAACCATGAAGCCAAGAACAACTGGGTATTGCATCACGATAATGCTCCTTGGAGGCTAATTCGCCTGAGACTTGAATCCTTGTGACATTTTTCTTTTCCTAAAGTTGAAAAATCACCTCAATAGAACTCATTTTGGGACAACCGAAAACATTCAAGCGGCTGAAACCGACCAGCTGAAGGCTATTCCACTATCGGCGTCCCAGTACTGCTATGAGGAGTGGAAGAACCGTCGCCAACGCTGTGTGGCTTCAGAAGGGAGTTATTTTGAGGGTGACAATATAAAATTGTAATTATATTTGAATAAAAACATTGAAAAAATCAGTCTCATCACTTAATTTACAGACTCGTAAAACACAAAAGACAGTTTTTGTCCACATGGTATGAAATTCGATAAGCTGAATATTCTTAACTACCCACGTTACGCTGCGTTAAGTTAGGTTACGGAAAGAAATATTTCAAATTTCGAAATGTCACTGATTGTCTTATTTTTCCTCTTGCAGGTGCTAAAATAGCAATAGGTGGTTCGCACGACATCAACGATCTCTACATAGAACCGACCATCGTGACTGACGTTACTCCAACGCATCCCTTGATGCAAGAAGAGATCTTTGGTCCTATTCTTCCCATCTTTATAGTTGACAATGCCTCGTCCGCAATCGATTTCATCAACAAGCGTGAAAAGCCGTTGGCACTGTACCTGTTTTCTACGAGCAAAACCACCCACGCTCTGTTTTTGGAGTACACCTCCAGCGGGAATATGCTGATCAACGATACCTTGATGCACTTTTCTTGTGACACCATTCCTTTTGGAGGAGTTGGAAACAGTGGAATGGGAGGGTACCACGGGAAATACACCTTTGACACATTTTCACATCCCAAAGGAACGGTAAGTAGTCGTGCCATCAGACTTTGATTGTGATGAACTTTACTCATGTACTATTTCTCCATATACCTACCAACTTACAGAGAGCAGAAATATACTACATATAAAGTTGCGCGTAACAGAATACCTAATACCTTCATCCCGACATAGATAATTTCGCTTGATGACAAATAAACTGCTAACGCATCCGAGTCAGCCAAACAAAACATGTCTCCAAGAAAAGGTGGAGAAAAAGTCTTTGAGCCCTTTTCAGTCGGATGTTCGTAATGCCAAATTTTGACCATCGCAACACCGTAACACGAATTATCCAGGGGGACAAGAGAGCAGTGCTATAAGCGACAGGATGCGTGGTGACAAAGAAACCCAGCGGACTACTGGCGTGTGACGAAGCGCGAGGAAAGAAGTATTATAGCTAGCTAGGTACCCGTTTCTTAAGCAACGGGTTACGTGTTTGATGTTTTGGTTTCCAAAACATCCGCGAAAATTTCTTTGCTACATCTGAATTTTGAAGATAATAATAATAATCTATATTCCAAATTGTACAATGACATTACAAAAATTGTATAGCCACTACAAAATGAAATGTTGCGTCACTATCACCATAACTATAGTAGTTTACCTGGAATCTGTTTTTGTGTTACATGGTTATTTATTTTGAAACAGCTACTATCTTAAACTATTACAACTCCCATAGAACTCATCTATTGTATGAGGCTCTGACTGTACTAGAAATTGCTTAAGAGTCTCTTTAAATTTATGTAAACTGTTTATGTTTTCAATTTCATTTAGTAGATTGTTTTCTGTGGAGGACAATCTGTGTATCGGATAAGTAACATTGACTGTTCGAGTATCATAAACAGTTTGCACCTCAAGCTCAAATAAATTTTTATTTTTGAAAAAAATATGTCACTCACACACATAGATGGCATACGTAGTCATGATTTTTTCAGTTTTAAACACCCCCCAGCAAGTTTCATTGTAATTTAGTCCCTTTAGCAAACGTGCTGCTCTTTTTTGAACAACAAAATTTTTTTTAATAAACCTATTGCGCCCCCAAAAAATAATCCCATACTTTAGAACACTTTCAAAATTAGCATTAGATATCTTGATATTACCCTAAAACCATAGCAAATGGAATTGAGCCTCTTCAGCAGTTCGAATACATGTGTTGTCCAATCTAAAAATTCATCAACATAGATGCCTTTACGACTTTACTCTGCTTAGTTCTAAATAATGTTGCATCAGTTTTGGATTTATTCAGCACTAGTTTGTTCTCAGAAAACCATGTATTCACACTTCTGAATAAGAGATTCCCATTAGCAGTTAGGTCCTCTACACTTGTCCCACCCAACACTACATTTGTGTCATCAGCATAGCAGATAATTTTATGCTTGCTCTCATTACCACTACTCGTAGTAACAAAACAGAGATCGTTTAAAAAACTACAAACAAAATGGGCCCAAGTATACTACCCTGTGCTATGCCGGTTGAAGTCAACTCAATGTTTGACTTGTAAGTTTGACCTCCTTTAACAATTTCAACCCTTTGTTGTCTATTATAGAGGTACGACTTGAACAATTCCAGCGCAGTTTCTCTTACACTATATCTTTGTAGCTTTAATAACAATATGTCTCTGTCAATGCAATCATAAGCTTTGGACAAGTCCAGGTAGAAACCAACCGCTAAGTTTCCCTCATCTAATTGCTTAAGTACTGTTTGAACAAATTTTTTTTTTTTTTTTTTTTTTTTTTTTTTTTTTTTTTTAACGAGGGGGGAATGCATTTACGCACCATACCATAGCACGAGCTACGACGTGTGTGGGACTCCAGGGTCTTGAAGAGATCACCTAATACCCACTAAACCCTAAACCTCCGCGTGGCCCGACTCATCAGCGTCTCGGTAGGCCATGTGTTGTGCGTGACCTGCGGTCTGCTACAACGTCTCCTCATGTGTTTCAGTCTCTGGGAACGCCGGGTTGGTTCCCTTTACCTCGCACATTCTATCGATGTCGTTAAGCGATCATCGATAGAGGGTCTGCTAGTTTCTCTTGAAACTCTTGTTTTCGAAAAATCAAGAGTTTCAAGTCATCTTACCAATATGTTGTTCCTGGTCCTGGTCCTGAAGGGTCCTGGTCCTGGTGGGTCCTGGTCGTGGCGGGTCCTGGTTGGTCCTGGTCCCGGTGGGTCCTGGTCCCGGTGGTTCCTGGTCCTCTGCATCCACGCCGTGGGGGGGGGGGAGCAGCCGCAAATTCTCCTAGTCTCCTAGTCAAGGTTCCAGTTAGCGGGTGCCAACTGGGACCTTGGTCTGGGGTACCTGGTTCTGCGGTTGCGAGGCCTCTCGTCCGGATCGTAGTCCATGAGGAATCGTAGCTGCTCGTTCGGGTGGTCCTGAGCTTTCTCGAAGGTCTTCTCCGCTTTTTTCCTCATGTACTCGTGGATGGTATCCCAATGCAGGTCTCTACGCAAGGTTGAGTTCCTTACGTAGGAAGGTGCATTGGTGGCGATCCGGAGTAGCTTCATCTCTAGAGCAGCAAGTCGCTTGCGGTAGCTGGGGGCAGCGTACCCCCAGACCGCGGAGGCGTAAGCGAGCTGAGGTCTGGCGATGGCCTTGATCAGCCGTAGCTTGGTCGCTAGCGGCATCTGGCTGTGTCTACCCAGTAATGGATAGAGTTGAGCCATGGCTGCTCTGGTTTTTGCGATGACAGCTTCTATGTGCGCTTTCCAGGTGAGGGACTTGTCAAAAACGATCCCCAGATATTTGACATTGTCGCTCCACTGGATATCTTCATCGAAGATGGATGCTTCGAGAGGTCTTGCAATCCTTCTTCGTTGAATGAAGATTGCCTGCGTCTTCTGGACGTTGATGCGGATTTTCCATTTCACGCACCAGTCCTGAATTTGGTCCAGTTCACCCTGTAGTCTCCTACGGATGATCTCGGGTCGTCTATGCTTGGCGGCTATAGCAGTGTCGTCTGCATATAGGGCCAGCATTGTGTCAGCTGTCTTCGGCACATCGTAAGTATAGATGTTGTAGAGCAGGGGGGCTAAGGCTGACCCCTGGGGCACGCCTGCTTCCAGCTGACGTCTTGTTGAATGGCATGTACCAATCTTCACCGTGAACCATCTTTGTGTTAGATAGCTCTGGATCAGTTGGCACATGTTCGCATCGATTCCGGCGGCTTCCATTTTGGCGATGAGTCCATCGTGCCAAACTCGGTCGAAGGCTCGTTCCACGTCCAGCAGGACGAGACCGGTTGCCTCCTGGAGATTGAAGCCGCTGGTGATGTTTTCCGTCAGTCGTAGCGCTTGGAGTTCCGTGTTGTGGGAGGATCTGAAGCCGAATTGCTCTGGGGGGAGAAGTTGCAGTTCTTCTGCCTGCTTCTCTAGTCGAACGGCGATAGCCTTTTCGACTACTTTGCCCACCGAGGAAACCAGGCTGATGGGCCGGTAGTTCTGGGGCAACTTCCGGTCCTTGCCTGGCTTGGTGAGCATTATAACCTGGGCTTCCCGCCACCGCCGCGGGAAGTGGTTAAGTCTCAGAGTGGCATTGGCGATGTTGGTGAGCGCAGCAATGCCTTTGGTGGGAAGGTTCTTCAGCATCCTATTGTTGATGCCGTCCCTTCCCGGCGCCTTTCTGACCTTCAACCTGCGGATGATCAGACGGATTTCCTCTGGACTGGAGGGGTGATCCGTCTCCTGGCCAGGTGGTCGACTCCTCATGTTTTCGGCTGCGACTTCCACGGCCTCCTCGTGGTTGTCGTCCTCGTCTTCATGGTAATTGAGTCTGCATTCGGATTCTAGCGAATCGGCGAATGCTTCGGCTTTTTCTTCACTGGAGTAGGCCAAGCCGCGTTGGCCGTGAAGAGTGGGGATCGTGGTGCGCTGACGACGAAATTTTCGCTGCATAGACCAGGCCGTACCATCCTGGGTCTCTAGTTCTGCACAGGCTGCATTCCATCTGTTGTTTTGGAGTTCCGCGAGTGCGTTCTTCAGAGCTAACGATGCTCTGTTTCGCGCAACTCTCGACTCCTCTGTCAACAGCTGGAGATGTTCTCGCTTGAGTCTTCTGTTCTCCCTGATCAGGTGCCTAATATGGTGCGGTGCTGGACCATTTAGGTATCTAGGAACTGCCGTAGTCTCGGAGCGGGTGCTGTCCTCGTGCGCTCGCAGGACAGCATTCTCCAGCTCCTCTACTGCGTTGTCCAGTTCCTCCGCTGATCGGATGGTTGGAATTTGAGTGATGTTCCTCTGGACGTTGGATTTGTAAAGGTTCCAGTTCGTCCGTTTGGTGCTCAAGCTATCTCGAGTTCTAGACCCTGTACCAAGTGTTAGTAGAATCGGATTGTGGTCCGACGATCCTTCCACCAGGGTCTCTATCTCGAACTCCTCTCTGATGTTGCGGAGGATGGCTATGTCCAGTACCGCAGGTCGCCCAAGGCCGAATGGAATGTAGGTTGGTTGCTCCGGACCGACGATGACCCCCGCCAGGGCATCGACGTGTTCCTGGAGCTGCCTTGCATTCCTGTCTTCGACGTTGTTGTTCCAAGCCGGAGACTTGCAGTTTAGATCTCCGATGACTATGCGTGCTCCTGGGCCTCTCAGGAGGTCCGCGATGTCATCTTCGTCTAGGGCCTCCCCTGGTGGCACATATAGGGAGGTGATTCTGTAGGGACGGTGGTTGTGATGGACCTGGACCGTGATTCCGTCCCCATTTATGTCTGCGGCATCGTCGAGGACATGACTCGTCAAGGTACGTTTGACGAGTAATGCGACTCCTCCACCTCTGCCCCTTCTGTCGTAGCGGTACGTCTCGTACCGCGGGAACGTCAGACTATGGGCAGCATCCAACTTCGTTTCTTGGATGGCCATCTCCTCTGGTTGGTACTGGTCTAGTATCTCCTGGATTTCTGGTTTCCGTGCCCTGAAACCATTGATGTTCCAGGAGATAATGCGTAGAGATTCTACGTTTTGACCTGTAGACATTTCGGGTCTAGTGCTTGTCTTGCATCTTGGCCTCGAGTGCATCCAGGCGGGTTATGATGGCTTGCATCATTGCTAGCAGTCTGTCATCGCCGTGTTGCTTCTGCGCAGTAGTTCCAGTAGCAGTGGCGGCTGCTGGGGCAGAAGTGGACATAGGCTTCTTCACTTTTTGGGCGTAAGAAGTCCTATTTGTGGTGGGGACTGCTTTGGGGGCAGAAGCAGCTTTCTTCGGCGCCTTACTACATCCCTTGTAGTTGGCGGGGTGGCCTTCTCCACAGAGGCAACACTTGGCGTTTCGTTGCCCTGTTGGCGGCGCTGGCAGACTGCAGCTGGTGCTGTTGTGGTCCTCTCCACATTTAACGCACCGTTCAGCGAGACGGCAGTTCCGCTGTGTGTGCCCGTACCGCTGGCAGCGGTAGCACTGGCTGGGCTCGGAAGACTTTTTCTTCCTCTCGAAGCTGACCGTGAGCATGGCCAGCCTCTGGATCTCTGCAAGCTTTTCCGGCATCTTCGTCTTGACGAGGAAGAGCGGAAGTGGCTTCTTTGTGGTCCTTGAGGTCAGCTGCTGAACCACGGCGTCTGCGATGCCTTGGCTCACCAGATCCTCTTTGATGTCATTGACTGACATCTCTCTCGGAAGCCCACGAATGACCCTCTGGTCCATCCTGTCCTCCTTCAGTTGATATGTGAAGAAGGGCCGCTTGATGGATTCAAGCAGTGCGACTAGCTGACGGTAGTCAGCTGGTGTATTTGTGAATACCTTCACACTGGTACCCGCCGTCCTCGCTTTGGAGAATTGAATCCCCTTGCTGTTCATCATCCTACTCAAGGATGACCAATCAGCGGTGCCCTCGATGTTGATTGGCGGAACTCCTGTTCCTGCCATGGGGGCCTCGGTGGTCCTGGTTGCTCTAGGACCACTCTTCTTTGTGGCAGCTGGCATCTTTCGCTGCCTGTGTTCTTCTTCTTCTTCGGAGGAGGAAACTCGCACCCGCTTCCTCCGTCTGGTGGCGACACTGAAATCGGTGTCGTCCGTCCTCTTCTCCGCTTCTTCTACGTCGATATTTTGGGCATCCATGTCCAAGTTCTCCGTAGGCTGCTGGTCCTCCTCTCCGTGGTCCTCTTCTTCTTCTTCTTCCTCCGTCTTCTTAGCTTTCCTCTTTGCTTTGAGGAGCTTCCTTTTCACCTCATCGATTTCATCCCTCGCCCGCTCAAATGCTTCTTGCAGATTTTTCATCTGCTCAGCAAGCATTGCAAAATTCTCTTCTTTCTGCTTCAGCTGGCTCGCCAGCTTCTCTACTTTCGCCATCGTGGATGGCGATCGTACCGCGATGAAAATCACAGTAGGATCGCACTGTATGTCCGGGTGGGTCGCAGTCGCACGAGTGTATGCTCGTGACGGCTGCTAGCTCGGAACGCTCGACTAACTCTGAACAAATTGGAAGATTGCAGTATCTGTTGATCTCCCATCTAGGTAACCATGCTGATATGTATTAAATAAGTTACAGTCATTCATAAATTCTAATAATCTCTTACTGATGCCTAACTCAAATAATTTTGAAAACCCCGTTAAAATATTGATTGGCCTATAATTTTCTAATTGCTCTGGGTTACCTTTTTTAAAATTGGTTTTTATTTTCAAATCCTCTGGGAATGATCCTTGTCTAAAAGCATAATTAATAAGTAATCACAAAACATGTTTTAAAACTGGAATGGAAAGTTTTACTATTGTTGTTGGAACTTCATCTATACCACAGCTGAATTTATTTTTTATCCTCATCGACAGTTCACACACTTCATCAACAGTCATTGGTCTTAAGTATAATGATTGGTCGTTTTCTTGTAAATTGCAGTCAAAAGGTACCTGTGTCACATCTTTCAGTAAAAGCGGAATTGCTGAAAGATGTGCCATACCCTCCCCCTAGACGCTCAGGCATCTAAAGAGAAATTCGTGTTTATTTTCAAAAAAAAAATTCAAACAATCAGATTGTAGTAACTGGAGAAAATGAAGAATCAATTGTACTATCAAGACGAATCTAAGGACAACTCAGATGTCAAAAACCATCAAGTCATTCAACATGTAGCCCGTATAATAGGAACTTCAAAGTTGAAAATTTTAATTAAAACCCCAAATTTGATTATATAAAACTAGTACACCTACCCAGTGTCATTCGCGCTGACAAGAAAAATATATAGACACCTCATATGTCAAAATCCATCAAACTGTAACTGTAGCCCGTGAAATAGCAATTTCAAGGTTAATTTCCTTTATTAAGCTGAAGAACATTCAATTTTCGATCGCCGGCAACAATAACTTGGTGTTGGTAACATCCCACTCAATTTCCTAAAAAGACAAAACTTCGTATCATTTATTTAAAATATTTCACAAGTTCACAAGTTCATGTGAAAACTATAGAAGCATTGCCCTGTTAGACACTGCTTATAAGATACTAGCATTTCAACTAAGGGACAGATTGAGCATATATGAAAATGAGGTTATAGGTGCATATCAGGGAGGTTTTAGAAGGGGCAGGTCCACAATAGACCAAATATTTACAATGAAACAGCTGTTCTATAATAGCTATGAACAAAATCTTGGTTTACACTCATTATTTATTGATTTCAAGCAAGCGTATGATTGCATTGACAGAGAAAAATTATATGAAGCTATGAGACTGCTAGGAATACCAAGTAAATTGATAAGGTTAGTCAAAATGACAATGAACGGAACAATGAATAAAGTCACATTGGAAGGGAAAACATCTAGAGCTTTTGGCGTAACATCGAGGCCTGAGACAGGGGGACCCGCTATCTATACTAAGTGACATATAAATCCGAACACCCAGTTTAAATGGTTTTATTTTAATAAAAGTTGGTGAATGCATTTATCTTACTGTAAATAACAAGTGAAAAAATGTTCAGCCTTATCAGTTGGACATTCCGGTTTTTATACTGCTTTTTTTTAATTCACTGACGCTCTAAAAATGAATATTTCAGCCGCAGTAAAGAATCAACGGTGGCGGATTTTGGTTCTTGACATCCTTTACGATCGGTTACGATGCCTAGAGTACGGAGACCTGTACGATTTCGTCAACTTAGTGAGTTTCATAAGGGCCGTATAGTGGGACTTCGGGAAGCTGGACTTTCTTTTCGGGCAATTGCAGTTAGAGTGCAAAGAAGTGCAGACACTGTGGTTAGGTGTTGTCAGGCATGGCTTCGAGAAGGCCGTACGCAAAGGGCAAGGGGCACTGGACACCGCCGTAGAACAACAGACCGTGAAGATCGCCGCCTAAGATTATTGGCCTTAAGGGACCGTTTCTCCACTACCAGGTCCATTGCAAATGAATGGTTTGCAGAACACGGAAGACCTATTGGCATGCGAAGTGTTTACCGACGAATGAGAAGTTTTGGCTTGTTTTCATACCGGCCACACTAGGTCCTCCCTTTAACTCGAGAACACCGACGTAATCGCCATGAGTGGTGCAGACAACGGTCACTCTGGGATCAGGAATGGAACAGTATTGTCTTTAGTGACGAGTCTCGATTTTGTTTAGGCATGCACTATGGTCGTGCCAGGGTTAGAAGGCGACGTGGTGAAAGGAGGAATCCACAGTTTTTTGTTGAAAGACATGTTCATCACACTGTTGGAGTTATGGTTTTGGGTGCTATAGCTTATGGTTCCAGGTCACCTTTAATCTTCATCAGAGGTAACATGAACGCGCAGCGTTATATCCACGAAGTTCTAGAACCCCATCTTTTACCCTATCTTGACACCCTGGCAGATGCAACTTTGCAACAAGATAATGCCCGACCACATGTTGCAATAGACTTCTTTCAACATAATGATGTCACATTGTTACCATGGCCACCAAGATCTCCCGACTTATCCACAATTGAGCACGTGTGGGATATGATGGGTAGGAGATTGCTCAATTTGCAACGTCCTCCTCAGTCTCTAGAAGCACTTCGAGAGGAGTTGGTGGTTGCCTGGAATGAGATACCACAGGAGGACATTGACCACCTGATCAGAAGCATGCCTAGGCGCGTTGGAGAATGCGTAGTACATCAAGGTGCATCCACACATTATTAAAGGTCAAAGGGCTTTAAAGCAGTGCAATCATTTTGAAATTTTTATCATTTACTTATTATGCTTCATTAAGTACTTATACAAAATTTTATTAAAATAAAACCATTTAAACTGGGTGTTCGGATTTATATGTCACTTAGTATATAACATTGTTTAACTTTACGCTGGAAGCTATTTTACGTGATTGTGGTATACAAACCTACGGAGTTGTTTACTATAGAAAACATCAGTTGACTGCTTACGCTGATGATATAGCAATAATAACCAGATCCAAAGCAGAACTTGAAAAGACGTTTAGAAGGTTAGAAGAAACTGCCAACGTTTTGGGCTTCATATAATGAAGCAAAACAAAATACCTAGAAATGAGAGGAACCGACGAAGGAAAGTTAACAATAAAAAGTAACTGCAGAGAATACTGTTTCGAGAAGGTGAATATCTGGGATTCACAATAACAGATAAAGCCGAGATTTAGAAATTGAAAAAAGAATAGCGAAAGGGAATAAAGCAATGGAGGCTTTAAGCAAGATGATAAACTCACGGTGGATATCAATGAAAACAAAGGAAAGGATATATAAATCGATTATCCATCCATCAGTACTTTACGGCAGTGAAGCTTGGGTGTTAAGCCAGAAAATCGTACAGAAATTGGAACGCTGGAAAAGAAAAATGTTACGTAAAATATATGGGGGCACAAAAAACAACGATGGTACGTGGAGAAAGCGAACTAATAAAGAACTGATAGAGATGTATAACCAACCCAGTATAATACAAAAAACCCGACCTCAAAGAGTGCGCTGTCTAGGGCTAGTTTACAGAATGCCGTCTTATAGGAATGCCAAAAAAGTATCGTTTGGAGGAGAAAGCAGTAGAAGAAGAGGAAGACCGAAGAAGCAGAGGCTGGAAAGTGTCAAAGAGGATATACGAAGACTAGGCCAAAAACAGAAAAGCGTGGAAAGAAGTTGTCAAAAAAATAGAAACCATGGGCCTTCAGACCTGAAGCGCTGAATTATATATATATATATATAAATAGATTGTTAAATCTGCCGCCTCGTTTTTCTAATATTTTAAAAGATTTACGGTACGTCAAAAAACAATAAATCATCTGAAATTCCACGTCTAACATACCGAAACTTTATAGTTTTAAATTTTACTTCAATTAAGTTTATTGCAACAAGGCTTTAGTTAATACGCGACTATTCATATTAGGAAATGCAGGCGTTTTTGTTTCTTTCATGAAAAATCTTTGGTATGGGGTCCCTCATGAACAAGCTACCCACTGTTTGGAATTTTCCGTTAAAAGCGTTTTAAAAGCTTTTGTGAAGAACTGTTCTGTTTTTCAGATCATAAAGAAGTTGGACAAGGTAGGAGAGCTGATCAACATCCTCAGAGTTCCACCATACACCGATCAAAAGCTGAATTTAATTAACATGTTCACGATGAAGTTGCCACCTATACCAGGACTAAAGCATCTTTCCACTTTAGTGGTATTCAGCGTTGGAATGTTTGCATCCTTGATTCTGAACCGTGGATACAATTATTGGGGAGCCCACAAGGACGCGTGAATGACAGACAAGTCCAAACAAATGATATATGTATTCTCATCACCTCAACTCTTATCCAGCAATAGCATCGAGAAGGCATATATTTTGAAAACAACATGACGGACATGTAGTACAGAATGTTTTTTTAATATCTCGTCATAACATTGAATAACGTTAACCCCCCATGCCAATAAAACTACATGTATCGACAGATCTTCTTTACTGTAGTAAACGCTTCAGTGACAAAGCTGATCTTATTCAGTCAATGGCATATTGATTTAAACGTTTACGTAAGCAGATCTGTCAATACTTGTGGTTTTATTTGCCAGACAAGCATCGTGAATTATCGACATGTAAACCATAGGATAAGTTTCAGATATTACATTGATTAATGTATTCCGCCTGAAGAAGCTGATATTGCGCGACATCTAATCCACACAATGGTTCTTGCTCTTTTTACCACAAGAATACATAACCTTAAAACCTAGAAAAAAACGTTTTTCAGACTGCTTTCCAGTGACCCAATTGAGTAACTCAGAGTGACTCTGAGTGACTCAGACATACTTCCACTGTAGTTTTTATTGCCATAACCACCTTCTAGAGCAGTTGGAGAGCATATCACTCTCAAATAAAAAATCACTGGAAAGCGGCTCAGTTGAATTTGGTTGTACGTTCAAATAATAGATGGCACGCAACCACTATTTATTTCACCACGTTAGTCAATGATCATACTCGAAAATTGTGAAACGAAAGAGGAAATAAATAGTGTTTTTATTTCTTTTTATTTGGCCTTTCAAAAAGTCTACCATATGGAGTTCACCGCCACGAATACAATGGAATGTACATTTCAAAAATACACATAATACGCAAAATACTATATCATGATTTATAAATACATACAGGTAACCAAATAAATTATTTCTTTTATCATTCGTGTTTTTTTTTATTGCTTTATCCAAATCAAATTAACCATTTCAGAGAAATCTGCACACATGCATACTTAAGATGGTTAGAATTTTTTACTGCAAGTGCCGGGTGTCATACCGTTATTCGTATATCTAAGGTTATGAACAAACGTAGAGGAGAAGGTGGTATTATGGCCCCACATTTTAATTTTTGCACGTAAAAAATAACCTAATGTTTTCTCGTTGACCTATTTGTGTCATTATAATATTCAATCATTCAAGAGTAAGGGGTCATATAAGTGAAAAAATTATAATCAAAAATGTTTCCAGAAAAATATATTTTTGTGACTCTTGCAAAGATTCATTTTTTCGAAGTAGGCAGGTAATATGGCCCCGGGGGGGCATATTGCCGAGCAAAATATATAGTAGAAACGCAATAAGCTCTCAAAGTTTAATCTACAAAAATCGCATATGTAATATTCTCGTTCGTCACCAGAGCACTCATTGTGTGCCCAAATCGCACAGCTTTGGCACTTGACCCATATTTCGCACTTTCGGTCATCAGAGAAACGGCGGTCACAAAAAATACAAGTTGCATCGTTGTTCTCAGAAACTGCCCCTTGCAAAGATGCATCAACATCGGAATCATCACCACTGCTTGGAAGAACATCTTCATCACTGTCAGAACTGCTGCTTGAACTAAGACTAGGGGCTCTTCTGGGGACTTTTGCATTTGACCTAAAGTTACGTCGACCGCGACTGCTTACGCGACCGCGTCCAGCTGCTGCCTCTGCAGTTTTTTTCATGGATGCTTCTAATTCCCTTACGTAAGTTGACGTTGTAAGTACAGCTGCCGATGATGTTTTGCGTCCTCGAGTTGAAGTCTTTGTTTTGGGCTTCGGGATACGTGATATATCATGTGGTAAAACAAAAGATGATTCAGAAGCGCATGAACCGGGATGATCATTGAGAATCGTGTTTTCTACATGATCATTGACTGTCGAGGTCCCAGGCTGTACATCTGTTGCTAATTATCACTGTTGTTATTGCCGATGTGTTATGTGGTGATGTCGATACTGTTGATCGCAGTTGAGGTTGTCCCAGGAAGTCAGCCTCGGTAAATATGTGGCGATTGCATGGATATATACCGGTGATTTTGAAGCCATTTACAGCTATCTCACCTGTTACGCACCTTAAATAAGCTTTTCCAAATAACTCTGCAATGTCATGTGGCTTTTCGAATCTCTTCACTGTAGTGAGATTTAAGAGCCCCATGAATGTGCGGTCAAGAGGCTGGAGCTTGTGCGTTGTGTGGGGGGGCAGGCTAATAATAGTAACATGGTTTTTGCGAGCAAGTTGCAAAACTTCAAGGTTTCGAGTGTGGCTGTAATGTCCATCGAGTATAAGAAGTGTGGGAGAGTTTTCTGTTGGGTGGGTTTTTTCTAAAAAATGCTCAAACCATTCAGTAAATAAATTGGTTTGAATCCATCCCGAAGGATGTACCCTTCCAAGTGCACCAGGGGGAGCTCCTTTCATTAAAACATCTGAAAAATTCTTCCTGGGGAATATCATCATTGGCGGTATGAAAGTGCCTCCAGCGCTCATTGCACTATGGTTATCAACGAACCGCGTTCTGCAGCAGTTAAAGCTCCGATCTGCCTTTTGCCCTTTCGACCCACTACTGCTGGTATTTTTGTTTGTACAATAGTGTTGCCTGTTTCATCTACATTGTAGATGTCATCTGCGGGGTATTGGCATTTTATGTTTTCGGCTTCCAAAATATCAAAAAACTTATTTATCGCTGCTGGATTAAAACCTTGAACTCGTGCATAAGAGGTTCCCGTAGGTTTTCTGAGAGACAACTGATGTTTGTATCTTTTAAGAAAATGATCCAACCATGCTCGACCTGCTATATCGTTTTTAAAAGAATTGGAAATATTGTTTTGAACTGTCAACTGGTAAGCTATTTTTCTGACATCCATTCGAGTTAAGCCATAAAATATTTGCTCCATGTGCAATATATATTCCACTAATTTTTCTTCTAGGTAAGGTGGCAACACAGGCCTTCTACCTAAGGGCTTCTGTAAAACTAGCTCTGGCGACAACTCAGTATTATGGACGAGCCTTCTTAGAGTAGTTCTTGGCACACCAAAACTTTTAACTGCCTTTGTAAAACCCATAGACTTAGTGCGTACAGCTTCAACTGCCCTTGTAATCTGATCGGAGCTCCACGTCTTTCTCTTCCTATCCCTCTTTGTAGACATTCGGGGCATCTACAACAATTTAAAATAAATTAAGAACCGAATGCAGCGTTGAGTTTATTTATAAATATATAAAAGTATCCGCAAAAATGTATTTAATATGGCCCCCTGGGCCATAATTCCAGCTTTTATAGGAGGCCATATTACATACATGGGTGTATTGTAAACACGTCACCAAAAAAAAAAATTTTTCAAAGTACCTACCTTCGTAACACAGCTATTATTAATACTTTAGCTTTGTACAGAACACAATGAATATGTTTCTAAACCAACTGTCTAGACAAAAACGTGTTGAGTCGATCACCAACGAAATTATCTACTACGCACGATACCACAGAATTGGCAATACTGGCCGAACCTGTCGATAAGTCGACCTCCTTCTTTCTTCTAAATATTGTTTGAGGACCGATTTGTGTTGTTTATTATAAAAATCATAGATGGCTCTCCGGTTTCTATGAAATTAAAAGGGGGGTCAAATTAACAGCAGGGGCCATAATACCACCTTCTCCTCTATAGTATTTTTCACGAGTAGAGATTACGGTAGAATGACAGCTGATTATCTAGTGATATTTCATAATTCCCCATGTCGGCAAAGGACACATAATTCTGACGGAACCGTCAATACCAGGTAGACAGCCATATTTTGTTTTTTTTTGTACGATACAGATTCATTTTGTACTTGCTAAAAGCTCTTTTATTTAGAAAAGTTCATTTTCATACAAAAACAACACGCTGCAAACAAGTTTTACTAGATTTACATTCGATTCATTATTAGTCACGTTGCAGACTAACACAAAAATGTCACCTGCTGAACAGCTGATCACCTCACTGGACGTCAAAGCGTGATGTATACTCGTGAAATAGGGTATAGGTGTATATCAATCTCCTATTGTTTACGTCACTAGAAGTCAAAACGTGAAAAAGCTACCGGCTACCCTCCTATTAAATATGTCTTGTTCCCATCACCTCTCTCTGTGGCGTATACAGGGAAAACCAAATTTCAATGTGTACGAGAGAGAAGCGCGAGAAGTGTGCATCAACGCATGTTAGAAAGAGATAGAAACCGGCTGAAGCGCGAAGGTCATCACCACATTGCCTAGCAACGTTGACGCAGAAGGTCGTGCAATCTGCCGCGTTGCCATTACGTTGCACCAGAAAATGTTCGCATAAGTTGCTACAATATTATTTATTTCAATTTTGATGCGACTTAGTGTTTTAATTTATTTTAGAATTAATTTTGATTTCCACTAATGGTGATAAAATCAATACATCCTGAGTTACTGTTTGCGACAGCAAGCGGTCGGAAAATTTAACAAACACCAATTTCGCAATACAAATTATCAGTGCCTGCGTGAACGTAGGTGAAAACAATTTCGAGCAGGACGACACTCCCCCCCAATGAGCGCTAGATGGGTACTGTCCAAAATCGCTCATCTATGATCAAGTAGGTGGAAACCTTGCCTTCGAATGTACGAAATGCGCCGTCAGGACCTATTCGGAATACAGCCTAAGCAGATTACGCTCAAAATAAAACCATTATTTGGGCGTAGAGAATAAACTTACGCATATTTTCATCATGTATCTTAATTCAAGGAAATGGTGTAATATCTTGGCAACGCGGCAAATTGCCGCGTCAGTGTTGCTGGTCAACGCGGCGATGAGCTTCACTATCCAGCTGGCTTCTATCTCTGTCTAACATATTTGTCTATACACACTTCTCTCTTGTACACATTGAACTCAAGCCGTCAGACATATTTGGATTTCAGTGTATAGAACTTGAGTTCATGTCCGACATTTTCAAAATCGTAAATGGGCAACATAAAATATATTTATACCTTATCCTATATCCAGTTGGATAACGATTCGAATGACACATTTTAGTTTGTTGGCGGGTTACGAATGATATTGCAAGGAATGTTATTTTGTGTCTAAAAAGATGACAACTTGTCTTTTGTTTTACTGCACAGCGGGAAAAACGAAGGTATTGTCCATGTATTTGAAGTGTGTAATTCAAAAGATGGTGGATAAAAACGAGCAAGTGTCTCACTAGGAAAATCGCCAAAGACATGTCTTTACATATTACATTTGTTTGTCTGATTCAAGCAAAAACATAAATATTCAAAATTCCTCTTTATTGTATGACGTTTCGGTCCCAACGGCAATCTTTTTCAAGTACAATTGACACTTCCGACAATACATTTTGTTTATCTGTCTTCAAGATGACACTTCATTTACATTTTTTCTTCATTTTCACATTCCTATTCAGTGTGTTACAACAATGGTATTTTTTCTTAATCATTACTGATTAGATATTTATGTTATGTTTGTATATCTCTCCATATGATACGAAATAACCATTAAAGCTTCAAAAACAAGCTTTAAATGTATGAGGCTACCATGGGTCTTAAAAAATCACACACAACATTTCAGCAGAAAAAACGGCTACCAAGGAAACAGTGAAAACCAAAATAAATAGTATGCGTGCTGGGTTTCGCAGAGAAATAAAAGAAATTGCAGAGTCCAAAAGGTCAGGAGCTGGGCAGGATGACATATATACAGGGTGACTTCGAAGTTGAGTCATTTATTTTAACAGTGAGTAGATCAGATCAAAAGACATGTTTTTTTCCTTTACCATTTTTCTGGTAAAATTAAAGTAACAAAGTTATAGCCCTTTGGAAGTTTGAGTACCGCGCTGTCTCAATAATAATATTATGTGCTCGTGTTTGGCGACAACGGATATAATCCGCCTTATCGGTTCATCGCATCGGAAACAAAAAAGCGAAAGAATTTGGAACGATGTTTTTACAATTATTTCATTCAGTTGTATAGAGTCAGTGTCAGTCGGTAGTGAATAGTGGTGTCTGTTGCGTGACTCAAACGAAATAAAAAATGGCACATGTTTATGCGGATCGGTTTCCCAATCGAGTGTAACCAACCCCTCGTGCCTTTGTTAATGTAGTACAACGGGTTAGTCAATCAGGTGACTTAAGACCTCACATATGGACGGCATGCCGGTGCTCCAAGACCTCACGATCAAATACAGATCCGCACTGCAATACTTGTCGGGAGGATACTTTATAAAACAAGGTAAATTTTTTTTTAATTTTTTTTTATTTGTACACACATATTTTGGTTTATCTTCCTTCTACAATCATTATCTGAAAATTAATGACTCAACTTCAAAGTCACCCTGTATATACCACATTTATGGTATTACAATTTGTTGCTTTTATTAAAAGATCAAGAGATACCCAGATCATCTGTATCAAACGTACCAGACGAGAACGTGATGAATGAACAGTTTGATTCAGATCAAGGAGAGGTAAGTAAAAAATTATCCATTTAGGTACTGTAATGTTTTATGAATAAGAAGCTTTAAGTTTTCTACAGGATCTGTTGTGACTATTACTGTGTCATTTTATCTTGCCAGCTCAGAGCACCCTCATGACAGAAGTAATTCGTAAACAGTAGTCTAACTTGTTTTGCTTCATTGTTACTCCCTCGATTGTAACCGCGCTGCAGTCTTGTCATTCCGGTGCTTTCTAATCCTAAATCTATTGTGCCATCTTGTATATTTTCACTGTAAACGTTATCTTCTGGTACATTTGCAGTTCCACATTTTCGTCTTAAATAATTATGTAAAACACAGGCGGCCATGACTGCTTTTTCAATTCCTTCTAAACTAATGGAAATCGCTCCTTGAAATATTCTAAAACGCGCACTCAGTATGCCAAAAGAATTTTCAACTCTACATCTTGCTCGTGAAAGCCGATAATTAAACATTTTTCGGTCATTATTAAGTTCTTTCTGACCAAATGGTTTTAAAAAGTGGCAGCGCAAGGAAAATGCTTCATCACCTATGAAAACGAATGGCATTATAGCTTTACTGCCTCTAGGTTTTCTTTGAGGCGGTACAGATAAATTCCCATTTTTTAGTTTCTGATAAAATGTAGTGTGGTCAATAACACCTCCATCAGATATTCGACCATTTACTCCAAAATCAACCATAATGAACTCATAATTTGCGTCGACTATAGACATGAGCACTACACTATGTCCTCCTTTGTAGTTATAGAAATAAGAACCACTTCCAGCAGGGGGGAGTATATTAACATGTTTGCCGTCAACGGCTCCCACGCAGTTTGGGAAGTTACATTTCGTTTCAAAATCAGCAGCAATTGTATTCCATTCATCCTCTCTTGTAGGAAACTGCAAAAAATATTTAAATTAATTTACAGTATTTTTGTCATTCTGTTTGGTCGAGTTTGAGAACCGTTATGTGCAGCAAGTTGCTACTCTGGTTGCCTATACGGGCACATTACAATATGCAATATTTAGGAAAATTGTTTTTCTTTATTTAGAAGGTTGACACACTGACAACTGAGTTGTAATTCGAAAATCTTATCCTTAAAGTTTCAAAAAACTTCAAGCAATTTATTACATTTTTATTTTAGGAAATTGGGAATGCCTCAGAATCTGAAAGTGAAGGATGACGTAGTTCATTACAAAGCCCATTGGATGCCCGACCAAGTACTAGTTATGGAACTCACGGAGCAGAACACGATGTACTGATAATAGCATTAGTTATTTCATGAATAGCCCTTGAAATACTCTGCTGAGACATTGAAATGTCATAGCTCCTGCCTATCACTCTTTGGTAAGTGCCAGTAGCATAAAACTTCAGGATAACAGATACTGCTACAGGATTCGGCACCTGGTTCAAATGAGGTATGATGCAATTTAAAACATATTGGGCCATGTCTTTATTCAGCCTGAACAATTCTTTGAATCTCACATACTAGAGCCATTATCTTTCAACAGTGAAATATGCAATCAAAAACTAAGACCAAGGTTTCAAACTTCAAACATATATAAAACACTGCCACAGGTGATAGGTTAATTACAGTCAATGTCAAAAGAGCCAATGCGACACAAACATAAACATAACAAATTAAAAGTTACTAGATATTACTAAAAAATTATGAGATACTTTCATCTTAGATAGTACCACAGCCGACGTCAACTACGGCTAACCAATACGGCTGTGATAGTACATTGCCGAAAATACCCGAAGCGTAGTCGACTGTGACACAGAGTGCCACAAAACGTGACAGTTGCTTTCTACAGTCGATATCAACAGTGGAAAGCAAGGTCTAGAATTCCATGAGACACGGAGTCCCACTACTGAAGAATTTAGAACTTCGGTACAGAGCCCATTAAACAGTAGGTCCGGCACCCATGGAAACAAATCGTTAATTCCACCTACAACTCGTTCTACAAAGAAACGTAGAGCTAAAGCAGATGCCCAGGCAGACAAAGTTCTTGCTCTTGTTTCAAAAAGGCTAAACTGCAGTATGTTGCAGCGAAATTGAGAACTCTTCCAAGAGAAACAAAGTTATACACGGAAAAGCTCATCAATGACCTATTGTTTGAAGCAGAAATGGGTAGTGTTACCAAAGCAACAAAAATTGTTTCGCTACTCGATTCAGCAGATAATAACTCCCAAGTTACTTTAAACAGAGACGGTTCCGCTACTCTTTATTAACCTCAGCATTATACCTATCCATCTTTGAATGTATTTTTCCTTTTTTTCTCAAACTTTTATGTTAACTTTAAATACTCATCATGTTTGTTTAGTTAATTAATAAAAATTAACATCCTTAAAGTAACATTAAATGGGGGCTCGCGAAATCGAGACCAAATAAAGCCTATTCAAAAGATAGAGAAAGCAATATCATTGCTTTTTTAGATCGACTCGTGAGCCCCCTAATAATAACGTATTATTTTATTTAGTAGTGCATCCTTTAATACCTCATAAATAGCATTGCAGGTCTCCGGAATCATTTTACTTAGCAATTAAGGTGAGATGATACTAGAAAATTTCAAATCTTCATAGTTCCTGCCAGTAGCTAGGTACCGAAGGGTAACAGAGTCTTTCATGAGGTGATATGGAAGACCTCATGCACGTGTCTTGTTTCTGGATCAGTGGCGTTACTAAATTTAAAAGTAATACATAGCTATCCTCATCCATGCGGAGATAATTTCGATAATCATCCGGTTCTAAACGAAGTTCTTCCAGTAGATTTACGTGTGAGAATCGATCACGCTGCAACAACCATTTCTAATTTCTTTACCCATTTACTTTGTGGCCTGCGTTTATTCATTAATGTTTTTTCTTGATTATATACACGCACGCCACTGCTAATAAATTTAAATCAATATCACTCACCGACGGCATGTTTATTAGCAAGCTGGACTGTAAATGTTCTTTACGTGTGTAGGCAATTCGAATAAAACGTACTTGTACGCGCATACGTAACTCAAGGAATGTTCTTGTGTCTGTAGGCGCCTTTAGTCAAGAAATGTTTTTTTAATAGCGCGTTGATCGCCGCATGCTACGATATGACAGGTTAACTTACCTGGGATTTCAGTCCACATCAGGTAGCTGAATTGGACAACTTTTTCCTGTAGACACTGCACTAAGTATATTTTCTCCAGTCTTTGAATAAAATGAACACTAGTTTATCAATCTCCTTGTTCTTAGCGCGTTCAAGCATATTGTTTTTGTAGTTGCCGATTCACGGTTCACTAATGTTAAATAGTAATACTTTTCGGTAGGTTTTGACAAAAGTTAACTAATATTTTGGGTATGTAGCGCTTTCAGGAAAAAACAATCCCGCAAATTATGTTTTGTCAATAATATGGAAAAGCACACGGTACGATAAAGGATTTCTAATATTTAGGCCCGTATCGTCAGTCGTCCCTACAATTGTAGGGCGCCTTTATGGCCTCCTTGGTTGTCATAGTTTTCTACTTCTCCGTGTCAGCACTCTATTTTGAGGTTATGTCACAAACATCTATTTGCATCAAATTGTGCTTGCTTTTGAGTTATAACATGTTTTATCAGCCTGAAATTTCCTACAATTTAAAAAGAAAACATATCTTCACAATAGGAGAGCGCTGACGCTGACACGGGACAATTGTAATCTAGAAATTTTTGAAGGAGAGAAAGGCGTATGACAATCAAGGAGGCCATAAACGCGCCCTACAATTGTAGGGACGATACGGGCCTTGAAGAACAAGGTGATTCGTCTTTACGTTGACTACGGCACTGTCCAAAACCAAAGAGCACAACGCGCAAACTCGTTACTTTCACGTGGACGCATGGTTTATTGGTTTGACACATTACTGACGTTTATAATTAACCGTACTTAGGTTAGGATGGACAAAGTTTGGTATTTTTAAACAAGTGCGGGGCGCGGGTAAAATGTTTTCAAACCGTATAATTCGTATCCATTTTAATAATTTCTTAAAAATGTCTACTGCACTAAGACTATTCGTTCAGAAAAATCAAGGTTTAGGAAGCCAATACAGGGTAAGAGTTGCTTTACTTGTTTGTACTTTGAACTACTGTGTTTATAATTTCTAGCTATACTGCAAAGGTGTTTCTGGTATACCAAAAAATAATTTAGAGAATCTAATATCTGCTCATAAACAAAGCCAAAATGGAGTATGTTATGATAAAAAGCCATTCAGAGTTACCCTTGAAGCAGGTGAGAACAGTTCATTTTAACTCAAAAACCACAGTTAACCAGTATTTGACTTTAGGTAAAAAATACTCCTGGTGTTTATGTGGCAGGAGCAAGACTCAGCCATTGTGTGATGGTACACATAGGCATCAACAATTGAAGATTACTCAAAAGTGAGTTTTTCCCAAAATAACATATGTACTACATAAGTGGACTCTTATGCTCTTTGAAAGTAAATAGCACTAAACAAAATTCTGTCAAATAATCTGGTTATGTTGAAAAACATTTGGAATATTACTCTTGAATGCTATAAGTCACATATGTTTGCATGTTTTCATCTTATTTTTTTTTATTTAGCATAACTTTTGAACTATGTTTGAGCAGTGGTAATTATATTTACTTTCAGACCTGTGAGGTTTGTAGTCGACGAAACTAAAGAGTATTGGTTATGTAACTGTAAACAGACAAATAACAGACCATTTTGTGATGGGACTCACAAAACTGAGGCAGTAAAAGAAATGTCCTCTATAGTTAGGCAGTGAATTTGTAAATGTATTTATATATAGTTTTTTGTTGATAAGATTAAACACTTAAAATATAAATACTTTTTATTTTATGCACAATACAATCATAATCACTAAGAAGAAATAACCTAATAAATTACTAAGTTTTTTGCATTACGTTTTACTTCCTGCTTCATTTTCTTTTGGCTTCTGCCCTGATCCTTGTTCTATATTAGCTAACTCATGGTCCAATCGCTCCTTAGCTCTCACAATCTTTGATTGTATGTACAAAGAAGTGTTTCATTGGATTTGAATAGTGCCTGAAACCTCTTCTCGACCTCTTCCTTATCTAACTTCCTAACATTTAAGATTTGCTGTGCTTCCTCGAGTGAGAGCCCTAATTTGTGATTAGCCATCCGTTCGCCTCTCGTCTTGGCCTGGTTCATCTTCTGTGCAGCTTGCTGAGATGCTTCAATTTCTTGCTTGATTGCTCTTGCGAAAGCTCTGGCCACCACTTGAGTGCCAGCCAAAATCAACTGGGCTATGTACTTTGCCATTATTTGAATATTTTCTCTTAAAAGTTATTCCATCATAAGAAAAATTGTAAATGTTCATTGGAATAGGTGAATTTAACCTACAAAAACGAGGTTATCACAGGACAGTGTTGCCAGATTCGGCGTGAAAATAACTCGACAGTAGGGATGCGCGATACGATACGATCTTTTAAAGTATCGATACTTCTGCTTTCGATACCCGATATTTTGTATCGATATTTTCATTGCGATACATCACTAATATCGATACTTTTGCTTGTATATCGGATCATACGATCCGCGGATTGAGAAAGTTGCGGCATCTAGTTATGACGAGTGTAAATCCCGCCAAGGAAATCGAAGCCGGCAGAGATGTAGTAGCGATGACATCTATCGTTGCCCATCATGAACCATCAAAGATGGAATCCACCGATGATTACTGTTGAATAAACGAAAGCGTCCTATACTATATTGTTCTGTGGTTGCCAAGGTGATCGACCATGTTGCGGGAAAATAGGGGAATCACCAGAAATCGTGGAATTGTGAGGTTAAGTTTTAATTTGTTTTAATTATCAAAGTAATTATAATATAGTTGCAGTAAAATTAGTTTTTCTGCCTTATCATGCCACCGATAAGAAGCAATGTGTGGAAAGTATTTGTGAAAACTAGTTCAGGAGGGAAATGCAAATTGTGTCAGTGTGTCGTAAAAACAGCAGGGAACACCACAAATTTGAAAAAGCATCTAAAAAGAAAACATCCAAATTATGATATAGATACACCTCAGGAAGAAGCAAAAAAGGAACAGAACAAAAACAATGTAGGTAAACGTTTATTTGTAATATTTATTATAAAATCTGTCAGAATTTTTTTAGATATAGTATTTTTTATAAGCTTGTTATTTTTTGTAGATGGTGGTGGAAAAGCTGGAAAAATCACCAATGCTATCATATTCATGATCGCAAAAGACAACTTGCCCTTAAACACTGTACAAAAAGAAGGTTTCAAATATTTCATGAAAACAGTTGCACCTTTATACCATGTACCCGATCGCAAAACACTATCTAAGTTAATTGGTGAAAAGTACGGTTTATTATCAGGTATGTTTAAACAAAAGCTTCAAACAGTACACAATATCACAATTACAACAGACATATGGACAGAAATTAAAACAACAACAAGTTTCCTGGGAGTGACAGCACGTTTTCTGTTGGATGGTAAACTAATTTCTCTGACAATAGGAGTGTATGAGTTGGACCAAAGATATGCTTCAGAATATTTAGGGCAATGTCGTTCATCTATTTGTGAAGAATGGAATATTTCTGATTTAAAAATCACAACTGTAGTTACAGACAACGGAGCAAATATAGTAAAAGCTGTGTCTGACTTATTTGGGAAAAACAGGCATCTGCCCTGTTTTGCACATACGCTAGATCTGGTGGCATCAAAAATTACTGACAGTGAAGATGTAAAGCCCCTTGTTGTTAAAGTTAAATCTATTGTAACTTATTTTAAGCAAAGCGTATCGGCAGCCGATGATTTAAGAAGAGCACAGCCATACAATAACATTTTAAGATTAATACAATCTGTGCCGACTAGGTGGAATTCGACCTTTTACATGTTGGACAGATTTACTAACTTATATGAATATATAGCTCCAATTTTACTAAAAAACCCAAAGTCACCAGCCATGTTAGATGCATCTGAATTGGAAAAAATAAAAGAACTTTTAAATATTCTATCTCCTATCGAGGCAGTTTCAAAAGAAGTCAGCGGCGAGCAATATTTAACATCAAGTAAGATTATACCTATTGTTAACTGCCTTTTTAAAAATATTGGAAATTTATCCCCATCTTCTAAAGAAATATTAGCTTTAAAAACTACAACAATTAATGAACTTTCTAAAAGGTTTGGGGCTATAGAACAAAATAAATTATTAGCTGTGTCAACCTTATTAGACCCCGTTTTAAAAAACTCAATTTCAATAGTCCAGTGGCATGTGCTAATGCTGTTACTTTTATTAACCAGTCAATTCAACAATTACGTGAATTGCATAACCAAGACCAAATGAAAAATGCTCCAAACTCACAAAGTCAAAGTGCTCGACCGCCTCAATCTCAACTAAATAAATCTCAAAGCTTATGGGCTTACCATGAAGAATTAGCTGCCAAACATACTTTAACGCAGGTGGATACTAGGGACAGCCTTGACTATGATTTTAAAATATATTTAAACAGCCAAACACTACCAATATTATCAGACCCATTATCTTGCTGGAGCACACACGCGTCACATATATTGAAAGAAATAGCTCATAAATATTTATCTATTGTGGGAACCTCAGTTCCATCAGAAAGGGTTTTTTCCAAAGCTGGAAATATTATTAGCCCAAACCGTAACAGGCTTAGTGGAGAAAGATTATCAGAGCTTTTATTTTTAAGTTCCTTAAATTTTGAAGACTGGAACCTATTATAGTTTTGTTTTTTTTGTTATTTTTTATAGCAGTTGAAGAAAAACCTGTATTATGTTGGTTTATATATATTTATATTTATGTTGATTATAATATTTTAGTTTTTACATATCAACACTTGTTAGTTCAAGTTAGACATTGGAACTGTATTGTTTTATATTTTCTTTTATATATGTATTTTTTAATACGAGAATTATTTTTTATTTTTTTTTTGTTATAAATGATTAAATGTGAAAATTATACAAACAAATATATTTGATTTTGGAACCCAAAATTTATTAATCAATCATAATGATTTAAATTCAAACACGATTCCTAATTTTTTTTGTAACGGATAAGATTACGACTTACAGAATAACCGTATCGAGGTATCGATACCTTAGGTATCGATTCTTTTACAGCGATATTTACCTGTATCGATACAATTTCTCACGATACGGATTGATACCAAATATCGATACATTGAAGAATATCGCGCATCCCTACTCTACAGGCTCGTGGAAATTATTGTACACAGTACCGTAGGTGGTAGTGTCTTTTTCACGGGTATCCGTTACGGAAAAATAACAGATGAGTATTTAGTGTTATTTCAAAATTCCCCACATCGACGAATGACACAATTCTAGTGGATCCGTCAATGGCAGGTAGGTAAAGCCGTATATTTTTTGGTTTTTTGTTCGCTACAGATTCATTTTGTACTTGAAACAACTCTTATTTTAACAAAAAGTTCATTTGCATACAAAAAAAAGGCGCTACAAGCGAGTTTTACCAATTTTGCACCACATTCATTATTGCCAACGGTTACAAAGATTTCATTAGATTAGATTAATTCAGTAAACGTCAAAACGAGATAGATACTCGTGAAACTGGGCTTATACCATTATACTCTATTTCACGATTTGACATCTACTGAGGTGAAAATCTGATCAGCAAGTGACATTTTTGTGTTAGTCTGCAACGTTGGCAATAATGAATCTGGTGTAAATCTAACAAAAAATTTTTTGTAGCGTTTTTTTTTGTGTGCAAATGAACTTTTCTGAATAAAACAGCTTTTAGCAAAGTACAAAATGAATCTGTAGCGTAACAAAATATGGCTCTGTCTATCTAGCATTGACGGAGCCGTCAGAATTATGTGTCCTTTGCCGATATGGGGAATTTTTAAATATTACTGGATCAGCACCTGTTATACTCTACCGTGATGGATACTCGTGAAATAGGGTGTAGCTTGCTCGCTAACTAACCTTAAAGAGTCTACAGCTACAAGTTAGGAGTTTCTTTAGTGAGTTCTTTCGACTCTTCGTAGCAGCACAACATTTGATGAGTATTGACTCAAATTTAATTGAAAATTAAAATATATAATCCATTTACCTTGAGTACGATAGAAAAAATTCTAGGTCCCATGATTCATGCTCAGTTGAGGCAAAAGATTTCTGTCTCGGAGGGTATAGACAATTAATTGTTATGGGGGGGGGGGTATTATACATTTAGCTATTATCCTGTACCTAACATAAATCAGTACTTAAGATTATCGTACGAAACCGATAATTATCATACATCTGGCAACGCTGCCACAAAACACATGACAGGATCATCAACAAAACCACAAAACATATGCACAGAATTGACACGGAACAACGAAAATAGAGATGGGATAGGATGTGAATCCATGTCAGCTCCATAGATATACCATTTTAATGTTAATTCTAATATGGGTGACTTTGAAGTTGAGTCATTAATTTTCAGATAATGATTGTAGAAGGAAGTTAAACCAAAATATGTGTGTAAAAATAAAAAAAAATTTAAAAAAAATGTTGCCTTGTTTTATAAAGTATCCTCCCGACAAGTATTTCAGTGCTGACCTGTATTTGATCGTGCGGTCTTGGAGCACTGGCATGCCCTCCCCTGTGAGGTCTTAAGTCACCTGATTCACGAGCCCTTTGTACTACATTAACAAAGGCACGAGGGGTTGGTTGCACTCGATTGGGAAACCGATCCGCATAAATCCGTGATGCCACGTAAATAAGAATCATGTCCACAAATTCAGCATTTTCGTAAACATGTGCCATTTTTGATTTCGTTTGAGCCACGCAACAGACACCACTATTCACTCACGCGTTACCGACTGACACTGACTGTATATAACTGAATAAAATAATTGTAAATTCCAAATTCTTTCGCTTTTTTGTTTCCGATGCGATGAACTGATAAGGCGGATTATATCCGTTGTTTTCAAACACGAGCACATAATATTATTATTGAGACAGGGCGGTACTCAAACTTCCAAAGGGCTATAACTTTGTTACTTTAATTTTATCAGATAAATGGTAAAGGAAAAAAACATTTCTTTTGATCAGATCTACTCACTGTTAAAATAAATGACTCAACTTCGAAGTTATAGTTAATTGCCTTAAGAGAAAATATCCTTGAATTTCTTTGGGTAGAATGCAAAGTTTTGCATAAGTACACTCTTATAACTTGAACTCGAGCTTTCGATGGTCTGTGCCATCATCGTCTGGAGCTACAAAACAATTTTTGAAAAATAGCAACAATAAACAATTAGGAGGAAAAAATATAATTACTTACTAAGTCGGCGAGATTGTTGCTGAAATTGTTCTTAAACGACAGTGAAAGGAATACATAGTCGACGAACAGAAAACTGGACCGATGAGGTTCGATTGGAACGAAATTATTTTATTAATAAATGGCACTTCTTCAATCGTGCATGTAATAACCTAAGACTCCCATTTACCTTTTATTTCTTTATGTTTTCATATAGGTACTATGATCCACCACTTAACATTTTTTGTCAAAATGTTGCTTCAATTCGTTTTCGGAATTTATAACTATGATAAAATTCCGGCAATCTACTTGATTCCTGAAGCTCGCCAACCGTACACGCACATACATTATTTCGGTGCTCAAAAATTGGTCTGAAAGCTCCAGAGCTTCAAATATGAGACAGTAGTAGAATACAAAATTGAATTAAGGAAAAGAAACCTGCTTTGAAAATAATTAGAACATTTGGTTCTGCTAGTGACTTATACATATAGCACTGGTATACAGTCCCGGACTTGAAAACGCGTTTCTTCGCTATTTTTGCATTTATAAAGAAAAAGAAATTCAGCTAGGTTTTTATACGAGTATTATGATTTTCGACTTTTGTCGTCTATTATTTATTAAAATCAGAAATTCACAGTATTTTTAGGATACCAAAAGACTACAAAACACATGCTGTAGAACTGCCAATAATTATGACGGAGTTCAAAATAAAGTGCAGCATTTCATTCACCCCAAAATATAATGATATATGACAAAATTATTTGTGTAATAAAAATACTGATAAATGGATGTTAGGAATTAGAAAAATAATACAAACATTTTTAACAAAATCCTGTGTAACAGTTTATAATGTGGTTATACTAGAATAGAAGGGGCTTCACCTAATTATTGAGATGATTCGATATTTACTCCCCTAGCCCTAAAGTAACAGCTTCTTTGTGAGCAACTCACTCGTTCAATCTACTTCATCTAGTATTTTATTTTTGTCCAAATCATAAAATAAGTCCCTCCCAACATTAATAAAAAGTAGACTGGACATAAGGTCTGGGCCTAAAGACGACCGAAGTCGATTTTTGACTATTTTAAGTTTAGAAAAAACTACTGTTCAGCTCTTTACATCAATAGCTGTCAAAGCATGAATGATTTCTATCAAATATGTCCGCATCCCCATATATGTTTGACAGCTTTGACCCCCCAGCCATACTAGCCAAGCGGAAAGAAAATCGGGCATTCCTTTCATTGGGTAACCAATTGATTGACATCTGAAGGGTGTTAGGGTGGCCTAGAACAAAAGTACCGATTAGTAGATTAGTACAACTGACGAGCAAACCCAACTCTACATATTTCTACAAGTCAACCACAGAAAAGTAAGAAATTTGTTTGTAATTGTCACAAAAATTCCTTAGGAAAAGTAAACAAAAACATACTTCATTTTAATTTATGAAATCTTACAGAGGCGATGGATAACAATTATTAATGAGTGTATTCCATATACCATAAAGCATCGCAATGCTACTGTTATGCCCAGGTCTAGGTAAGTTGCTTTTTCCACAAATCCTCAAATTTATATTTTTGTAAAATTTACTAATTGTTTGTTTTTAATTTAAATTAGTAAATGCCGTGAGTGGGAGAAAGAGAGGAGGAATCGTTTTAACGAAGCACTCACAAGTTTGGCTAAAGTGTTGCCAAATTATGACCCAACCGTGAATCTCGCAAAATTAGACATACTTCATAAAGCAAAAACCACAATAGTAGAACTGCAAGCCCAAGTTGCTAGTACCGGAGATGCAGAAGAAAAGGAAGTTGTTAAGAGTAAGTACTTATCTCACATCAGTTTTAAGTGCTACAGAGTAAATTTATCAACTTGAGAGGGTTAAAGCACTGGGCATAGTTTGATACAAAAGTACAAGCTCATTCATTTTGATTTACGTTTTATATACAGTATTCATTTCTTGGGATATTTGTTGTGTTTTCATGTATCAAACTGCATCCAGTAACCGATCTTTATAAGCAACAATTTTGTTTTCTCATTTTAGATAATTTGATCAAGAAATTTCAAAACAGAATCAGAGTGCTATTAAGTCGAAATGAACAGTTAGGCAACCTACTCAAAGATGCTAAAATTACAATACCTAAGCATTTGGAACCTATCAAACTCAAGAAGAGTCTTCCTTGGTCTGGAAGAATCAAGTCAGAACAAGCAGAATACTTTCAAAAGAAAGAGATGGAAAGTGAGCTTATACATTATACAATATTTAAATTCATACACTTATTTCTTTGTTAATTTATAGAAGAGAATGTTACTCAGTCCAATCATATCCATACAAGGATAAGGTGTATAAAAAAACCACCCAAGAAAACAAAAACTCAGTCATGCAAGAAGAATAGTATAAATAAAGCAGCAGTTGGTCCTAAATGTGTCCTTGTATTACCTCAAACAAAATATGGGGATGGATCAAGAAGACAAAGATGTTCCATTGCTCTTTCTAAATATTCAGGTAAATAAAACTTGAAGTTGACAAGTAATTGAAACGTAGCTATATAGGGTCACCAACTCAAACATTATATAGTTCAAGTATCCATGTAAATGGTTTCTCACTATCTTGTTCTTGGTTTTGATTTATTGATGAGACTGCATATATTTAGACAGCATATAGAACCACCGAATTTTATCAGAGAATATTATAGCTAACCCTTAGTTATTAATAATGTTTCTAGGTGACATATCCCCATTGTTTTGATTCCTTAACTTCTATATGAGTGTAGTGATAAACTTAATATTTCCAGTCTTTAATACACCTGCAATCTACTTCAATAATTTTCCAGATGTTACCAGTATCCCAAAACCTGTTTGTATATCTGCCAATGCTCTGTCAACACTTGGACCAGGCACATTGATTTTTCCCAATGGAACTGCCTTACCATTGGTGTCGCAATCTCCCATTTGTTTTCCTCCCACAGTTACATTTCTTGCAAGTCCAGTACCAACCCTCCAGTTGACAACAGCCAAAGCTTTACAAAAAGTACCACAACTTCCCATAAAACAAACAATAGGTGTGAGAAAACTCACAAGACCGATCATCTCAAACATCTGTCTGACAACCACAACTCAGGTAAATAAAGTTCCTATACCTGCTTTGAGTACCAATTATACAAACACAGTGTTGTTAAAAAGTGCCCAGAAAACAGTTACAAAATCGATTTCTGAAAGTAATAAAAAATGTTTCAAAAGGAAAGCAGTTGATGTGTCTACAGAGTCTTCAAAGAAAGTTAAATCTGATGCAACTCATACAGATAACAATGCAACGGTAAAAGGTATATCTGTCACTGACAGTACTTCAGGTTGTAGCAATAATTGCAATAACAACACTGATACAGAAAAAAGTCAAAATATAGAAACAGTGGCTGTCACAAAGGCTTTATCTGAGAGCTGTAATATTGATGTTAACAAAGGTAAAATACTTGAGATCAAAGCTAATTCTTGTGATGTACCTGTCACCAGTAGTGATAAACTAATTGATAAGCAAAGTCAAGTATCTGATCTCCAGCCAAATAATTTAAATATTTTGAAAGATACACAAGTAATGGTGAACTCTCAGTCTGTTATTGGTGGAGAGTCAGATGTTATTGGAAAAAATAGTGAACTACTTCCTGCAACCAATGTGAGAAAGCTAGAAACAGATACTAGGAATGCATCATTGGAGAACAATGTTATTTCTAGTGCAGAAGGTTCTATTAAACCTATAGCATCAAGTGCAAAGGATATTACACAAAATGGAGTAACACAAGATGCAAAAACGGATCATACCCATTCTGAACTGTCTAATGACATTTTTGGCGCGTTAGCCGCGGGAGCGAGCTGTCAAAATCCTGAATCTACTTCCCCTACTGCTGCATTTCTGATGACATTTCCTCTTGTATCTTCAGTCAAAGCGACAGAGGTGACAGATGAAGAAAATGCTGAAGGTCATGATACTGAGAACCTATTACAAACTCATAATATAGATGCAAATAAAACATCTCTGCCAGACAACCTGGCTAACAGTTTGCTAAATCTGGATACATTTTCCTTTTTTTCTTGCTCAAATTTCTTGAGTAAATGCAGTACTGCATTAGGTAATGAGAATGCTAGCAACAGCATTACTCTCAGTACTGTTAAGAGTCCTATTTTACAAACAGATTTTTCTGCGATAGTAAGCAAGGATCAGGAAGAGATCAAGAAACCTGCTGCCAATGAAAACAAAAGTTCACAACAGATACAATGTCTTGATGGGCATGAGAAACATAGTAACACAACCAAAGACGCAGCACTGGTAGAAAAGTCTGCCAGTGTAAAACCGGACAAGCCTGCAGATTTTGGTCTCTCTAATCAAAATGTTGCAGATAAACACAAAGAAAATACTTATAATCTTTTTGGAAGAAACAACACAGATATTAAAAACAGAAGCAAACTATTGCCTTATCATGAACCTATGCAAAATTCTTCGCACTTGGATATAAAATGTATTGGTACATCCAATAACAAAATTAAAATAGGAACGGTAGATGTCAACAGTTCAGAAAAGAGCACATCTAATGGAGTGTCAACGCCAAATTTGCATGAGCAAAGCTCAAAAGATTTGAGTATTTACTACAATGATTTGAGTGGTTTAAATGTGAATAATAAAGAAACAAACCACTCGATCGTGGCTTCTAATGGAAATAAAAATGCATCTTCTGGCAAGTCTCATGATGATACTGCTGGAAAGAATACCAACTTTAATAATTCACCATTTCTATCCCATAACGTTTTTGAGCAAAGTGTCAAAGATTCTTATGCAGGAAAAACAAATGATAATTTAGAGTCTAGAGGAATAATCGAGTCCTCTCAAGTCTCTCAGGTATTGCCCAATGTTGGTAGTTATACTTATGCAAACAATTGGAATTTACCTAAATCTGATCACAAGTTATCTGGTGAAAAAAATTCTGTCTTTTATCTGCAATCTGGTCAAATTGCTCTAAAATCTTCATATGGCTGCAATGTTCCTGATAGCATTAAATATACCAATTTGGTGGAATCTCATCCCAAAGTAACTGTTTCTCAAATTCATAGTCAGAATGAAAGTAACATATCCAAAAGTACAACATATAATAATCCAGATAAATCTGATACAAAGCAGATAAAGCCACAAGAAAACATCCAAATTTCTACAAAGACTTTGTATGATTTCAGCAGCTCAGAAGCCATGACATATATCGATCCTGCCAGATCTAATATGACATTTTGTGCAGATAAAAATACTTTTTCAGTCTCACAACAGCCAATGTTCGATTCAGCTAAATATAATACTAATGTATCTGGTAACAAATCAAATGTCCCTTCTAACCAAGCTAGTCAACATAGCAGTAAACCAACATATGGTTTTAATGCGTCTGATTCAACTACATATTTGTATCCAACTAATATCTATAACTCAAAAAGCCTAGGTAATGTGAAAGAGTCCTACTTGGTGCAAAATATGCCAGCAATATCTAAACCTTCGCGTGAATATAGCATTCTTCCAACAAATGGTGGTTTTGGTAGCAATCATTTTGATAAAATTACGAGCAGCTTTTGCAGTATGAGAGGTACAAGTGCTACTGAGACATTCGCTTTAAACAGTACTAGTGAACCAAACAAATTCCCAGAAGTACGCGGTTCTAGGTTGCAAGCTAGTGCAGTGCAAGTTGACAGTTGCAGTACTAACCAAGACAATATACATTGTGCTAATATTTTCGAGGATAAGAATGTTGCCGCATCTAAACAAGCACCTGGACAGAGAGAAAATAGATTACAATATCCATTGAAAACAAGTGACTTTGGGCAAGGCCATCTGTATAATTACCAGCAGGTCACAGGATCTCAAAGGAAATCCGACAACAATGCGCAGATGACGGATGTTATGTATCAGGAAAGTATATCGAGTGCTGTAAATAACAGGCTTTCCAATAATAGCAACCAAAATTTGTATGACAAAAAACAAAATTCACATGGCTATCATGAAAGAGCGTCTAGCAAAGATGATAAACCAGGTACGTCAAACCAGGACATGTATGGTAAGAAACACACGATGTCACGTGATAAACATAATTCGAAAAACACTTCAGATGACATCTTGAAACAGCCAAACCATGGATTCCATCAGCATGATATTTGCTACAAAGGAAAAACAAAAACTGTACCTGATATCAGAAGTATGGGTAAAGCTACAAATGATATATTTTCACCTCAAACTAGCATAGATGCTGGAAATCAATCTAACAAGGATATCAATCAAATTTCACAATTATATATGATGAATCTTCCAACTGGTTCCTGTCATTATCAAACTGAAGACACAAAAACTTCTTCTTACATGAACATAAACAAAACATATTCTGGTGCTTTGTATACGAACTCTACCAACTATAGTAAATACAATTATACAACGGATATTAGTTTGAACGAGAATTGTCACAAACCCACCACATCAAAGCCTTTCGTTCAGGATAAGTTATTAGAAGCCGCTCCAAATTTTGATACCAATAAGTATTGTGTTAGTCCTGTTAAAAAAATAGGTATCGAGCTTAAAACTAACCCTTTCAATCCTCCAGTGAACTGGATGACGACAGCTGATACTAAAACAGAATGTTTTTTGCCACAATTTTCTACCCCCTCTTATACTTCTGCATCTACAGAAGATGCCAAGCAATATACATGGTCCACAAACAAGTTTCCGAATATTTTTGAAGCTCCACAGGCTTTCGTTCCACACTCAGTGCCATCATTGCCTTTCAATCCATCGTCGTTGATAGAACATCAAAAACCACCAAAAGAGAAGAAGACGGTACAACCAGAAAACCAAAGCAATTTTCTGTCTGTCAGTCAGTTGGTTGATCAGAATAAGAGTGATTGTACTGCTACGCCAGCTAAAGTCACAGCAAGAAGAAATAGTGGTAACAGGTCTAAAAGTACGAATATAAGTAAAAATAAAAGATCGAGCAAGACCGAGTCTGTTGATAAGAGTGCGCAAAGTAAGCAGACTTCAGGGCTTGTTGTGAATAATGAATACTGTTATGATCAAAAACAGACTATCAAGAATAGGAATAGTACAAGCTACTCAGCGGAAGCTCTTATTGGTAACCAGGGGAATGAATTTTCTAAAAAGTATGTGCCTGTAGAAAGTAAATCTTTAGTCACTACCAACTTCTTAGCCGACAGTATGGTGACGTATTTTCCATCTATGGATGATAATTATATCTCCCATAATAATTTCTCAACCAACAATTTCTCTCATAACTCACTTCAAAGTACCTCGTATTCTGCTAACAACTTTTTGTATTCTACACAATCTGTAGCACCCACCCATGTTCATACCAATGCTTTCGAAAATCCTCCAGATTTCTTAACAGAGAGTATTGCAGATATGAAAGATTTGAATGCCAAGCACTCGAAGTTTTTTGCCAAAGATGAGAAAAATCCAAGTTGTAGTAGCAGCGGCGCGAAAAAATCAAAGAAGAAACAAACAAATGATAGTACTTTTGAAGCAACATTTCCACCTATAAATGACACGTCAATGTTGAATGAAGATTTCCTACACAACACTTTCCTTGCTCCTACTACCCCTTATCCATGTAAGACAACCCTTTGCCAGAAACAGAGCAACGAGTTCAATACTAATTCGTTGTTGCCTTTGCCTGGGTTGCCACGGAGTTTTGGTCAGTCTATAGAGTCATCATCATCACTAAATACGACTGGAACTTCTTTGACCAACTTCAATTTGAGTACTATATTTCCAGAAATTAATAAGGTTTGTATACATATATTAATTACAACTGATTGTACATGGTCATGGTAACTCTTACAAGAATTATTTGCTAGTTTGTGATGTAAATTTGAAGTCAACAGGCCTAAAAATTTCGAAAATGGAAGTCTTTACTTTGAATTTCTAAGCAGTACTTTATTGAAGGTACCACGTCTCCTGAAAATTTCTGCATATTAGCTGGACTAAATTCACTTTAGTTTCCAGAGTAATAAAGAAAACACCTGCATGACCGTCTGTGACCATTATAGAATAGACGTTGACCTGTAAATTTAAAAAACCTGTGTCAGATGCTTTTATAAGTGTAGGATAAGCGCCAGCCAACACAGCTGTAGGAGGAGTTTAGATAGTGATAGTTCATGTTTTACTGATCAAATGTTCCAATGGGCGCAAAGCGCAGAAATGCTTTCTATTGGAGATACAGGCTGTTAAAGATTGGCGCCTCAGCCCCAGTGGGTACGCCTGCATGCATGACTTTACGAAAACTAACTCGTCTTTAATGTACTCGGGGAAATTAATGATACAATAAAAATCATATGAACACTTACACTATATGCAGGGTGTTCCAACAAAAATGGAAAATTGTTTAATAGAAAAGAAATATAATATATTTAAAAACCTTATGGGTGTGTTCCTCTGAATTATTTGGAAGTCTTGCACAATTCTGTGACACAAGAAACCTTTTTTTAATGGAGCACCCTATATTAGATTTTTGAAAAGACATTTCGAAAACAAAAAGATTGATGTATTGTAGCATTTCGACTGTCATTTGTTTAGTTATTTTATCATTTGTCTAAAAAATGCTTATCTTTGAATGTTTTGACTTGTATCATTTTTCGTTGTTTTTCACTAAATATTGGAAAGAGGATAAAAAATTACGCTAACTTTACCACGGTGCTGCAAAACGGCTAACGATGATTTTCTTTAATGGTTTTAAATTTTAATTAAATTTTTACACCATCAGATTCGCGTTTTAATTAGTTTGTCCGTATGTATAAGGATTAATACTTTATTTGAATGGTTATCTAATTGTACTTAATAAAATTTAAGCTGTTTAATTTAAAAAAATCATGCTGACGTGACTTTTATCATATCGTTGAGTCTACAATAAATACGGCCTAGTTTTAGTAAAATGGTGTAAGCAGGCTTACCCACAGGGGTAACACCCTGTATCTCGAAAGAAAGCACTTGTGGGCTTTACGCCCATGCGAACATTTGATTAGCACAACATGAACTATTACTACACGATTAAAATGGACAGGTGGTCAAATTCCATATGTTTTGTGTCTGTCTATTTTGAATTTGTGTATCACTTCCAGGTGACATTTTCAAAAAAAAAAATTCGTTTTGGCCTTAGAATATCTTGAGTATGGATATAATTGTCTATCAATTCTAATCATTTGATAGAAAATAATTGCATGATACTATTGTGTGCTATCCATAAAAGTGACATTTGACCATTTTGAAAAAATTAAACTTCTAACATTACTGCTCGGCGTTACCTTGCGCGGATTGTCCAATTGTTAAAACTGTAGTACTTCCTTCACCAATGTTGAATGACGACAGAATTCATCTGAATGCGTAATATTCATATTATGGGATAATGTTAGTTTTTGTGGAGTATTTTTTGTGTATAGACAGAGTAACATACGAAGTTGTATTTTGGCACTTTAAAAACCACACCAGGTTAAGCACATACAGACAAGAATTGATTACGCAGTTGGATCATGTTTCCACAATTCCTCAATTGCTGTTCGCGTGCAGGGAACTGTGTGTGTCAAAATTTTGCCTCGGCCAAACGTCTTGCTAGAGCAGCAAAATAATGTTTTACATTCTTAATACACAAAATCATGTATCTTTGGGTTGTCGGAAAAGTCACGACGTATATGCAACAAAGTATGCAATTGCATGGTTGGAAGTACGTGAGTCAATGACATTTGTATGTTGATTGTGTAGTTTGACAGTTGACACTTCAAGCTTCATTTGCACCAAAAAATTCAGTGATTTATTTGAGTCTCGTCGATTTTAGAGGACGTTGAAGATGGACGACCAAACTGTGCATTTTCGTCACATTTTGCTGTATTACTTCCGCAAAGGCAAGAACGCAAGACAAGCGTGTGAAATGTTGAGAAAGGTTTATGGAGAACATGCACTACAAGAACGGCAATGCCAGAGATGGTTTAAAAAATTCCGAGATGGGGATTTTGATATCCATGACGCACCTCGATCAGGGCGGCCTACTGAGTTGGATAGTGACGAATTAAAGGCATTGGTAGGAGGAAACCCACATTACACCACACGGGAAATTGCAGAAACCTTAAAAATCCATCATTCAACCGTTCACGACCATTTGAAGAAACTGGGATACGTAAGCAAACTCGATCGTTGGGTACCGCACGAACTGAGAGAGGTTCATTTGACGGCGCGTGTAGACATCTGCGATATGCTCCTTAAACGTGAGGAAAACGATCCTTTCTTAAAGCGCTTGATAACGGGAGATGAAAAGTGGATTGTTTACAACAATGTGGTTCGCAAACGGTCTTGGTCCCGAGGTGTAGATACGCGTAACACGATCGCGAAAGCAGAGAGTCATCAGGAAAAGGTGATGCTCTCTGTTTGGTGGGATTTTAAAGGGATCGTGTTTTTCGAACTCCTGCCAAAGAACCAAACCATCGATACAACTGTGTATTGTCGGCAATTGGACAGTTTGCAACAATCCATCATGCAAAAACGTCCGGAGCTCATTAATCGCAAAGGAGTTGTGTTCCACCATGACAACGCGAGACCGCACACAAGTTTGCTCACTCGTCAAAAGTTATTGGAGTTAGGATGGGATGTGTTACCACATCCAGCATATTCGCCTGATCTTGCCCCATCTGATTTTCGTTTGTTTCGGTCGCTTCAAAATTCCTTGCGAGAAATACGCTTTACTTCAGATGAAGCTGTACATCAGCACCTTGTTCAATTTTTTGCCGGTAAAGACAAATCCTTCTATGAGCGAGGAATTATGAAGCTGCCTGAAAGATGGCGAAAGGTCATCGATCAAAATGGGCAATACATTATTGATTGAAGTTTGTGCTGTATATGAATAAAATGGCCTTAAAATAAACAAAAAAAAGCGTCATGACTTTTCCGACAACCAATATTTGAGGATTCCTGTTAACCAGACGCTTGTTATTTGGTTGGTTTTGAGTTATCTGAAGATGACAACCACTCGTGTTGGCGAAACGTTAAGTAAACATATTTCACGACGGCGTAACTATCCCAAAACCAACCAAATAACATTGGATGATGGCCGCGAAAGCCTTTCGCATTTCAGACGCTTGTTGTTGAAACATTTTAGATTGTATATTGATTTCTATGGTTATTTTCAATGGATCATGTTTTTTATTTCAGGCTTCTTTTAGCTCAGAAAATAAATACAATTTTAACACGTGAGCAGCCGGTAGTTATTCTTATGATGCATATAAATTGTATAAAAGCTGTAAATATATGTATATTTTAATATTTGTACTCTAAATGACGTTTCGTGTTGTTATACCTTGTTTTATTTTTGCTTGTTACATTGATGACTATCAAGATCTCTGAAGCATAATCTGCATGGGTTAAGTGTTCCAACGGTTCTCTTCAGAAGACGAAGAACGCCTGCGATGTATAATAATAATAATAATAATAATAATAATATATTTATTGTCCAACAGATACACCCATTTAAAGGACAATGTAATTGGATCCAATTTGACGTTACAGTATTTTTAACTACAATCATAGCTCGGGCAGTTTCTGAAAAAAAATGGAAGAAAAAATGAATAGCTACGCCTACTCACCTACATGTCTTAAATGCTATAAGTTGAATAATAGTAGTCGCTGAATACAGCTAATATATCTTTGACTTTATCTTGATGAATGTCACAATTATCAGCTATGGTGTTAAAGCTGGAGCGCATAAAGTACATGGGTGACTTTATCATAACATTAGAATTTGGTGTTTTTAAGTAAAAAACGAGAAATCTTCGGGAAATGCGGGACGGTACATGAAAATCAATCTTAGCTAATAAAGCTGAATAATCAACATCACTGTGTACGAGTTTGTAAAGGAACTTTAAACTATTACAAATTCTTCTCAGCTCAAGAGGATGCATTTCAAATCTGAGCAACATCGCTGATTGGGGAGTCCCACGATTGGGATAAACACCATCTAATTTGAAAGTCAAGTATTTAAGAAATCTCCTCTGTACACTTTCAATTTCATTAGTATAGATTTGGTAATATGCATGCCATACACTAGATGCATATTCCAGCTTAGAACACACCAAGGTGCAGTATAAAGCTTTCAGTGCCGTTTAACTACCAAACGATTTATACTTATACTAATATGACCTGTAAATTCTAATTTAACATCAAACAACGCACTTAGATCTCTTACGTCTGAACAACACATCAAACTAATAAAAAACTATTGGATTCGTTTTCCTGGTAAAAGAACAGGTTTTGCATTTGCTAAAATTAAAAAATAATTTATTAGTTTAACACCAATAATGGGGTAATGCAGGTTCAGTAACGAGTAAATTAAATGTCTTATCCGAATTTAGAATTTTTGTAGAATCACAGTACCAACACGATTATCACCAGCTACCCCCTTTTCAGGGCAAAACATATAGGAAGCTAGCGAATTAAAAATAATGTAGGTTCATAACAATTAAACATTTTATTTATCTATATATATATATGTCCTTTGTAAAATCCCATATCAAACAGAGATTATTTGTTCCCAAGATTTGTATAGTGAAAAATACAGACTTAGCGGAATGATTAAACAGATTTCAAAACGAACCAACAATATCAAAATAGCAGTCATTCTATAATTGATATGGTATAACTGTAGTTTTGAGATTTGTGTTCTTGAGCGGGGTCCTTGAGAAATCGACAAATTCACGTATGTGAAAAATATTCTCCGATGGACATGAAGAATGAAGATCGATCGTGATTTGATTGCAATATTTATTGGTGAGTTGTATTTTCATTTGGTCGAGGAAGTGGTTATGGCACAACAAAATTTCTTCCTGGCTTTGGTTGGTACATAAATTCAGTAATTCTTATTCATATGTTGTATAAAATCCCAAATTAAGTTTGATCAACCCATTCAATCAAATTAGACTATGTTTTGTTGCTGTATGAATAGACATGCAATGTCTATATTTAAATCAAGATATTGCATGTTCAGACTATCTGATGTAGGTATCAACAAATAAATATTGCACAAGTTTAGGAAAGGAAAAATATATTTTCGTATTTTAGATGCCTACATAAAGATTTTTGAAATGGTCGTGGATTTTGATATGCGAGCCTGCTATATTTTTAAACACTGAAATATCTGTCTTCAAGTCATTATTGGCCATTATAACAGAAATATGGAAGTGGCACAACATGGAGATGATATTGATTCTGTCTGTTGTCTACACTATCATAAATATTTAAAGTTTCATGTATCTAATCGAAATTGATCCATTCATTATCAGTATCAAAATAAAAAATCACCTACTGATAAATATAAGAATATTTGTATGGATTTGGTTATAGAAGTGTCATAATAAATATCATACGATATGTTGGGCAAAGTTGATTGCTTTTGAAGGAATCTGCCCGGAAGAATTAGATTTTTGGTTGAAATAAAATAACTTCGTCCTTAATTGAAAATATGAACTGCTTGCAATATTTCTTTTTGAAATACCGAAGATGCAGAATCGTTTATTTTGCGAAAAACCTATTTTGACGAAATATAGATATTTTTGTCTACGAAATGTATATTCTGTGTACTTCAACTTTTTATGTCCCCCTAAGTGTTTCCACGCTTTGCTTGCAAAATATGGCTCTAACTTCCATCAGATGTGAGACAACCTTTTATTCTGCGACATTAATAATTTGGCATGGCACGTTTGATATCCGGATTAAAAGCAAGTTTCGTCTTTCTACTCGTACATACGAATTTAAAATATAATTTATTCAACGTAAATGATCTAGAACAAGAATATTGTCATTCTTTAAAAAAATGACGTTAATAGTCCTTTTAAGCTATTAAAAATTTAATTTCGTCTTAGTGTAGAGTCCATGGACGATGCCATGATTGTACACAACCACCCGCCATATTGGGCAAACATTTATTCCTCTATTTAATAATAAATAATTATGTTTCAGTTCGAAATTACAGATATAAAGTGATAAACATTAGTGCAATTGTGTCTAAATATAGGATTTGTGGAAGATTTAACGCAGATAAGTTCAGTTTTCCATCTTAAAAATCTAGACATACTTTTGATCATTGTCAAAATATGAATCAAATACGAAGCCCGTAGAAATTGGGTAACTAATTTGCACGATAATCACAATAAAATTTGCTGCGCAAGTAATTCAATAGCCCTATATCAAAGTGTAGAAGTTTATCATATACCTGTGTATGAAATTCACAATGGCCGATATGTAAGTAAACAAGATGACTGTAATGTGTTAGTTATATATTCTTCACTTCGTCTATACAATACATAGGAAATATTTTGGTTGCAATAAAGTAGAATCACGTAAGAGAATAGTTGTATAGTTGACAAAAACTGAATCTTGCACTGACGCAAATGGCCTATAGCGGCTGCAAGAGGCTTACACTTTTGTTTTATAACTGTTACCTGCAGCCCTTATACAACCTCTTAAATGACTGAAGTGTCCTATTAGGTGTGCCCATTCCGCTTGTATATTGTTCTAAGAGGGTTTTGCTAATGTTCTTACAGTATACAATGCTGTTTAAGGAATACTGTATAATCATTCTTGCAACTCTAATAGGAGTGATAATTGTTAGTTGGGCAGTCAGGCAGCAGCGGTGGCCGCAGTAGTAGACTCTTCGGTCTCCTGATCAGTCGCCGTGTGCTGTGCGGGTTGGAGTCCCGTCCAAGGAGAGATTTTTCTCTTGGCTATGGATGTTGTGATTGTCCGTAGGTGGTAGATGGTCTCTGACTGTCGAACGTGGAGGTACCACCCGGCGGATCTCGTAGGCGGAGCCAGAATGTGTGCATGTTGCATGCACACGTGTTCCCTCGCCAGAGTCCGTGTGGCGTTCCCCCTTTCCCCTGTATCCCCCTATAGCCCCACGGTACCCAATGGGTGTTTAGGCCTTAGGCCTTCGTGGTAGTTGGAGTATAAAAAAAAGTATAGAATGCCCCATTGCACAGCGTGAATGTACTGTGTTTACTTCCAGTGTCTACCATTTGTCTATTGAAGGCTTTAATATTGCTCTAAAATAATGAGGAAAAATGTATTACTACTCGTAATCACTTATGTACAACTGCTGCTATTTTAATTTCTCTGTTGATTGTCCCACAGTATACAAGAGATGACGTGGCGTACCATGTGCATAAAAAATGGCATCACTGTATCTGACAGTCAATAAAAATTTCAAATAAAAGTATCTAATTATCATTTAATAGCTTCAATGAAATGTAGGTCTAATCTTATCGAAGCGAGTAGTGCTTTTCGTTCTAGATAGCGTAATATCAACCATGATGGTATACTTTGATACATCCAACTTAACAAATTTACAAAACAGATTTTATATGGGAGCTTCACGTTTCTTATTAGATTTCAGATTTTTGTGTTCAATATGGTTAAATGAAATGATCCTTTCAGCCGAAATGGTGGAAAGACAAAAGTGTTCCTTGTTTTATAAATAAAAAAACGAAAAATCCAAACGTCATCGACAAATCTGTTTGTCGCTCAAATTTTGTTTTTTGTCAACTTTTTATTTCCCACGCCACTAGCGAGGAAGTATTGTCATTGCGGGAAATTTCAAAAATGGACGTTACATCACGAAAAACAATCTCACTAATTTCCGTCTGGTCTAGCTGTCGGTCTGTTTTTAGGTGTGTCTGTCGGCTTGTCTGCCGGTGTAGATGCCTGTCCGCTAACTGTGTGACTTTGAAAGTTCTGCTCTGATTTTGATGAAATATTGACACAGTTTTTGAAAATAGACACAATGGCGGCGGAGATACTTGCAAAGAAGAAAGAGTAAACATGAGAACTGCTCAAACTTCGTTTTTTGAGGTTTCAGACTCCTGCCCATTTTTGAAAATTTTTTTGAGGAAGGTTAAACACTGTAGATGGTAGGGCTGCGGGAGGGTGAGGACTTTGAAATTAACGAACGAAAAGAGAAGATAACCTTGACGCATAGGAGGTTGGGTTTGGGTAAGCCGGTATCAAACATTTTTGAACAACAGGCGGTATTCAGTTCCCCGGGGGGACAAATCTTGAAAATCTTAAATATGGTTCACAAAACTATGCTGAATATGCAAATTTTAATATGCAGCCAGATTCTCAGAGAGGGGATGCAGAGCACGGCCACTGAAGACTAATTGGTTGGGTCTATTTGACTATATACTTGTATTGTATTCCTTTGTTATACGTCTTTCTAAGAGGGGCTTATTACTTGTGCCGAAAAGATTCTTTTATGTACTGATAACAGTGTTACGGGGAAAGTGTAGAGTCAACATACTTGAAGCCATTTTTTTAAATCAGCTTGTTGAGGGTTCGTCTGCCAGCAGTTAATAAGATGCAGGGTCGTCAAAGTTGACCCTTCATATCAGTGGCGTATATAAGGGAGGTACTAAAATACTTATTACGATCTGAGCAAAGATGGCAATTTTTAGGCGATCTATTATTTCGTCCTGATGGATTAGATAAGAGCCCGGAAAAATAGAGTTCTAGGACCAACACATTAGTTCCAGCTACTGACCTAGAAACACTGTATCGTTTTTACATTTTTTTTCTCAAATGAAGCTAAATATCGATATATGCCTCAACATTTGTGTATGGGTTTTGATACTCGTAGATGGTAGTCTCAAATATTTTATACCCGTTTTTATTGCTTTAATAGTCACTTAGTATAGTGCTTTTGAAAATGCACCTCATATTTATTTTTCGCACTGGCGAAGCAAGCTTAAATTCGGGGTAATGAAACTGATACATGAATACTATATTTTAGCGTAAAAGAGGCAGTTGATGATTTCAAGATGGCGACCCGTCGCCATTTTGGAACATTTATTTGAAACGGGATGGGAGCTCGAATGCGTTAACTTATTTTGAAGCTCTTTATATGTAGCTCTAGAATATAAAACAACCATTTTTTAAAATGGCGAACTGGCAGGCTGTCAAAGTCGAGCGTTTTTGTACATTGTCTTCTATTCGTCATTTGTTTGTCTGGGCGGTCCGTAGGACCTTTGACCATTAGTCACTGTCTGATGTACGTTAGTCGAATCTGTCAGTCCTGGTTGCCCAGAAACCAGTCAAAGTCAAGGAAAAAGAGAGAGGGAAAGAGAAGAAAAAAGGAGAAGAGCAAAGAAAAACAGATATGCTTAGTTTAAGAGGAAACACCTAGGCTTTTTGACTTGGTACACGGATTAATTTTGAGGTGAACTAAACGAATTTTTTGATTCGGTTTTATTAGAGTGTAATTTTGAGTTTACTAAAGATTCACGCTAACTTTAGATTACAGTGCGAGCCGTGGCCTTGAATGTTTACGAACTTGCTCCACTGTGTAGTACACTGAGACACGCAACAGAGTCTTGCTGTACGATTCCGCTTGACTATAACGTCGCTGCGCCTGAAGCTTGACATAATCCCTCAAGTAAGGAATGTCAAGGTCTCTGTGTAGTGTCTCATTTGAGACATACCATGGAGCGTTGCAAATTGTCCGCAAAGTTCTGCTTTTCAGTACTTGAAGACTTTGCATGTGTGTCTTGGCAAGAAAACACCAAGCCGCACATGCATAAGTAATGGCTGGGCTAATAATCATTCTATATAGTCGAACTTTGTTTATCGAACTCAATTTGGAGGATCTACATAACAAAGGTTATAGTTGCCGAAACGCAATTTGGAATTTTGTTTTTATGAATGCTGTATGTTTCTGCCAGGTCATGCCTTTATCAAGGGTGACACCGAGATACTTAGCAGAATTTGTCCATGGTACACGATTTCCGTCTACAGAAACCTCTGCTGGGGGGCCGCGACGTTTTTTGGTACAATAAATAGCCTGCGTTTTCGAATGATTAATTTTTATCAGCCACCGTTTCCGCCCTCTCATTCTGCAACCCATCGTGAAGCAGATCACCAGTACACGACTGGACGACAAGTCCAGTGTCGTCAGCATAGAGGTAGACTTCACAGTTGCTGGGGGAAGGGACATCATGGATGAAAAGCGAATAAAGAATTGGTCCTAAGACCGAACCCTGAGGAACACCAGCCCGTACTGGCCGTGTTGTTGACAAAACATTGTTAATTTTGATCCGAAACTTCCTTCCTTCAAGAAAGGATTTCAGTAATTTTAGAAGCCAAGAAGTAAAACCCTTTTGGATTAGTTTATACAGGAGGCCCGCGTGCCACACCTTGTCAAAGGCTTTCGAGACATCCAAAAGCAAGATGCCAGTACTCATGCTGAGGGTGACCCCTCTGGTTACATGCTCCACCAGCCTGACTGCCTGTAGCTCGGTGCTATGCTCGGACCGAAAACCGAATTGGACGTCAGGAATCACATGGCGATTTGACGAAAAATTCTCAAGGTGAAGATAAATCACCTTTTCGGCGAGCTTAGAAGGAGCTGACAGCAGACTTATGGGTCGGTAATCCTGAGGAAATATCGAACCCACCTTCTTTGGAATCATGATGAACTCAGCAGTCTTCCACCCAGCAGGGAAGTACTGCATTTTGAGCGTCGCATTGATTATTGTCACTAAGTATGTCATGGCTTTCGGCGAGAGCAGCTTCAACGCCTTGTTGGTGATTTGATCTTACTTATTTTCATCCCCGTTTGTCTGCCTGTTGTCTGTAATGTAGTCCAAGCTAGGCAGTGCCTTTCGAATTTTAACGTAATTTTCTGTAAGGTTATTAATATGGCAAATGCAGTTTTAGATTACGTCCAATTATGGCGAATGGTGAATGGTGATTGAAAACTACAAGGATCCCTTATAAATTGGAATATACCATACAGATATTTATAAAAATTTCTTAATACAAGTTACGTGGCAAGGAAGTAATTGATTCATAGTTTTTGGATATCGATCCAGTGGCGGTGAAGTTATCGAAAAAATGTGAAGAAAAACACACTCAAACCCCATCTCGTATGCTTTTTAGGATCATTAATTAATATTCAAAAAAACCCATGAAGGGATAAAAAATCCAGGACAGGAAACAGGAAAATATTACAATAATCATCAATATTTTTGTAGCTAGTAACACGGAAACGTTTCGAGGCGTCATTTTTAAAAACTAACAATCGGGCTTAGTAAAAGATAGTATTGTAATAAACATAAAAGGACTATAACATTTTATCTACAAGTTACACAATTTTTCCATTTTGCACAAGTTTCATGTCTACCAGTGTTCTGTAAACACATAAGTTATATAAATCTATCGAATTATCAAAACCACAAAATTCTACGCGTCTTGCATGGTGAGCGACAGCTGGAAATGGTCCGTCGTGATTTGCTCAGCGACCGCTAATAAAAAATCGATTTACTCAAAGCAAAATTTATCTCCCTATATACCGAATCAAAAACAAAGGTTATCTCAATCTAGTTTCATATTTACATACGTATTGAGTGAATACACGACACTTCAACTAAGAATGGACATTCTCAGATAAGACAGCACTTGTGCCATTCGTGCAGCATGTGATTGCGTCTATTGATACAAGTTGTGTAATCCTCTGTGTGATGATAGTGCCTTTTGGATACCTTGTAGTATTTACTGGTAAGTTCCAAAAAGCGTCAAGCAAAAAAAGCTCGAACCTGGCAGGCGTTTTTCTTACTTTCCACGTCACCGCGAAAGGAATAGTTATCGTAGAAAAATTGAACGTGGAATCATAGGTATATTTAGATGTTTCATGATCTGTACAACACGATAATCCATGCCACCAATATTGGTCAGTCTGTTTTTGTATGAAGCAGCCATTGCAACTATGTTGATGGTAGCCGAAAAACTTCCATGAGTTCTATGTTTTTAAATATTATTACGATAATTTGAGGAATATTTTACAACGCATCCAGACCCATCCATGTTAAACTTCTCGTTGCACGTAGGTATGTCAACAACCAAAAGCAGGCTCAGCATTAACCATTTTAATCTTAAAATACTATAACTTTTATTATCCTTGTTGACTTCAAAAATTCATAAATTATTAGAACAAAGTAAATATATATTATGTATAGTCCTAGATCTAGCAAAAGCGTTCGATACGGTGGATCACTCGCTACTATTAGGAACTTCATACGATGCAGGAATTAGAGGAAACGCTCAAAACCTTATGAGAAATTACCTGTTTTACAGAAAGCAATATGTTCAAATGAATGATTCCATAATTTCAGAAAAAACTGTGACCATAAGGGACAGTTTTAGGCCCGTTATTTTTTACTGTGTATATCAATAGCCTACTTAGCTTGAAGTCGCATGCACAATAATATGTTTTGCAGAGGACACAGTGATACTTTATTCTAATAACAATTCCTGGGATTATCTTAAGGAGACTGTTGAAAATGACATCATTTTAATTTCAGATTGGTTTAGACACAAATATCTAACAATCAATTTTCAGAAAACCAAGTATATGCCGTTCACAAACCTTAAAAATAAATTACCGTCATTTACCTCTTTAGAAATTAAATGTGACAATAAAAGTACATTAATACATTCAGCTGATAAAACAAAATATTTAGGTGTTCATCTGGATCCTCATTTAAAGTGGAATTTCCAAGTTGGTCATATAGTAACTAATTTAAGACGATTATTATTTCAATTCAAGTACCTCACTAAATATCTAGACCATGAAACTATGAAGATGTTATATCATGCACTTATTAAATGTCGCCTAATTTATGCCATACTAGCTTGAGGTGGTGCTCTCACCAACCAAATTAAGAAGCCAGAAATAATCCAAAAACAATTTTTATAATTATTTTTAAACGGCCAATTCTATATCCGTCTGATATGTTATATTCAGAAGTGAGACTACTCGATCTTAGGCAACTCTTTTTTTACAGTGTTTTGATCAATTTATTCAAAAATAAAACAAACCTCATTTCATTGGACCACAAATATGAAACAAGAAGCAAAGCCGAGGATATTAAAAGAACACCATTCAAATCCATTTCAAATAAAAATAGATTCAAAATTGAAATAAAAATAATCTTGTTAAATAATAATCGTCATGAAATAGAAAAATTCACTAAAATGAAAATAAATTAGTATATGAATATAATATTATTACACTTACCTTTATGGTTATGTTGTATTTAAATTTATGTATTAACTGTATTTAACTATTTTGAGCAAAAATTGTTGTGAAAAATGTTTTCCCACGCACAAGAATTAAATTCTTCTGTGGGATTATTTCAGCTTATTTGCGTATATATGCATATTTATTTCCAATAAACTGTAATAGTTTATACGTGAATAAACTTATATTATTATTATAGACTTCGATTCGCCATAAATCTGAAGGTACAGGTTCAGGTGAAAAATGATTTTTAAGATTTTCTAGAAATCCAAGTAAGCTGACTCGGTACTTTCCACAAATTTACTTAAATCGCTTTAGTTCAAATTATTCCGAGTGTTTCAAGTTCGACCGTCACCACTGAGATCTCGGAAACGGTCCAAGGTATAAAGTCGCTTAATTGGGAGCAAGTTTCCTACTAGGGTAACTAACAAAATGCCACTTAGAAAAAATTCAAAGCACTTCCGCAGAGAGACGAAAAAATCCTGATTTTTCCCATAATCGTTTTTTCCTTACTTCATTTGTAGTTGGGTACCAAAATAAATAACACCTTAATTGTCACCTTTTCTCCTCTACAAGATGGCATAATAAGAATTTCAAAATGGCGTTTCGTCCAGCATCAACTTTTTTTTATCGATGCCATCTTGGATATTTGCGTAGATGAATAGAGTCTTTAATTCTGATTTCAAAAATATGTCTACATTGACATTGCCAAAGTTATTTCAGAAAAACAGAAGTTCCTAGGCAAGCCTTGAAGTTATCAGATTTCATTTATGTCGTATACCACGTGAGACCTCAAATTGAACATAGAAACAGAGTTTGCAAAACTGAAAAGGAGAGGAATAAATCGAGCAGTGAACAATGTACAGAGAACAGTCAGGTTTTACCTACAAAATAACGAACATTTTGAACGTCTGCTATGGTTTATGTGGTTATTATTGTTATTACCATCAATAACATTTTCATTCTGTGTTCAGGTTTCACCATCCTTTTTTATTTACTTAAAATTTTCAAATTCATGGCCAACTAAGGAAATACATCACTCACCTTAGGACTGAAAAATCCATTTAAATGGACAAAATTGCAATGTAGCGTCCATATGAAAAAACAAAGTTGATCTGGTAGAGGAGAATGAGCAACACTGACAACATCCGATTGACTTTGAAATCCCATCTCAAATATAGTCAGGAAAATACAAAAGTGTTTTTGGCATAAATCGGGTATACGAAACAAGTGACTGATAATTTCAAGGCTATCTAGGACATTCAATTAATCTTAGATATTTATCTATACAGAAATCCAACATGGTGTTCTTTAGAAAAATTAAGTTGATACTGGAGGACAAGAGACGAAACGACATATTGAAATTCTAATTATACCATCTTATAGAGGAGAAAAAGAGGCAATGTTGATGTGCAATGTTTTTGAAAAATCACTACAAATAAATTTTTTTGAGAAAATTCGGATTTTTACCGGCACCAGTATCACCTATCTTGAAAAGTGACATTATGTCGATATTTTTTGACATTGTATTGGTTTTCTGTGACATTTTGTAGGTTTTTCTACAAGATGTTAACTTAGCACTAGCTGATGGATACGATGTGAACTCGTTTTGTAGTTGTACGTGTTGCCTAAACGCCATGAGGCTTCAGTTATCAACGTTTGGCTCTGATGTGATGTGAAATCTGCTCCAGAGATGGCATTACTGGAGGTCTAAGCTGTTAGTTTTGTACTACGTATATCTAGAAGGAAACGGCAATGCATGGGTGCATAGTGAGGATCTGTGTGCTAATAATATGTGTTGATGATGATTCTATTGGATTCTTGTCTCAAATACTCTTACTTGAGATTCAAAGCCAGAAATTATAGTTGCGCATCCACTTTTTCTTATCCATTCTGGAAATTACATAGGTATGCAAATTTGTTGAATTTCAAAAACGAGAGAGATAAGAAATAATTATATTCACCGTACACTGTCGAATTACAAGTCATAGTAATTACACACAACGCGGGCGCGGTGGTGATTTCCCGTAATTCTCGTAAAAGATTTTGAAAACACAGAAAACCGTAATTTTTGGTTTTGAACATAACCTATCTCCAGAATGGACAACATACATTAGATAACACGTCGGACACAGCTAATAGATACTTCATTGGCAGCAGATGCGATCTTGCTATTCAACCAACTTTCTTCTCAGAGATTACTCGGCTTCACAAAACATATGCAACCAACAATGCGTGTAGTTGAGCTATCCCTCCATAGATGGACGCTCACAACGATCCTAGTGAGCAAACGTGGAATGACTGTTTGTACCCTAAAAACTATCTAGTCTGCAAGATGACATTTTATAGATTTTTTTCTGACGTTTTATAGGTTTTTTACATCATATCCGCACGGGTATCATGTAGAAAACCTATAAAACGTCAAAAAAACCTATAAGATGTCAACTTGCAGACTAGGTAGTTTTTAGGGCGCAAACAGTCATTCCACGTTTGCTCACTAGGATCGTTGTGAACGTCCATCTATGGAGGAATCACTCAACTAAACTACGCATTATTGGTTGCATAGCTTTCTGAGGCTGAGTGATCCGGGTCTGTAGTTTTTATCTCTGAGAAGAAATTTGGTTGAATAGCAAGATCGCGTCTGGATGATTATGTGTATTGGTCTGCATGTGTATAAAATCAGTGATATTTGCTGTGTGAGTAAATCATTACTGAATATGCCGAATATGACGGGTTATTTATATGTTGTGCTTTCTGAAGAGAGGTTATATTCAAAGTTATAAATTATGAAAAACTGAGGAGAATTACGGGAAATCATCACCGCTCCCGCGTTGTGTGTAATTACTGTTAGCATGTATGGCTTGTAATTCGACAGTGTACAGTGAATATAACTATTTCTTATCTCTCTCATTTTTGAAATTCAGTAAATTTGTATATGTAATTTCCAGATGGATAAGAAAAAGTGGATGCGCAACCTATTTCTAGCTTTGAACCTCAATTAAGTGTATTTGAGACAAGAACCCAGTGTAATTATCATCAACATATACAACTTACAGCTTAGACCTCCAGTAATCCCGTCTCAGAAGCAGATTTTAAATCACATCAGAGCCAAAGATTGATAACAAGCCTCATGACGTTTAGGCAACACGTACAACTAAGTTAACATCTTGTAGAATAACCTACATAATGTCAAAAAAAAAACAGCATAATGTCAAAAAAAATCGGCATAATATCACTTTTCAAGATACGTGATACCCGTGCCGTGCTGAAGTAGTTATTTTGGATATTAAAACTTTCTAAGCGGCATCTTGTTAGTTACGTGAATACGCAAAGTGTATTACAAAAAATTGAAAACTGTGTCCTCGAAAAAATTATTTCATCGTGACCAAAGAACATCTTGGAAGAACTAACGGAATTTGGTAATACAAACATGTTTGAACACATATATTGTACTCGTATTTTCCGATCAGAAAGCTCCAACTTCTGACACTTTTCTCTAATGTCAAACTGAAATTAAATCAGAAATATCTTCTATAACACAGCATATCGCTTCCTAATAAATAAGAATAAGTGAATAACATTTTGAAAAGTAGTTTTTATTTAGCAGTTGACAAAAAGAACCAAAAGTGTAACATTTTTCCGATTTACCGTTTTATACTTCTTAATCTTTAAACAGCAATGAAGCTGCTCTATGTCAACTTTTAAAATGGAAGCCTTTTACACCTTTGGAGGAATATTATCTCAGGTTTTTAGTTCTTTTTATCAATGGCCAATTAAAAGCTTCTAGAAGTGTATTTATCCTTTTATTTATCTTCAGCAGTTATGACGTTACATGACTATATTATAGTTTAGTAATTTCTATCTAACTTACTTGCTTCTATTAATAGTACCTCCTTAAATTTTTTGCTTAATTCTTATCACATATTACGTGACTATGAGAAGTACTTACGTATATCTATAAGTATGGCTGTTCAATTGATCGGAAAAATTAAATGTAGCTATAATTTAGCGAACCATACAATGTTAAAAAGCTGAAATTTGATATGGCTATTAGGTATAAATGAGTATTTTACATAACATATAGTTGACAAACTTCATTAGATACTAGGACCAGAGTGCTTGTCAAGAAGAATCGAACTCGATAGGCTTGCAATTGCAGGATGTGCATAGAATTAAAACGCAAAAATATGGTCCATGTACAGGCAATGCCTTCTATGGACTTACCCTTCATATTTATTTACGCATTTTTCATGAGAACTTCTTAAGGACCATAATTTTAAAACTACACTTTCGAGAAACGGAAAAAGGTCATGAGATGCTTTCAAAAATGTATGTAGCAACTTCCTAGGCAACAAAAAGTCGGACAACTACAAAGATCTAGTTGAAGAACTTATCCAATCTTATAAGGCCTTAGGTTGCAATATGTGACTTAAGCTGCATTTTCTTCACCCCCATTTAAGATCCTTGCCTGACAATTTGGTGCAGTTTCAGACGAGCACGGCGAAATATTTCACCAGCAAATGGCTGGCGGACTACTGCTGGACCATTAAACGTGAAAACGCTCCGTGGCGAATAACGGCAAAAAAGACACCCAAATAAATTGTTTGATTGTTTTTTTACACAATAAGAAGTATACAGGTGGTGTATTCAATGCGTAATCTTCCGTAGCACAACCTACATCTTCTAAAAAAGTGGATTTGTTGTATTTTTTAATTTTTAAAGACTTACCACTAGATCGCTCATAATTTGGGATTCTCATATTTTGTATTATCCCTTCTCTAAAAACTTGTGGGTGATGGGAAGAAACAAATTGTATATCAGATTTCAGTACAACGCAGTAGACGCAAAAAACTCCAAAAAATTTCCGACAGCGACAAAAATTTTCAGAATGCTGAACAGTGTTTTATCCAGCAACACATCAAAGCCCTCCAAATCGACAAGTGACACGCAATTCTTATGAATGTGTCAACGGTAGATCTGTAAAAGAGCCGTATTTTGATGTGGTCTTTTGACGGCTATGATGAATACCTCCAAACAACGCTTTTATTGAGAAAAAATCCTTCGCCAAAAGAAAAAACGCCACAAGTACAATGACTGCTGATGATTGAGACTATATTTCAAGTTAGGTAGGAATAAAATAAAGATAACTTCTGTTGACTAGGTTTGGTATAAGCAGTTCTGAATACGGTTCTGAGTTCTACCTCATTCACACTCGATTCATTATTACCAACACTACAGACTTGAATACAAATATGTCACTTGCTGATCAGCTGCTCACCTCAGTAGATAAAGGATGCTCGTGAAAAAGACCATAACATCTGAAATTTATCCTCACTCAGATCAATCTCCATTTTCTGCTGGCCGCTAAACCACAGGCGTACAAGTGAAATTTCACTAAAGTTCTAGCCAACTTGTTGACCATTTTCAAAGTCCTCGTCATTTCGGCGTTGAACTGGTCATTGCAAGAACCACTCGTTATACAGGGTGTAAACGTTATGATAGTCATTATTTAAGTTGGTGATAGAGGGGGATAAAATAAGCAAAAAGTTTCATATAACATGGGGGTCAAAACGGCATTTTTTTTTAGAGAAAAGCGACTTTAAAGTATAATAAAATCTAACAACGCCGCAATGCCAGACGCAAATTACGTCGGAACGCAGTGTAAAAAAAGATGGAGTTTGTTATTTTTGGCTCTTAGGCCCGTATCGTCAGTTGTCCCTACAATTGTAGGGCGCGTTTATGGCCTCCTTGATTGTCATCCTCCTGTCTCTCCTTCAAAAATTTCTAGATTACACTTGTCCCGTGTCAGCGTCAGCGCTCTTCTATTGTGAAGATATGTTTTCTTTTTAAATTGTAGGAAATTTCAGGCTGATAAAACATAAAACAAAACAAGCTGAGACAATGGAGTTATTTAGACGTTCCCACAATATCATTCTGAAGGGCATAGCTGAAGGGAACGATGACATAAACATAGTATCAGAGATAATTAGGCATATTGAACCATCTGCCGAAAATCACCGACTCAGCATCACTCGCCTTGGCAGAACAACTTCAAGCAATCGTTTAATTAGAGTTGTGTTTTCCTCACCTATTATCGTCAGCAATATTTTGCGGAAGAAAAACTCCATCCTTAGCCACCCCACGCTTTGTCACGTAAAATATCTCTGACGACAAAACCAGAGGTCAAATGCAAGAACTGCAACACCTTCGCGAAGAGCTTAGACGTCGTCAAACAACAGGCGAAAGTAATATTACTATAAAATACGTTCATGGTAAACCTTCCATAGTACACACAGCTACCCAGGAGATCACACCTTCAAAAAACTGATAAATTCTGTGGCAAACTGGACGGTTTGTTACACTAATATACAATCTCTCTTTTCTAAGCTACTTGAACTCCAAGCATTTGTTCGAGACAATAATCAAACGTTCGTTTGCCTTACTGAAACATGGCTCTATTTCAACGTGTCCGACTCTTCCATCAATTTGCCTGGATACTATTTATACAGAATGGATTCACAAAGCACTCCTGGTTTTGGTGGAGTATACATTTATGTTCGCACGGAAATCGCGTCGGCTTTCTCGGTATCTCCCTCTTTCAGTCCTTTCGATGGCATTGACAATCTATTTTTGGAATTGAGGTGCCCAAATTTCAGCTTCACGATAGGCTGCATATATCGGCCACGGCCCTGTTTGGGAGACACACACCTGTGCAGTCTCATTTCAGATCTCTTAAATAAAAAACACCAACCTTTTCATAGCTGGTGACTTCAATCTACGTGACATTAGCTGGCCTATGTCAACCATTCCTGAATGCAATTCTTCTTCTGCTGCTTACATCGACTTGCTACGTAACTCTAGCATATCTCAACTTGTTGATCGTCCAACGAGATTCAGGGAAGAACAGTCGCCTAGGGCTCTGGATTTGATATTCGTTAACGACGCCGACTTTGTTTCTAATTTAGCTTATTTGCCACCTTTTGGCAAGTCTGACCACGGTTCACTTTTATATTCTCTCCAGTTCAATATAAATAGTCGTTCTACAACCGATAAGTTTAAAACCATCAAAATTGTAAACCACGATGCTCTTAACCAAGCCCTGTCTGAAGTCAACTGGCCTGCTTTGCTTAACAACCGTAGCACCCAAGATATGTGGGACACTTTCGCTCAACGAGTCCTAAGCGAAACGGCTGACAATACTGTTGAAAAGAAGGTATACTGTGACCCCTCAAAGCCCTGGATCAACTCTAACATATCGAGGATGCTTCGTCACAAGAGATCTTTGTGGCAACGGTTTAGGAGGAGTGGCCATTCACAAGATTACGTGTCTCATCGATCCTTTTCTAACCTCCTATCTAGAACGTTACATAATGCCAAACATGCTTATGAACGAAAACTCGTTACCTCCAAAAATAAGAAGAAGCTGTTTCGGTATCTAAGAACAAACCTGAATTCCAAAGTTTCATCACCTCAGATCCGCGACGCTGACGGTCATCTCCACATGGATGCCACCGAATCTGCCAACTTACTGGCAGAGTCCTTTAGTGATGACTTCGTCGATGAGCCTAATGGAGACCTTGTACCGACCACTATCTGCCATAGGTGTCCCAACAGCCTTTGCGAAGTTGAGTTCCTGTCTGAAGATGTATTAATGCACCTGCGAAATCTGAAGACCTCTTCCTCCCCTGGTAAAGATGGGATGACGGCTGCTGTACTTAAAAACTGCGCTTCAGCACTGGCCCTACCATTAAGCTTGATATTCACATCGTCTTTTAGATCTCATACCCTACCCTCATGCTGGCTTAGTGCTTCTGTTACCCCTGTATTCAAAAAGGGCGACAAATCCTCCGCTAAAAATTATCGACCAATAAGTCTCGTTCCTATCGCCGCCAAAATAGCTGAAAGAATCATATTAGATAAGCTCCTGTCATTTGCTTTCGAAAATGACCTTATCCCTAAGAATCAGCATGGATTTCTCCCTGGTCGATCAATAATGACCAACCTTCTCCACTCTCTCAACGATTGGACTCAGTATCTGGACACGAAGACTCCTGTTGATATAATCTACTTAGATTTTTCTAGGGCTTTCGATCGCGTACCACATAGAAGGTTTCTGTTTAAGTTGGAATGTATGGGAATAAGAGGCGAGTTGTTGCTGTGGATTAAGGCTTTTCTCACCGGGAGGACTTTCTCTGTGCGCGTCAGTGATAGCCAGTCTCACCTTCATCATGTAGCAAGTGGAGTTCCTCAAGACTCTGTCTTGGGGCCAGTGCTGTTCCTTCTGTATACAAGTGACCTGCCCGCATTGATTTCCTCCACATGTTCAGCTTATGCTGACGACACCAAGATTTACAATACTGTCGTAAATTCTGCTATGCTTCAACGAGATCTTGATATTGTTTGTCAATGGTCAGTCAGTTGGCTTTTACCCTTAAATCTAACTAAGTGTTGTGTCCTTCACCTCGGGAAGACAAATCCGCGATTTACATACAAGATCTCTGACCACAACATCGAAGCAGTTTCCAGCCACACTGATCTGGGCGTTGTAGTCAAAGATCGTCTTTCCTGGTCAGAGCATATTTACCACGTTACATCAAAAGCCAAGAAACTTCTATACATGCTGGAGAGGTCTTTCAAAGGATCCGATGTCAACACTTGCGCCTATATTTACAAGGCATTCGTGAGGCCAATTCTTGAATTCGCTGGCCCGGTATGGGACACTGTGCTTCTGCGCGGTAGAAATCTCGTCGAATCAGTACAGCGTCGGGCTATTCGTATCCCTTTTGGAGCACGAAGACCAAGCAATGAAGATCGCCTTGAATTATTCAACTTGACCTCATTCTCTGAGCGAAGACTTCGTGGCGATCTTATAGTTACGTGCAGGATACTTCATGGTTTGATGGGCACCAACCTCATGCATCTATACCGTCTGTCGCGCAGCAATCTACGCGGACACAGCTTCAAACTGCATAAGGAGCCATTTAAAACAACAGTCCGACAGTGGTTTCTTCCCAACCGCATATTCAACACCTGGAATAGTTTACCTGAAAGTGTGGTTGGTGCTACTTCAGTTAATAGCTTCAAAGTGCAGTATGATAGCTGGAGGAGTGTACAAACTTTATAGCTATGAACTGTCTTTTTTTATTTTTTTCTATTTGATGTATTTGTGTTACGTGTCCGTACACTATATTTACTGCATGAGCTTATAGTACTGTGTACTCTGCTCATCTCAATTATCATAATAATAATAATAATAGTAATAATAATGATATAACTCAAAAGCAAGCACAATTAGATGCAAATAGATGTTTGTGACATAACCTCAAAATAGAGCCCGGACACGGAGAAGTAGAAAACTATGACAATCAAGGAGGCCATAAAGGCGCCCTACAATTGTAGGGACGACTGACGATACGGGCCTAAGAGCCAAAAATAACAAACTCCTTAGGCCTTAGACCCGTATCGTCAGTCGTCCCTACAATTGTAGGGCGCCTTTATGGCCTCCTTGATTGTCATAGTTTTCTACTTCTCCGTGTCAGAACTCTATTTTGAGGTTATGTCACAAACATCTATTTGCATCAAATTGTGGTTGCTTTTGAGTTATATCATGTTTTATCAGCCTGAAGTTTCCTGCAATTTAAAAAGAAAACATATCTTCACAATAGGAGAGCGCTGACGCTGACACGGGGCAAGTGTAATCTAGAAATTTTTGAAGGAGAGAAAGGAGTATGACAATCAAGGAGGCCATAAACGGGCCCTACAATTGTAGGGACGGCCTTAGGTATTATTTCATTATTTGATAATGTAGTCGTAAAATGCAAACAATTTAAAAATACGGACTTACCACTAACTATCTCAGCGCTGGTGTGTGAAAGTGTATTGAACGTATTAAAAAAATCCACTTATAAATAGGGAGCACACTCACACTGCCTTTTTTTGTATTTATAGAAGGTATTCAAAATGTCGTCCTCTACTTTCCACACAAGCTTCATTACGACGAACCCAGTTTGTTCTTACAATAGGTCCTCGAAGTTGTCCATTTATTATTTCAGCTGCATTAAAATCTTTTTGGCGAAGTTGTGCTTCAGTTGTTATTGGACCAGCCCCATAAACCATCCCTTTAAGTTCTCCCCAATACCAGAAATCTATCGGATTGAGCTCAGGAGATCTTGCTGGCCATTTTCGAGGATCAGGAGCATTTTGACCGATCCAGCGATTTTGATAATGTTCATTCAAATACTGAGTGACGCCTCTAAAAATGTGTGGTGGTGCCCCGTCACGAAGAAACGACAAATTCTGTCTCCGTTGTAATGGTATGTTGTCTAAGGTCTGTTCCAAAAGTTCTGGTAGGTTATTGGCTAGAAAGCTAAGGTATCATTCTCCTGACAATTGTGGGGGTAACTCGAAAGGGCCAATTACCTGATCGTCAAGAATACCTGCCCAAATATTGATTTTAAAACGTTGTGGGAAATGACCTTTACGAATGGTATGAGGATTATCTTGGGCCCACGTGTGAGTATTACGGAAATTTAGTGTTCCATTTCGCGTAAAAGTACTTTCGTCCGTCGCTAGAATGTTTTTAAAAAAACCGGATTTTCAATGTTTTTGCCCAAAAACCACTGACAGAATGTAAGTCTGCGAGGATAGTCTTCTGGTAACAATGCCTGCACTCGTTGTACATAGTAGGGATAAAGCAAATTTTCCCGTAGGATTCTATGGACTATGGTCTGCAATAGTCCTTCGCGGCGGCCTAATTTCCGAGAGCTGATATCTGCATTGATTTCCACGATATTTAAAATGTGTTCCTCCTGCTCTACGGTAACCTGGCTTTCACGAGTGCGAATATTAGTGGGCTGAACACTTCCTGTATCTCGAAGTCTTTGGTACATTTGCACAAATGTCCTTCTAGCTGAGTGTACCCGTTGGCGAAATCTGTCGCGATAAATTTGAACTGCAAGATTTGAATTCTGACGAGCTTCACCGTAAACTAACAACATGTCGGCGAACTCTTGAATCGAGAACATTGCTAATCAACACGACGACCTATGCAAACAAAAACAAAACAACATACTAACCACTGTTACCGTTTGCGATCGATTGCCGGTTCGACAAGAGTGATGAATGACCCACGCGCTGTTGTCATGTGTGTTTTAAATATTCAATTTAATGAAACTTACTTACTGACTACAAATTTTGGCTTAACTAAGAAAAGCTTAATGCCATTTATTTGTTAATTACCCAATTTAAAAACGTTTTAGATTAGATAATAAAAATTAGTAAGATTGTAGTGATAAAGCACTTAACGTTGTAAACTATAAAGCCATTTAGACAAAATCTATTGACTTTTGGACCATGGGTCATATAAACTTTTTGACTTATTTTGAGCTCCCCTATTACCCATTTCAATAATGACTACCATAACGGTTACACCCAGTATTCTTTCGAATAGGCAAAATTGAACCATATAACATGTGAATAAGTTAATGCATAATAATAACAAATAGGAGTATTATAATTACATACCACCAACTCTATATCAATATATTCTAAGAATTTGAATTTTTGCTCTGTATTTAGGTCATGCATAAATTGCACCTTGAAAATGGCCGATATAACTGGAATGTCAATAAACACTTTATTTATTCGACACGTTGTTTTAATTGTTACTCAGTAAAATCACGATGAATCAGGAACGGAACTACACGATAAGGTTGTAAATAAATTTTTCTATTTCAGTTGACCTCTTAGCCACCTCTGGCGACATAGCTTTATCATGGACCTCTCCGATGTTACCAAAACTTCAGTCCAACGACTCAAGCATCAACCCCTTGGGACGCCCAATCACAAAAGACGAAGATTCCTGGATCGCCTCATTGCTGAATATTGTAGCTGCAGTAGGAAGCTTCCCGTTCAGCATCATTGCAGACAAATTCGGTAGAAGAATCGGCCTGATTGCTATAGCAGTGCCATTCATCGTATCGTACTTAACTCTGGCCATGGCTAAGAATTTATATTGGTACTATTTTGCTAGAGCTATTGGAGGACTAGCTATAGGAGGCGGATATGCCCTTTTACCGTTATATATAGCTGAAGTATCGAAGGACTCTAACAGAGGTGCAATGTCTCAGACGCTTAACGTGTTCTGGGCAATTGGAAATTTTATACCGTACGCTATTGGACCTTTTATATCCATATTTTGGTTTAATGTGATATTGGCGTGTCTGCCTGCCAGTTTCCTTGTGATATTTTCGATTTCGGGACCAGAATCGCCTTATTATCTCGTCAAAAGAAACAAAATCAGGGAAGCTGAAAATGTTCTCATGAAACTTCGATCTAAGTCTAGGGATGAAATTCAGAGTGAGCTGTCCTGCATAAAAACCAATCTGAAACAAGATGATAACCAGCAAGGATCATTTTTTGATATTCTGACGAACAGAAAGCTGCTGAAAATATTTATAATGTGTTTGATCTTGGTGCTGACACAAGAGTTATCAGGTTTTTGTGCTATAATGTATCATTTAGAGATGATATTCGCAGTTTCTGGAACGAATTTGGACTCTGGCGTCTGCGCACTTATAGTCGGCTTTGCTTCTATGATCTCTAGTCTGATATCTCCCTGTTTAATTGACAGAGCTGGAAGACGATTCTTGATTATATCTTCATGTATTGGAATGTTTTTAGCACTAGCTTTACTCAGTATTTTCTTTTACATTCAAGACGAAACAGATATAAGCATTAATTATATATTCTGGGTGCCGATTTTTAGTCTCATTTTGTACATTTTTTCGTTTAACTTTGGGATATGTTGTGTCCCATGGACACTAATATCGGAAATTTTTCCGACTAATGTAAAGCACATAGCAGCTTCTAGTATAACAAGTATAACGTGGATCACTTCTTTTTTGACTACTTCTTATTATAACACTATTAATAGCTGGATAGGATTGTCAGGTACATTTTGTTTCTATTCCCTATTTTGTATATTTGCAGCTATATATAGTACGATAGCGGTTCCAGAAACCAAAAATAAAAGTTTCTCGGAAATACAGGAAATGATACAGAATGGAAAAGTTGATAGAAAGACGTACGTAGAAGGCGAAATACTTTTGCATGAAATAAAAACGTAGTATTTGTTTACTCAGTATATGTATATTTTGAAAATGTGATATGACAGATATATAACATTAAAACCGTCAAGAAGGAAATCTATAATTCGAGTTATTCCTTTAGTATGCCTACTCTGTAATTATACTTGTCTCAAACTTGAGTACAAAACTTAAGAGCCTATTATTTGCTCGAAGAAAATTATGATAAATTTTTTGAACATGTACAAGCGTCTGTTTCGCTATGTAAAATATTTACTAAACCTTTACGCATAGGTCCACTTATGCACATCTATGATAAAAGTTTTTACCGACAGCCATGGCAAGGTAAGGCAGTCGTTTTTAACGTAATATCTGAAACTTATCCCATTGTCTTGATGCTGATTTTTCACCATGTTTTTCTACCGTTAAATGAAACCACATATATAGATTTGATTTTTTACTGATGTTTTAAATTGACATTAAATGTAGACACAATAAACACGACAACGTTAATTTTGGAATAATTTATATTAGCGATCTCTATAAGGCTACGTATATGCTGGCTATAATTTATCAATTTAGGAGCATCTTTGTATACAAATACAGTAGTAAATAAATTGTTATGTTTGTAGTTCTTTTGGATTTTTTGACAAGGTGTTACAATAAAAAGAAATGTAGCGTTAGATTTATTTATTGTTCCAGATTATATTAATGTTACAAGTCAATAAATATTTAAAAAATTAAATGCAAAACGAGCTTATATTGACTTACGAATAGCAGTGACATGAGATAAATAATAAAACAATCGAAGAGGATAAGTGTAAAACTTGAGTATACAATAGTTAGCGTGCTGTTTTATATACATATAATTTTATTCAACCTCTATAACAGTTTAGTGGAAAATACATACATGAGCAGAACGATCATTTACTTGGTACAAAAATTAGAGATAGAGCTTCTATTTCAACACTGAAAATATTTGATGTTTAGAGATTCAGATGGGATAATACTGTATTACATTTCCAAGTATTTCCGAACATTCGAGTAAAATCCCGCTTTTCAAATTTTATGAACACTGAGCTGGATATGTTTACACGTGGTTAGTGACGACTACGTTCAGCTCTTAACAAACATGGAATAATTGTACTATGATGGGATGAGAGGCTTCTATTTTATGAAATACTCCAAATCTAATACAGCGACAACTCATTTGCAAAAACATAGCCTACGAAGTTAACCTACTGACAAGTTTTTCCAAAAGTACTTCAACAGCGGATCCAGGATTTGTGTCAGGGGGGGGGGTCACACTGGTCAAAAATGTCAAATTGATATCAAGAAATCATAGTGTTGTTTTATTCTTTTAATGACCATCTGCGTAATGTTTATGAAATAGCGCGTTAGCGTTCAGTTCGAATAAGAAAATTTCCCTTTCATTTCTTAAGTAATTTTTAAAAAAATGACTATTGCATTTCTAAAAAAATTACTAAATGATGATTTTTTCATCTTGTGCTTACAGTGATATACTCGTATTATTACCTGGCATATAATAAATATCTTGGTGGTATGAATCAGAAACAGCCTCTTTCAGTCTAATAAAGACTCTAATGCGTCTTTACAGTCTTTTCACGTCTTTAATGCTTATAGCTTTCACAATACTGTGCATTTTTTTATTTGATGACATATCTATTTTCTTCGTGATAATATCTTGGAAGAAATTTTTTTAATGTATTATCAATTGCTTTATTCAGATTGTTTTTGACTTTGTCTATCGGTTCAGCTAGTGCTGAAGGAGTCATGAGCTCTTTGAAAATTATTAAAGAATACCGTCGAGCTTCTTTGGCTAAAGACACACTCAACAACTGCTCTATCCTCTATATCGAAAGATCAGTAGTTAATACACTCAATTTGGATTCTGTGATGGAACTTTTTGCTGAACGAAAAGCAAGACGCGGATTCAAATTATAATAATTCTGTTATTTTGTATTGCATAAAATATCTTTGATCACACTGTCTCTACTTGATTCAAGTTTTATAGACATATAGTAAAAAAACACAGGTAGCAGCGCGCAGCAGCTACTATTGTGCATATAATTGTGAGCCCCTGTTAATATGTGACATCCTTATTGCCAGCAAAATCTGTAGTTCGAACTTTATCTGAACGATTTAGATGGATTTTACGTTATCGAATAATTTTAGATCCGCGTGAATATTGAAACAGTTGAATTAGCTGTTTTATTGGCACGTTGAAGCAGCATCAGATTAACTTTTTGCATCAAATTACTATTAAAAAAGCATTTGCTCTATCCATGAGCTTGTTTCGGTTACTTGTGCAGGTCTTTCTAATTGTTTTATTCTCAGTTGCCTTCATTAATTTGCAAATAGTGCCCAGTATATATCCTGTAGTAATGCACGTTATTTAACGTATTTTAGTGTTGTTCACCAAGTTTGTATTCAATGTATTAATCACGGCAAACATGACAACAACTATCGATCATATTTGTTCTATTTTTCGTACTTATAATTTTATGCAAATTCTATAAATAGCGTGCACTCCAAATTTGCCTCAACGCCCTTTACTTATCGGTAGCATCCGTCATAGCTTTTAAACTCTATTATGCACAAGAAGTTTGATGGTGAATCATCAAGTTTAATTTACTTCAAAAAATTACGATGCGCATTACAACCTGTCCCGTGCCCGTGCGCACTATTAAATACAAAAACGAGGCTGATGTACGATTGCACTAACATGACATTACGCATTAAATTTTGATATTAATTTCTGGGTTATCATGCAATTTTCAAAGTTTCCATTGCCGTATTTTATCTGTCAAAGATTTCAGTAATTTATGTTATTCGCAAAACAGTTATAGTTCGCACTATTTGCCGTCCGTCCCCGATCATACAACCCCCAGTGCTTATTGCCGACCGGGCCCTTTTCCTTAAATCCGCCACCGGTCCGTCAAAAAGTTTTTTTTATCAAAGTTGCTTACATCTTAAGCGCGCGCGAAGAACTTTTTCCTACATCAAGCTGACCGCATAAGCAACCAGTTTTACGCTTGCTTACAGCTAAATCAAAGTTGACGGAAGCAGTGCTGCCAGTGTTTAGTAGAAAATACCAGTACAGCATCCATTTAATATGTGTGCATTACAGATTCACCTATTTGGAACATCTAAAATTGGTGGTCGAACTAAATTCGCCTGGGGGGGGGGTCACGACCCCCATGACCCCATTACTCCTGGCTCCGCGGCTGAAGTATTTACAACGACAACAAGAACATGATGCGCATTTGCGAATAACTTTGTCATACAGCTTTAAGGCGTACGTACTACGTACTACCTTCATCTGCTCCATTTTTGCAAAGAGATCTTCATACGAATACCTTCATTTTGAACTTATGCAATCATCTGAGTAACCTTTCATAGCTTTCTCAATTAAATCTTGCTTCATTAACAAGGCTTGCTCCTTGTCTAGCCATCTGTACCATATATATTCGACCGAAAATCTTTGCATTTATTACAATTTTTCAAATCACCAAAATCTACCAGACGCTGCACTTGCTAGTAGGGTTCATAGGAGAACCCAAAGGGCAGTTGTATGCCCGAGCGAAGTCATGTGAGTTAGAAAGCGGTCCCAAGACACGGATGGGTCCTGGAGAATGAACGCTGGATCGCACTTTGCTCAAGGCATCTTCAGGTCTCATAGAGCCGCACCAGATTTGAGCGTAGTTTAGAAAGAACAGCTGGTCGTGGGTCAGGTTTAAGCCAGGCAGGTCCATTTCTTCGCCGTACTGCGAAACCCATTTTCTGTAAGCCTAAAGCAGATAACTGAGTGAACATTTTCAGTAAAGTGTTTGTAAGTATCATGAACCCAATAAATCTCAATGTTTTGCTATACTAAATTTTCGCCCACCTCTAGTTTAAAGTACATTAAAAATGTCAATGACAAAATACCACACACTTATGTGAATTTTTTGGCAGGATGCTGCTAGAGGGATTCCGATATTGAACAGTGTGAAAGGTACTATGAGATTTTTCACAGCTATTTTTGACATTACAGATCATTCAGTCGATGTCTCCTTACATCTTAAGTAAAACAAAGCTCAGGACAAGATAAAATATCACGAGAAGGTTGAGCCAGTTGAATCTTTTTTAGCAGATTTAAGTCTTATTTATATTCCGATGCTACCTGGATTCCAAGTTTAATGCAAGCACAACCTTGAAGTGCTCAAATTATCGTATTCTGCAGAAAAGTTATAATATCCAGCGTTGTATTAAAATTATATTCTCCTTCATTTCTACAATTCGACCGCAAAAGTGGTACCACATGTATTCATGTTACGTGGGCACCTACCTTTCCAGATGCGATGGAAGCAGAAAAAACTTAAAAATTCATTATCTCAAACTTTAACTAAAAATTGTGAATGGATGTAAATGATTAGTTTGGTTTTCATAATTTCCCGTACAGCTAATTTGCTTTTCCAAAAGCCAACAGTTCTCAATTCAAAGCTCCAATAGCCCCCCACATATACAGGGTGTTTCAGAAAACAGGTGCGATATTTCTAGGGCATATAAATATGGGGTTTGAAATGCCCCCCTTAGCGAGATGTTGAAGTTATAACTTCTAAACTGGAAAAAACATAAATTTGGAATTGATTAAAATGACAGAGAGAGAGAGAGAAAGAGAGAGAGAGAACATCGTGTCACGCGTTGTTTATTTTCGCGAATTTTAATCGACATTACGGGAATAACTGTGGCTTAATACCATATTTTGTAAAAAGTTACTTTTATAGTGTTGGTGAACGCTATCGTAACATTCAGCTCACCATATCGGTTTCCTATACTTGAACTAGTGGACTATAAATTAAATTACTGTGGCCTGATACGCTTAGTTATGGTGAAGAAGGAAAAAACTGCATGAATGTCGGATAATCCCGTTCTAACAAGTCGCATCTACTCGTTGATCAAGTGTTGTGTATCGGCGTGAATTAGGTGATTGCTGATTATCACTTCTCTTGAACTGAGGAAATGTCGTCGATCACGGAAAATTTTTGGTTCGTATGAGATCGCACATAAAACAAATCAGCATTCTGTGGAATGTTCTGTTTGCTGTTCATGGTTCCATAAAGCTTGTGCCCAACACACTAAAATAACAGCTCTTCATAGGAAAACAGGCCAACATGACTGGCAATGTAATTCATGTAAAAATGTTGAAGATAGAAAACGTTCTTCAAAAAATTGATCAAGTTCTGTCCCTTTTGATACATCTTCTAAAGTGTAGGCCACTTCTGCCGACTCTGCAAAATCTGGCTTTGTGGTTAACAATCAAATCGAAAACTTGCTAAACAAATCTAATGCTACTAATAAAGATGTTTTATCGGCAATTTCGCAAGTTTTCAATCTTTTGTTGGAGCATTTCAAGATGCTTTAGATGAGTTGAAGTTGTGGCAACGTGAAAAGGAAGACAAAATTGTTAATTTGGAGAGAGACACAGCCGAGCTTCGTAGTTTTGTCTAGGATAACATTCTCGTCGATCAAAAGGCCAATTTTCATGCTGAGGTTGTCGAAAGATTGATGGAAACATCTGATAACATTGACCTTTAAAGTGAAATGCAACATAGAGGTGCTTGTGCCAAAAACATCATTATTTACAACATTGATGAAAACCCATCTGCTGTGACCTTAGAGCGTATCAATCATGATAAGTCGTGTGCTGCTGATATTTTAAGAGTCGTGGAAGTTGATTTGGTTGCACCAAGTTTATTAGAATTGGAAAACCCAACAAAGGCAGCAGCGGTGGCCGCAGTAGTAGACTCTTCGGTCTCCTGATCAGTCGCCGTGCGCTGTGCGGGTTCGAGTCCCGTCCCAGGAGAAATTTTTCTCTTGGCTATAGATGTTGTGATTGTCCGTAGGTGGTAGATGGTCTTTGACTGTCGAACGCGGAGGTACCACCCGGCGGTTCTCGTAGGCGGAGCTAGAATGTGAGCATGTTGCATGCACACGTGTTCCCTCGCCAGAGTCCGTGTGGCGTCCCCCCTTTCCCATGTATCCCCCTATAGCCCCACGGTACCCAATGGGTGCTTAGGCCTTCGTGGTAGTTGGAGTATAAAAAACAGAGCAAAACCTTGTTAAGGTTATTTTCAATGATGATCAGTTCTTTGCATTGAAGGCCTTCGTAATAAGAACAAATTAATTGGCAATAATTTTACAATAAAGCAAGATTTTACTAAACTCCAGGAGGCAAAGTTAAATAATCGCTTTAGTGACTTGAAAATAAGGAAAGAAAGAGAAGATTACATATCGCAATGGCATTAGCTACATTTCTAAAATTGATAACCCTTCTAGTTCAAAAAACTAATTGAACGTGATGACCAAATGAGAAGCTGCTATTGTCAAAAAAAAATTCGTGGACTTCGTACAAAAATTGGTAGTACTCTTAAGGAGGCTATAAATCTCTGTGATTACTCGGTCATCATCTTACTAGAGACTTGTTGAATGAATCCTCAACCAGTGAACATAATTTTCAAAGATGCAACGTCTTCAGACCGTAGTGCTTCTACTAGTGGTAAAGGGCGTGGTGGTGGAGTGTTTATTGGTGTGTCTAGTGGTCTAAGGTCCCGTAAACTGCAGTTGTCCACTGAAGAAGTTGAACAGCTATTTGTTTCCAAGAAAACCATCTTTTTTGGAGCCGTCTATATTATAATCTTCCGGAGGCACCTTGGAATAATGATGATACTTTTGTCCATTGCCCTAAGAATTCACCGGCACTTGATTGGCAGACACATTCTCCTATCTCAATATGTTACACCTCAGTAATGTTCCGAATGAGCGTAATGTCTTTTTAGATTTATTATTTTCTAGTTTTGTATCAATTTGTTACCTGCTTATGATATTTTATTGCCAGAGACTGTACACCACATAGCCTATGCCTTTACAATTTTAGCAAAGTGTAGTCAATCTGAGTTTGATGAGTTTTTTACGATTTTACAAATGCTAACTTTACTTTAATTAATGATTATTTAGCATCTTGTGACTGGGATGCATTATTTGGTCATATGGATTCTTACAAAATTGCTTGGATTGGTTTGAGCCTCAGAAGCGGATAAAAAATCCCAAATGGTTCAGCCCCGAACTCAAAGATACAGTCTGTCGAAAAAAGATTGCCCATCAGTTGTGACTTTCTGAGAGTTACGCTCTTTATGTAAAGAAGAACATAAGCGATGTCATGCAATTCATATTGATCGAGTTCAGGAATCGTATGTAGCCGATCTACGGCGCTTTTGGGGATATGTAAAGAGTTTAAGAAATTCAAGTAGCTTACCTAATAGTCACTTGGAGGGAGTTAAAGTGCAAGATGGCATGACAATGAGTAATTTGTTTGCAAACCACTTTAGTGGTGTATACGATAGTTCTGTGTATCCTATACCCTCTTTTTTTATTTGAGAAGACAAGAGATGTACTACTGAACAAATTTTCTCTTGAGGAAGTATTTAATAAAATCGTAAGTCTCCCAGTGATGTTCCGCTCAGGTTCTGACCAAATTCCTGAGGTATTTCTCAAAGAATACATCTTTACAGTTACTAAACCTTTACATATTATTTTCAACATGTCCATGCATTTTTCCTGACACTTGGAAGCACAGTTATAATGAGCCAATTTTTGAGTCAGGTCACGTTGAATATATAAGAAACTATAGAGGTGTATGTACCCAGTCATCAATTCCGAATAGCTTTATATATGATCAACTTAACTGTGGAGAATTTGTTCTCTTATACAGTTGATCTGTTGGAGGCCTTGAAAAAGGGTCACCAGGTGGATGCAATCTACATGGACTTTTCCAAGGCCTTCGACAGAGTGAACTTCGACATTTTAACTGACAAAGCTGTCAGCATATGGTTTTTCAGAAAACAACTATAAGATGGTTAGGCAGCTTCCTTAAGGGTAGGACTCAATCTGTAAAAATCGATGGGCATTTATCTTCGAACTTCAAGATTACATCAGGGGTTCCTCAGGGGACCCATTGTGCTACTCTCCTCTTCATTTTGTTTGTGAATGACATCCCTGATGTTCTTATTCATTCTAAAGGAACTACGTTTGCTGATGACTCGAAAATTTACAGGACAATCGAGGTGAAACATGACATGGTGGGCCATCAGCGGGACCTTGATGCGCTGTGGCAGAGGACACAGCTTCACTTGTATCTGAACTCTATAGATGCTTTTTCATAAATTTCTTCAAAAGTAGGAGTAGAATTTCGACTGGCTATAAATGAAATAATGATACCCTCTCTTATAAGGCTACCGCTACCGACCTTGGAGTGCTTTTTGATGAAAGGTTTAACTTTTCAGACCATGTTATCAAAGTTAGTGTAAAGGGCATGCATATGCTGGGTTTCGCTTGCAGAAAAGTGTTTTTCAATCATACCTTCCGCATTTTATCCTGCTCCAGGGTAAGATCAAATCTAGAATATGCCACAGTAGTATAGTCTCCTCAGTACCAGTATTATAAAGATGATTTAGAGCGTGTCCAGTATTCATTTTTACGACTTGCAGCATTAAAGATGAACTTAAACAGGACTAAATATCATAGAGCTGACATATTGGAACATCTGCGTTTACCTACATTCCAGCTAGGTCTTTGATGGTTGCTTTGCTTTCAAGATTTTATTGGGGCTCACCGATTGCGAAACTTTGTGAACATTGATAAATCCTAATGTACCACGTAGAACATTGCGTAATCTGCTTGCGATTAAGTTCCATCAGACAAATTATGGTCAGCACTCTCCACTCGATAGAGCAATTCGTGTTATCAATTTGGCTCAGTCTGATATCGACATCTTTACCTGTACACTCTCAGGCTTTAAAAATTATCTCTTAAATTGTGATTTTTATAATAATCTCTTGTGAGGTAGCATGTTTTAAATGTAGTTCCCATTTTTTGATTTTATTTTGTAAAAGTGGGGTCACCCATAAATTCAGTGATTAAAAAAAAATAAAAATAAAAAATATTTACTTGTAATTATATATATGTAATATGTACTAATAGTACAATACATACAAAAATGGTCGGGCCTGGCAAAGACATTGTCGAATTTTGACCTATACAGGACAAAAAGATATATTACATTTTTGTATAAGTTTTTTACATCAATCGCTTATCTCAAAAAATGTTTGTCAGACTACTCCTTTTCGAGTAAAATTTTATTGATAAGTAGTAAGAAAAAAATAATAATGTGTTGGGCGACTCCGCAGCTGAATTCACTCTTGTATACGTCTAGGCATCGCCAAAATGAGATGATCGATGTCTGGTTGTGGTACCTCATTTCAAGTTACTCGAACTTCGTGGATTAGCTGTGGCAGAGTGTGTGGCGGATGGTGCGCGGATATACGCAATAAAAAACTAGTACCCACAATTTTTTTTAAAAACGGTTATCTGGCTTCAATCTTTTCAATTGATACATATAGTTGCAACGAAACTAAGAAAAACGGACACTCCTCAACAAAATTCAAAAACCATAATCCCAAATCATAAAGCACCCATAACAAAGATCATCATCAACAAGATCTTGTGCGATTTACGCATGTTAGGAACTCAGAGTTCCGCCAAAATCCTGTGAACTGTTTCACCCTCCGAGACTACTTTCCAAACCTAAAATTGGATTGCTGAAACAGCAGACCGATATTCCACAACTAGGAGTTATCCTAGCTTGAACATGTTTACTCCACTGCGCATGCTTCGTCGGTGTCAAGCCGTTGGAAATGTGATGCTAGAACATTACTAATAATTGCACTAGTGAACAAAATGATAATAACAAGAGTGCAAAGCAACGAGGAACTTACCCGAAAAGACTGTTTCAAACCACCGTTATCAGCTATATTCTCTCCCTGTGTCATTCTACCATTAACATAAAGATCAACTTCACTGATCTTGTATCTAGAATACTGGTCTATCATGCATTGCGTTCTATCTCTGAATGCCCTTATGGTTTTATCATTCCACCATTGCATCATATTGCCATCTTTGTCAAACTGCCTACCTAAAACATTCATTTTTTTGGCAGGAAAATACAGATGATTTACTTAGTGGTTACTGGTGCTATATTGGTTGAATCAAAATCAATTTTTAGCAGCGTTCTTTCGGAGCTTATAAGTTCGTCTATAACTAGGAACACCTAAACCTAGCAAAATAACTGAGTACAGTGACAAAGAAACTGGAACACCGAGTATAAATAATTTGATTGGACTAAATTTCACATGCAGGGGTACGTCTGTAAACCACTTCTTAATGTATTACCGGTCACAGTAATGGAATATGTAGACTGACAGATGTAATTTACTCTGGAATGCTATGAAACTTTATTCTTAGAACGCCTGAATTATTACAGATTCACGTAGGTAATGACGCCCGATCACAGCCGACTAATTTCTAACGTATTCCGTGACCATTGTATTTCTTAAAAGAAACCCTATGGAGACGAGGTAGCCCATTTATCCCGAAAAATATATTTTGCCAATTTTGAGAACTTTTTGAAAACCAGATAAATGACAAGGGACAACAATCATATCCCCAAGGTTTTGAGCACGGAAGAAGGATTGCTTTCTTCTATTTCCGAACGCATCCAACAGGTACCTCAAACAATTACGGATGCCAAATTGTTGCAGTGTAGTACAGAGTACACTCTGTAAAAATTTACAAATTCAGTCTAGTTAGACATAAGAGGATGTCGTAATTAAATTGTGAAGCTAAAACATTTGATGTATTGCTGGATAATGTTACGCAGGGGCGTAGCTACCGCTGTATCAATCATATTGATGACACGGGGCCCCCCGCTTACAGGAACCGAAAGTGTTTTTCACAATCTCACGCAAGTTTTTAGGCCTAACGCTAAATTAAAAATTCTCAAGCGCTAAACCTTAGATTGTATGGCTAGGTGACAGTAGTATGCTTCCTATTTCTAACCTTCTACATTGCAACTGCAACTGCTGAAAGAAATTGAAGGTAATTTAAATATGTATCCTGGAACTTCTATGAGGCAGCTTTGACTATCAAGCATGGTACTGTCTCCAGAGGCAGAAAATTTCGAAACACTAAAATCGTCTTCCGCTATGGATGGTTTAACAAAAAAACTTTCCGAAAACAATAGTGGTAAGTTTCCACCTATGTCTATTTTCAAATTTTCCATGAGTCAAGGTAAGCACTGCTAAAGAAACAAAATGTTTGAGTTCCATAACGTTTTTGAATATGCCCTAGCCTGAAGCAATCAGAAACGATGAAAGCAAATCTTGATATTTCAAAAAATTGGAACCTCTCCACAAAGATGCTTGATTATCCTTAACAATGTTAATTGACTTATGATACCGCTGCCATTTAAACGATTTCAAAAAATGAATTAGCATTACCTACATGATTCCACATGGGTTTACGAGTTGTAGACATTGATAAAGCAAACAAAAACATTTATTAAAATTTTTACAATTTTTGCATTCACAGTACTCGCCTCGCCCCAAAAAATTATTTTACCCCTTGCACTTCAAACAGTTATTAGGGCAAGTACGGTTTTACATAAATTTATCTTTTGCCGATGATCTTCGTCCTCTAACTGAGAAAACTTCCATTTGGGATTCGCCACAGTTGGATAGCGCATTTTGAAATGGGGACCTGAGAAGCAGCTAGCCACTAATGTTACCCCGATACCGTATAAATTTGACCTGTCGCTGAAGGATGTTTCTGAGGAGGTGATTTGTGTCTTTTTGTGGTATCTCATCTAACAAGCTGCTAGTGCTTGTGGAGGATAATATAAAGAGGTCACTATTCTGCCTATCATGTCCAACACATGATCAGTGGGTAGAGCCAGGGGGTCAATGATGAAGGTTGACCGCTGACAAAAGTATTATTGAAGCAGTTCAAGACAAACATCTACGGATTCCGAGCTATGGAATGCGTGAATACAGTGGGCTCAATGCTTATCTTATGTCTTTGTTCCAATTTTGTTGTTGTAGATAATAAGCTGTGATTGCAATGTATATGAGTATATCTATTTCCAACACTAAAGTTGATCTATCCAAGAAAGAGCCTGTTATTCCTCTCATGCTACAGAAAGATACATATAAATCTTAGAAACCCGAATTTTAGATTTTTTTTGTCCTCATGACATTTTTGAAATGTAACTGAAATGTCAGCGGGCGTGCGGGTACAGTCGCTTCTTGTGACTCAAAATGGATACAACGGACTCAGAGTGGACAGCATTAGGTTTATATCGCAGAACTTGAAGCAGGTATATTTAGCTGTATTCAATAAAGATGTTCAAGGAAATGGGATAAAATACTACTTATTAAAATGACTATCCGTTACTTTTGTCCGAGTCTAACCTTTGGACATTTGCACTTTAAAAACATTTCTTAAATCACTGATACATTTGTTGCCTCTACTCTAGTGGCAAAATCGCTCAGAAATGGAAGGCAAGAACAACTACCACATATTTATGGTCCTGGAGGCATAGTTTTCAGGACTGAGGATGAAGTGGAGGTTTTTGCTGACGTCATGGACAATGACCTTGACGAGGAACGACAAATTGTAAGATGTGTCAGGAGATATCAGAGCGAATGGCGATACCAACATCGGTGCTAGCATCGGTGACTCCTTTTCAGAAGATTCTTCTACTCTTCAGATGAATCTCAGCATAGCATATCAACGGAATCCTCTGAGATTCCGTTTCGCACACCACCAGAGGTCCATGACCACATTAAGGACCTAAAGGTGAGTAAAGCACCTGGAAAGGATCAAATCACCAACAAAGCACTGAAGTTGCTTTCGCTCAAGGCTTTGACTTATCTGGTGGCAATAATCAATGCAATGCTCAGAACTCATTACTTTCCTAAGGCGTGGAAGTCATCATGATCCCAAAGAAGGCAGATTCGATATTCCCCCAGGATTACCGTCCCATTAGTCTGCTGTCAGCTCCTTCTAAGCTCGCTGAAAAGGTGATTTATCGTCACCTTGAGAATTTCTCATCAGATCACCATGTGATTCCTGAGGTGCAATTCGGCTTTCGGTCTGAGCATAGTACGGAGATACAGGCAGTTAGACTACTGGAGCATGTACCCAGGGGGTTCACCCTGAACAAAAGTACTGGTATCTTGCTTTTAGATGTATCAAAGGCATTTGACAAGGTGTGGCACATGGGCCTCTTGTATAAGCTCATCCAAAGGGGTTTTCCATTTTGGCTACTAAAACTGTTGAAATCTTTTCTAGAAGGAAGGAAGTTTCGGATCAAAATTAACAATGTGTTGTCAACAATACGGCCGGCAAGAGCCGGTGTTCCTCAGGGTTCGGTCTTAGGACCAATCCTTTATTCACTTTATATACATGACGTCCCTTGCCCCAGCAACTGTGAAGTCTATCTCTATGCTGACGACACTGCATTGCTAGCCCAGTCATGTTCTGGTAACCTGGTTCACGACAGGCTGCAGAGTGCGGTGGAGGAAGTATTGGAGTGGGCTGATCAGGTTGATCAAAATTAATACTTCGAAAACGCAGGCAATCTATTGTACTAAAAAACGACGCGAGACATCTGTCAGGTATCTTGGAGTCATCATTGACAAGGGGTTGACCTGGCAGAAACATACTGATATTTTGAAAACAAAATTCCAAATTACCATTCGGCAGCTTTATCCTTTGTTGTGCAAAAATTCAAAATTAAGTGTGATCAGCAAGATTCGATTGTATAAAATGGTCATGAGACCTGCAATCACCTACGCATGCGCGGCTTGGTGTTTTCTTGCCAAGACGCACATGCAGAAACTGCAAGTCCTGCAAAACAGAACCCTACGCAAAATTACTAACGCCCCTTGGTACTCGTCAAATGAGACCATTCACAGAGATCTTGATATCCGATATCTAGGGGATTATGCAATCGCACAGAAACCCTCTGTTGCGTGATTCAGTAGACTACACAGTCGAGCAAGTTCGCAAACAATCCAGGCCGCGCCTCGCACTGTGATCAAAATGAAATTGTAAATTCAGACCAGCCAAAATTATTTCAGTATACAAAACCGATCAAAATTATTTTTTGGAGTTACAAAATAATTCGAGTAGTCAAAGCAATAATGCTTACGCTATTTCAAATGATTTACTTCTTCTCTTTACTCTATTTCTGCCTTCCTTTCTTTCCTTCTTTCCCTTCTCCCCTTAAACATGTTTGGTATCTGGGTAGCCAGACCTGACAGTAGTTGTCTGGGAAGTCCGTAGGGCCTTAACCCATTAGTCACTGTCTAACGTACGTTAGTCGAATCTGTGAGACCTGGTTGGTCAGAAACTAGACAACAACCGAGATTAATACTTGAATACGAGTAGCAGAGGCGACTTAGAACCATATCACAGATATATGACAAGGGGCAAGGTCTGGGGTATACGTTGGGTGAGGCATTATTGGAGTGTTGCTTTTGGCCAAAAATTCGCGCACAAGTAACGATGCATGAACAGGGGCGTTATCATGGTGCAAAATCCAGTTTTTGTTATTCCACAAATCGGGGCGTTACTGGCGGATTGCTTCTCGCAAATTGTGCATTACTTATTGACCGTTCTACCCTGCGGCAAGAACTCATCAATGTTTTCGTCTGTTGTTGACGTGCTTGGGCGTCCGGAACGCTTTTTGTCGCTAACATCTTCTCGACCCTTTGGGAACATTTTTTTACCACCGATAAACGTTGCTTTTGTCCAAAGTAGCTTTGCCGTATGCAACAGTCAACATTTGGAATATGTTCGCGCACTTCACTGCGGAGACAAGCTAAAACATGTCCACGCACAATAGCTGTTAAAAACTGACTGAACATTCAAAATGGCCGATATTGTCAAAATTAGTAAGGGTCATGAGTACCAACATAACGCCACAAAAACATCGCAAATCGAACATACGTAGCCCGCGAAAATTCAAAATTTGCGATACTTTTTGAACTAACCTCGTATTAGGGAAATCCAGAGATACATGACTTGCTCCCATTTATGTAATTTACTGTATTTTATTCAAACAAAATAATTTTCTTTGTCACTGAGTACATATAATTTTGTATTCTATTATGATATTATCATTAATATTCTGAGCACCCAGTATACAATAACAGCATAACAATAGTACAAACAACTGCATTGTGGAAATATTTTTAGATTAACACTGTTCGACATTACCTTTATCATCGAAGCCGTGGGTAATTTCGTGACCGATAACAACACCAATCCCACCATAGTTTAGTGATTTTGGAAAATGTTGGCTATAAAATAGTGGTTGTAGGATTCCAGCCGGAAACACTGAAAATTGTCACCATTATAAATTTTCACATCCACCACCAATTAACTGATAACTTACCAATGTCGTTTCTATTCGGGTTATAGAAAGCATTTACAACTGCGGGATCTGTTGACCATTTATTTTTATCTACTGGTTGCCTTAATTTGTTGAAATTCTGTTGGGCTTCAAACCTCAATGCATCCAGCATGTTTTTCAGGAACTCATGTTTAGTTATATTCAACTGCAAGAAGTAGAATAGATTATTTGATTCGGTATCGCATTAACCGCTTAACGTGTTTACCCGAGATATCTCGGGTAAGCTCGTCTCTCATATTTTCGCCAACCCGAGTTAACACGGGCAAAAATAAATTATTAGGTATCTTGTGTGCCTACCCGAGATAATACGATTTATTCGTTTATAGGCATTTTTACTGCCGGAAAATAACTTGTTTACCTTGTTACGCGCATCGCCGGTATCGCCGCGTTATTTAGTAGTTAGTATTTGGTTGTAATAGGGGATTGATTGCCGTACAATTTATGTTTTGTTTTATTGTACGCTGAACGATGGAGAGCGACAGTGATGAAAGTTTCGATGGGGTTGATATCGAAGGTGTCGTCGATGAGAGTGGGTCAGGTACAAGTTTGGATGTTTCAACGACGAGTTCTGATTCTAGTAACTCTGAAAATGTGTTGCTTGGGCGTAATTGGTGCGAGTTAGGGCCTGATTCCCCGGAACCGCCAGCTTTTCCATTTTCTGCCAGACCTAGTGTCCATTTTCGCTCGAATGATGAGGACAGTTTACTGCAATTTTTTTAACAATTTTTTGATGCTGAGATAATCGATCACATTGTTACTGAAACCAATCGATATGCGATCCAAAAGAAATTCAAAAAATGGTTCCCAGTAACTGCTGGTGAAATGAGAGTATTTTTGGGGCTTATAATTCTTCAAAGTATTATAAAAAAACCTGAAGTGAGGCAATATTGGTCTAGAAATCCTTTATTACTGACACCTTTTTTTGCAAAATGCCTGAGCAATAAAAGATTTGAAGCAATCATGTCAAATCTACATTTTGCTGATAACGAGACCTTTGACGCTGAGCACCACCCAAACCCAAAGCTCAATAAGATATGGCCGATATGCGACAAGTTAGTGAATAAATTTCGAGCTACAGTTACTCCAGAGAAACATGTGGCAATTGACGAAAGTCTTTTATTATACAAAGGTAGACTTGGCTGGATCCAATATATTCCTCTGAAGAGAGCACGTTTTGGCATCAAAACATATATGTTATGTGAGTCCAAAAGCGGCTATGTATGGAATTTTATTATTTATACGGGGAAACATACAAATCTGGAGCAAGAGTATGTTGATCTTCCAGTTTTATCGTAGGTAGTTATGATGCTGTCCAGGGATTTGCTAAGTCAGGGCTATTGTATTACTATGGATAATTTTTATAATTCGCCACAACTAGCGAATTTATTGCTGAGCAAGAAAACCGATGTTTATGGAACAGTAAAATTGACACGAAAGGAGGTTCCTAGTGAGCTGAAAGATAATAAATTGAAAAAGGACGAAGTATTTGGATTCTAAAGAGGTAAAGTGTCTCTGATCAAGTGGAAAGATAAAAAAGATATCTCTCTTATTTCCACTGTTCATACAAACAAGTGTGTCGAGGTAGAAACGCGAAGGGAAAAAAATCAAACCAAAAGTGGTTGTGGACTATAACGATACCATGGGTGGAGGGGACCGAGTGGACCAGCACTTGGCTGACTATACCTTACCAAGAAGGAGAGGTAAAAAATATTATAAAATGGAAAAATATCATCACACTGAATTTACTCCAAGAACAGGACGACCTTCAACCCAGCTCACTCCGCTTCGTCTGACAGGACGACATTTTCCAGATCTTATTCTAGCTACTGAGAAAAAGACAAATCCAACCAGGCAATGTGGAATTTTCAGCAGGGCTCGAGATGAACGCGGAAAGAAAATTAGAAGAGAAACCAGATATTACTGTGTAGATTGCGAAACCCCCTTGTGTGTGACTCCATGCCTTAGGATTTACCACTCAGTTGCAAATATTTAGAAAAATGTTTTTTTACTTACATATAATTTTTAAGTTTTAGATGTGTTATCTTAGGTTTGTTCCTCAAATAAATATTTTTTTTTATTGCCCGAGTTAACTCAGGTAAGCACATATATAAAAAAGAATGTAAGTTTTTTCACAAAAATTCAGGGTTTTATTTAATTTTTATCTCTAGAAAACAAAATAACTTTCGATTTAGTTCAAAATAAGAAAATAAAAAAATTTGATTTTTTTTACCCCCTACCTAAAGATTGTGATAATGATCTCAAGTGTTCTAAGATGATCCTTAAATAATCTTACCAATTCATATTCCTTACAGAGTTCTTCTTTATCCATTATCATCTGTGGATACCCAATTCTCTCATTCATAGCATTTGCTTTTTGTTTAGCTACTTTTTTTGTTTCTTCATCCATCCATTCATTCTCTGCTAACAATTCATTAAAGGCTTCTCTAATAGTATGAATCATCTCAAGAGCTGTCTCCTTCAATAGCAAGTTATAAAAATCGATTTTTGATAAAGTCGACTTACGAAACGAGCAGCTAGCTTAGCCATGAAATGAAAAATTGATCAGAGGCCAGTCCTACGATGCTTTTAAATGATCGTTTGTCCAAAATAGTAACAACAATATTTGTGATTTCATTACGCATTGCTAACAAACTGATTAACTACTACGCGATAAAACCTTGATTGAAATATAGGTACACCTAACTCACCTTACTATCTGGATTAAAATGGTCCCTAACGTATAAAGCACCAACAGCCATACCCATTTTCTTATTCACCCATTCCACACATTGTGACCATCTGTGCCTTTCCGACAAAACACCTTGAAGGATTTGTCGAAACTCTACCCTTTCTTTTTGATAATCGTCTATCAAAAATGAAGATAGTGACATCACTAAGCGCCATATCACGTAGTTATGAATAGTCCTACAAAATATCACTGTTATGCCTTGAATAGCAGTAAAATTCCTTCAAAGCAACCTAAAATTGACAGCCAGTAATTTACAAGCATCTGAGACCTATATTGATGTTATGCTTTTGTTCAATCACCGCTAAATGATTCAAATTATGTTCGAATTTACGTACACCCAGCCAAAAGCTACACTCTGCTTGAAATTATTTTCCGATCATTTTTTCCTTCCCATTTGTCACTATGTTAAAAAGGTATTTTGTAACGAGAAATGGTGAGGACGATTTTGTATTTACCCTTCTTAACTCTAAATTAGGGTTGACACCACAGAGGGCTCCACTGTCACCTTAAAGCTTTAAAAATGAAGGATTTTTATGTAAAAAATAAATTACCGTCTTTTTGTCGTCGCTAAAATTTTTCCCAATTCCACAAAATATGGCAAGCCATACGTAACGATATTCTCGTTCTCGGTAATTGCAATATCGAACATCGTTCTGAAATACTCTAACCACCTTATTTGAGGCACTAATCTCGACAGCTCTTTTAAAGTCATTTTGTTGTAAATCAAACTTGTATCATGCCTGTCTTGTTCTGGTAATGATGCCTAGAAATATTTTTATTGTTTTGTAACCTATTTAGATACTTAACGGTACAGTATTTAGTATTTTTGGGAAAGAACAAAATCAATAGTAATAAAAGGTGTTTCAAATTCGACCCTCATCATTGGGATCTCGGAAACTGCTACCTACGAAATCGCTTGAATGGGGGAAAAGTTGCGTATTTACGTAATCAACAAGATGCCGTTTAGAAAGTCTTAATTTTTTGCCGACTTGTAGTGGGATTCCAAAATAAATCGCACATTAACATTTCCACTTTTTCTCCTCTACAAGCTGCCATAATTAGAATTTCAATACGACGTTTCATTGTAGGGCACCTTTATGACCTCCTTAATTTTCATAGTTTTCTACTGTTTAGTATCAACGCTCTATTTTGAGGTTATATCACAAATATATATTTGCTTCAAATTGTTGATACTTTTGATTTATATCTGTCTCATGAGCCTAAAATTTCCTACAGTTCAAAAAGAAAACATAGCCTCAATACCCCTAGCCTTTCGGAAAGACAGAAAAGACTAGGGTAATCAAGGAGGCCATAAAGGCGTCCTACAATTGTGGGAACGACTGACGATACGACGCCATTTTGGATTTTTGCATAGATGAATAGTGTTTTTGATTCTGATTCCAAAAATATACAGGGTGACTTCGAAGTTGAGTCATTTATTTTAACAGTGAGTAGATCTGATCAAAAGAAATGTTTTTTTCCTTTACCATTTTTCTGGTAAAATTAAAGTAACAAAGTTATAGCCCTTTGGAAGTTTGAGTACCGCCCTGTCTCAATAATGATATTATGTTCTCGTGTTTGGCAACAACAGATATAATCCGCCTTATCCGTTCATCGCATCGGAAACAAAAAAGCGAAAGAATTTGGAACGATCTTTTTACAATTATTTTCTTCAGTTGTATACAGTCAGTATCAGTCGGTAGTCGGTAACGCGTAAGTGAATAATCGTGTCTGTTGCGAGGCTCAAATCAAAAATGGCACATGTTTACGAAAATGCTGAACTTGTGGACATGGTTCTTATTTACGGGGAGTCTTTACAAAATGCTGCCGCGGCATCACGGATCTATGCGGATCGGCTTCCCAATCGAGTGCAACCAACCCCTCGTGCCTTTGTTAATGTAGTGCAAAGAGCTCGTGAATCAGGTGACTTAAGACCTCACAGAGGAGATCATGCCGGTGCTCCAAGACCACACGATCAAATAGAACTAGAAGAACAAATTTTAGAATTAGTAAGTGATGATATCCAACAGTAAGCACCCGACAAATTTCAACTCAATTGGCGATTAGACAGTATAAAACTTGGAAAACTCTACATGAAAATCAGTTCTATCCGTTTCACATACAAAAAGTGCAGGCCTTACAACCGGAAGATCATGAACAAAGGGTTGACTTTTGCAATTGGCTTTTAAATAAACATCAAAATGATGACAATTTTTTAAATCAAATTTTAGTGAGTGATGAAGCCCTCTTTACTAGAAACGGAATTATTAATTCACGTAATTCTCACGTTTGGGCTATTGAAAATCCCCATGAAATAAGGGAAACCAATTTTCAACAGCGATTTGAACCAATCAACCTGTGGGCGGGAATTGTTAATGGAATTTTAGTGGGGCCTTTTGAATTACCAAATCGCTTAACTGGTGAAAATTATTTTGATTTCTTGCAACACAATTTGCCTGGTTTACTGGAAGATGTGCCTTTAAATATTAGACAAAACATGTGGTTTTTACAAGATGGGGCACCACCCCATTATGCAAGAAATGTGCGTGAATTTTTAAATAGACAATTTAATAATCGTTGGATCGGCCGTGGCGGTTTTGTACCTTGGCCGCCAAGGTCTCCGGACTTAAATCCTTTAGACTTTTGTTTGTGGGGTTGGCTAAAAACTCTAGTGTATAAAACACCGGTTAATACACGCGAAGAATTACGTGCTCGAATTGAGGAAATGAGTACAGTGATCAGAAATCAACCAGTGATTTTATTGCGTGCTTGTAAAGAGACATGGCTAAGACGCGCCCAGCTGTGCGTCGAGCAAAACGGAAATCATTTCGAACAGTTTTTGTGACATGCTTTTGGGCGCACAGGTCCGCACTGAAATACTTGTCGGGAGGATACTTTATAAAACAAGGTAACATTTTTTTTTTATTTTTTTTATTTTTACACACATATTTTGGTTTATCTTCCTTCTACAATCATTATCTGAAAATTAATGACTCAACTTCATGCATTGACATTGTCAAAACTGAGTTATTTAAAAAGAGCAGAAGTATGCCTTGAAATTATCAGATAGTCATCTGTTTCGTATACCAGATTTATCCCAAAATCACTTTTATTTTTCCTTGACCTTATTTGAGATGGGATTTTAAAATAAATTGCATGTTGTTACTTATTCTCGTCTACATAGTTAAATTCTCGTTTCGACATTGCTTGTTTCGACTTTGTTCTTTCATATGGATGCTATATTGGAATGTTCTATATATAAATGGACTTTTCAGTGATGTGTATTTCCGAAGTTGGCCCTGAATTTGTTGTTAGATGAAAGCTATAAGGAAATAAAAAGGTATGGTGAAACCCGAACACAAAATGAAAATTTTATTGATGGTAATAATATTAGCAGATGTTCAAAATGTTGTCCGTTATTTTGTAGGCCCCGACTCTTCTTTGTACACTGCTCACTGCTCGATTTATTTCTCTTCTTCTCAGTCCTCCACACTCTGTTGCTATGTTCAGTCTGAGGCTGATCTGGTATACGAAACAAATGAAATCTGATAATTTCAAGGCCTACCTAGGAACTTATGTTTTTCTACAATAACTGAGGTTTGGCAATATCAGTGTATGACATATTCATAAATCAGAATAAAAACTCTATTCATCTGCGCAAAAATTCTATATGGCGTCCATGAGAAAAAATAAGGTTTTTGCTGGAGGGCAAGAAACGAAACGTCATAATGAAACTCTAATTATGCCATCTTGCAGAAATAAAAGTTATTTTGGGATAAATCTTGTTTGCGAAACAAATGAGTAATTTCAAGGCCTACCTAGGAGATTTTGTTTTTTTAAAATAACTAAGGTTAGGAAGTGTCAATGTATGGCGTATTATATATATTTGGAATCAGAATGAAAAGTTCTATTATTCTCTCCAATAATCCAATATGGCGTATATAAGAAAAAAAAACTTGATGCTGGAGGACAAGAGAAGAAACGTCATACTCGTATTAAAATTCTGATTATGCCATCTTGTGCAGGAAAAAAGTGGTAATGTTAATGTGCATAATTTATTTTGAAACCTCACGGCAGATAAAGTCAGGCAAAACTTAAAGCGATTAAGGACTTTAAATTTCGAAACATTCTAAGCGGCATTTTGTTGATTACCTAAATACGCAAATTTGCCTAAATTTAAGCGACTCTCTTTCTGTTTTCGAGATCCCAATGATGAGGGTCGAATTTGGCTGTCATATGTCTGACCATAGAGGGTCAACCATGGGCTGCTGTTTTGTGCTTTCTGCTAACTCAGCAGCATGGTCTAGGCTTCGTCTCAGGTAGGCTAAGGACGAAAGCTGCCACTTTGTGCTGTCTTGTTTCAAGAAAATTAATATTAGAAAATGCTAATAATATTAGAATAATATTAGAAAATCATGAAAACAAACTTTCAAGAACCTACAAAAGTTCCTGATAAATTTTTTTATACAGGGTGTCCAGCGACGAAGGAAAATAGTTGTACAGAAAAACTATAAAAAAGAATGGAAAACGGGCTTCGCTTCCACATTGATATCTGACAGGTGTGTAAATTATTAGGAAATATACACGGTGTTGCGGAATACCGTGGCACCATAAACATGTGCCTTCTTAAATAGAGCACCCTATACAGGGTTATCCAAATTAAGTGTCCACCATTAGTAACTTTGTTATTAGTGAAAATACAAAGTTGTTTGAATTAGCAAACTAGTAGCATTTTTAACGCTGGTAAAAATGAGAAATAAAAAAAAACAATTGAGAGTCGTTATTTTGATTTTTTTCAGTAAAATAACATTTTTTTAAATGGAAACCCCTATATATTATATTTTTTTCTGTTAAAGCATCAAATTTTAAACAAAAAAGCTTACAATAACTTTTCTCCTAGGTTACAAATTGTTGAAGTTATGGCCTCCAATCTGAAACAATTAAATTGTATCGACAAACTTTATTTTCAACATCAACTTATAATCTTACAAAATACAATAACAATTTTTTTTAAAGAAGATCCTCGAAAACACCACCTTGTTCTTCAATACATTTTTGGGCACGTTTTTCAACTGCTCGAACTGTCTTAAGTATGGTCCTACCATCTATCTGGGTTATCTTTTCCCTAACTGCAGTCTTTAACGCGTCAAGGTTATCGTACCTTCGCTTGTAAATTTGGTTCTTTAAGTAACCCCACAAGAAGTAATCAAGTGGGTTTAGATCTGGTGATCTGGGAGGCCACTGTATTGGGCCATTTGTTCCTATCCACTGATCATTAAAAGTAGTACTTAGAAAATGATAAGTACCTCTGGAGTTGTGGGCAGGTGCGCCATCTTGCTGAAAATGCAGATGATGTCTACTTATAAGATCCAATTCGTCTAAGAAATTAGTCAGAATTTCTGACATAAATTCCACATATCTTTCACCAGTTAGGGTTCCCTCATAAAAGAACGGGCCAACAATTTTTGAACCAATTATACCGCACCAAACGTTGAAACTGAAACGGACTTGTGGGCCTCTTGGATGTACTAACAAAAGATTTTCTCTTGACCAATAATGGTGGTTTTTTCTATTAAACATTCCAGAATTTGAAAAATTTGATTCATCTGTCCATAAAAGGTAACGAAAGTTATTTACATTTTGGCGACAGAAGCTAAGATACCAATGGCAAAAAACAAGTCTTCTCTCTGGATCCCCTGCCAAAAGCGTTTGAACTGGTCGGTACTTATACGGAATAAATTTGTATTTTTTTAAAATCCTTTGAACAGTACCATAACTGAAATTAGAGTCCTTGAGAATATCTGCTATTGAATTCTCACGATAAGCTTCAAAATATCCAATAACTGCAATTTCCGTGGCCTCGCTTATTATGAATTCTTTTTTTGCTCTTGTTTTAGCAAAAACATTTTCGTTGCCCCTAAATTTTCGATAAAGTCTCAGAAAATATCGTTCATACGGTTGAATGCGAGCGGGATATAATTCACTGTAGTATTCTCTTGCTCTCAAGGAGGATTTTCTGCACACTAAATAGCATTCTAACATATCACACTTTTCTTCATGGGAGAACATTTTTCTTTAAATTAATGACACAATAAAGCTTATAAACAAGTATTTACACTAATGTTTGACATTATTTGATTTTATCATTGTTTTCCAAAGCCTTCTAGTTGCGAGTATGTCCAGTTTAACAATTTGTCGCTTATCTTAATGCTGTCAAATCGCGAACGCCATGTTGTTTTCATAGCCGTCTTAATATTATAATACTGCAAATAATTAAAAATATTTATCGTTATTTTGACTTTATTTTTGACTTTAGCGGAAAAGTCATTATGAACTTTTTTGTTTAAAATTTGATGCTTTAACAGAAAAAAATATAATATACAGGGGTTTCCATTTAAAAAAATGTTATTTTACTGAAAAAAATCAAAATAACGACTCTCAATTGTTTTTTTTTTATTTCTCATTTTTACCAGCGTTAAAAATGCTACTAGTTTGCTAATTCAAACAACTTTGTATTTTCACTAATAACAAAGTTACTAATGGTGGACACTTAATTTGGATAACCCTGTATTTCATTCAAGATTGATGAATAGTGGTATGAACATTTAGCTATTATATCATTTTTCTGAAAAAAAAAATCGATCTTTGAAGGCTTTAAACATCACCATCTTGTTGCGAAAACCGTTTTTAAATATCTTTTATGGTTCTTGTACTTTCCATTTTCGCTGGGACACGCTGTAAATTATCTACTAAAAACTAAAATTGACATACCGGAGCACCTCCTATGAAATTAACTTACATTAGCTAATCTTTTCTCAAATTCTATAATTTCTGATAACTCTTTAGCAGCGGTTGTTGAGTTTGCTCCAAGCAGAATAGCAATATTGGTCATATATCTGTGATATGCATCTAAGTCGCCTCTGCTACTCGTTTTCAAGTAATAATCTCGGCTGGGTAAAGCCAACACTGACTGGTCGATCTGAAATATCAAAATTAGAATACCCTCTATTGTATTAGATAGGAATTTGTTGTTATGTACAATCGTTTTCTTCAAAACGCGCTCTAGGGATAATATTTCGTCCCCACATAAATGGGTCACCCTGTATTTACCAATTTATTTATTTATTTTTGAGAAAAAATGCGATGATTGTATACAACTAATTGTCGCTATTTAAAAAAAATGTTTCAGATGTTGGGTAATTTATGACTTACGATAATGACTGTTAATTTGTGCAATAAAGCTGTAATCAAATATAATTATTGACTATGCGGAACGTTACGAGTTCAAAAATCGAGGGCGGTTTTTTTAATAACAATTATTACAAGCTGTATGTTATCTCTCACGGCGTGTTTCCATTTTTCGATGCATATATCTTATTTCAAGTGAAATAAAGCGGATGATTTATGTCTTTCGACTACACTGATTCCTTGGCCCGAAGGTTTGGTCGAAGTCAGAATTCACGACAAATTTTGTTAACTGGGGGAACTTATAGAAAATTAAAACACTTTTCAAAAGGAGTTGAGGAAAGTTAACATGTACGAAATGTTCAATTATGCTGGACAGACATACGAAGATAGAAAAGCTAGTTTTCTATGTTGTGTTGGTCTGCTACTACTTTTTGGTTCTGAATTTTATGTAGAGCTATTAGTTAGTGAAAAAAACACTCCATTATAATTACTGGAATAGCTTGGTTTATTTAACGATTTCCATTTAAAAAAAGCGATTCACTGGACGGTTTGTTTGAAAAATTGACCCCACTGTAAAGAGTAACTTTCGAAATGTTTCACGAAATCAGATGATTCATGAGTAGTAGTAGCAGCATATTTTACGATGACACAAAAAGGTTACAGGCAAAACCAACTTTGCCTGATGACTTGAGTTCAATGTGTACGAGAGAGAGAAGCGTGAGAAGTGTGATTCAACACATGTTAGAAAGAGATAGAAGCCGACTGAACCGCGAAGGTCATCACAGATTGTCTAGCAACGGTGACGCAGAAGGTCGTGCAATCTGCCGTGTTGTCAATATGTTACACAAGTGGCACTCCCAGGATTTCAGTCTGGGAGGGGTAAAATGGAAATTAAATTCTCAGTGATGTACTGAAGTTATAATGATTTAACATTAAAAGCATGGACATATGCAGACATATGAATTTGTTACAGTAATTTCTGTCAAAAATACATACAACTTTTTTTAATTTTGAACCATACGAAATCAAAGTGTAAATAAAGCAAACAAGCTCGAGCAATCTTCATATATAAAATAAAAAATGCAAAATCATATAATCTATCACAGACTTTTCTACATAACAATGTCAGACAAAACAACAAAGAATACATCTTCATGAAAAAAATAACAATAACAAATATGTTACGACTTCTATAAAGTATAAATCAAAATAAAATTCTTAATCATGAGAAAAACAAAAAATAATCATTGCTTAACTACATTCTCTTAGCCAGTCTCAAAAAACAAAAACATATAAACTATGAAACTACATCAGTTCACAGTCTCAAAATAAAATAATCATTACATTAGCTTAGAAAGTGATTTGAACAGAATTTGAACAGACTTTTATATTAATCTGTTGGCCAATAAATAAAAGCACATATCTTGATTGGATACTTTGGAAAAGATCACCGTGGTGGTTTAAACGTAAGTAAACCCTTAACTACATCTGCTTTTCCATTTATTGGCCAACAGAATGGAGATGGATCTGATAGACAACCTTAGGCAAAGTTCAGGTGTTATCATATTACAAAATCAAGGCGCCTATTCTTTTTGCTGGCGAACCGATCTATGATTGTATTCAGGTCTATTTTAATATCGCTATGCATATACAAAAGAGCTAAACCTATCAATCGCTCTTGTAACATAGTGGAGCGCAGCCAAGTTTTTATCCTCTTTAGATGGAAGAAACTTCTTTCCGATGTCGCAACACTTACCGGCAATGAAATCAATAATTGTAGGCATCTATTAATTGAAGGAAAAATGTTTTCATCACATGATGAATACAGTGACATTCTACTGTCTATAATATCTTACTTATTAAATTTTTGTTTTCGTTACTATTTAGTCCATGCAAATATTTAGATATTGTTTCTAATATATACATTACTTCAGCTTCAGTTTTTCAATTAAATACTGACGCAAAGAAAATATTAAAATTGTATATATTCAAAGATTCTTCGTTGAACCGGTATACCAAATCCTGTAATATATTATCTAGCAAAGGGACATACAGGTTCAGTCTGTAATGATTTTCCTTGTCAGACGTAACTATGTTCGGTCTGTTCATTTGCCTGCTGTTATTCTTGGGTTTCATGTGATTTCATTATAGATGCGAATAGTATTCTAATGTGCTTTTCGGAATTTGCGGGTCTTTCTTATACAACTGAAATAATATTTCCTATGAGTTTGACAGCGTGATGTTTGTCAATTGTTTTCGATTGTAAAATCTTACTCAGGTTGACTGTTAAAGCTAATATATCATACAAATACTTTAGTGATACAATAAGTTGGGTGGAAGTAATGGCAGTTTTCAAAGACTTCGCTTTTGAAGAAGCTTCGCGATCTTTCCAATTTGATATAATATTTACCATACAATTTTCTCGAATTTGCTTTCAAATTGGAGCACAGAATCATGTCTCTCGGTCCATCGTGTTTCGCACATATTATGAATTTGATATCCACCTAGTTTTCTTTTTAATACTGTATTTCTTTCAGAGGATGCTTTTAAGAACGCAATTACTTCCTTCATTATACGTACAGTACTCCTTACTGCTTGGACACTGCTGCTTTTTTCGAAAGATTCAAGGTATTATTTGCGCAAGGGTTTTTAGGGCATTTGGCAAACATTTTTGCAATTCCATTACAGCGCCCTTTTATTCACCTAACATTAGGTTACACGTATCAGTACCAATACCCACACATAATTTTGAGTCTAAGTTATTGGTTTTAATGAAGTGCTTGACTGTTTGAGCAAGAATTTGACCAGTGAGTTTCGGCTCCATTGTATCTTCATCGAAATTTGAGTATCAATCCACAAATCCCATGAAGTCCTCGTAAATATGTTTTTGATAACTATACCGTAATACGTCAAATATAATACTGTAATACTGACTGCCTGACGCGACTCAAAACTGAAACCAAGATTTATTCGCCACAACATTCTATAATTTCATTTTGGATGCGGCTGCTTATGTACGTAGGATGCGCTTTTGAGTTCTCTAATTTCTTTTTTCAATAAATTGTCGCCGCTCTCGACTCTAAACCGTATTAGTTCTCTAAAATTCCCTTCACGTAATTCGTGCTGTCATTAGAAAAAAGTCGTCCCATATCTCTATGCCCTCTAAGTGGTATATTTTGGCGTACTAAAAAAATTATAGATTCAATTATAATAGAAAATTTTTGCTGATTTTCTGATACTTGCTTAATTCGCTCTGAACGTATTACATTTCTTATATCATTCTTTGGATTTTCGTAAATCCTTAAAAAGTTTGTAGCATCTGAAACTGCTTCTGTATGATACATTGAGTTTTCATGTGTCTCACAATTACCGGTTTTGCCGTACAATTTCGAAAATTTGTTTAGTGGTACGGTAACAACTTTTCCCAATTTAGTTGATTTATGTACTCCTAATTTTGCAAAAACTTCGCAATATTTACAGAAAAGCCCTTGTAGTTCCTCTGAATATGACAACCAAGGAAATTTCTCAGTGTTTTTTTAAAGTAACATGTCCCTTCTTTATTATTTTTCAGGTGTGTGGAATAGGGCTATTTGAAAGAGTCATTAGGGATCATTGCACACCTCAATAAGGTATATTTTTCATGGGAAGACAAGTTGCCGCTGAAATTTACATATGGCGCAACATCAACAAAATTGGATCCTTTAGGTTTCGCACCCAATTGTTCAACACCTGGTTCAGCACACGGAGCAAAATCAAGAAATTTTGAAGTGGAAGGCTCAGGTTGAATTGTAGGATTATCATCAGTTATTTCCGGTAATTCTTGTGCCGGTCGATCAGACAGTTTGTTTTGTTTAGAAAGGAACCAATCGATGGTATTGTTTCCTTTTACTCATCCTGACAACAGCAGCCGTCAATCAGCACTAAAAGTTACACAAATATTGTCAAATAAACGGCATTATTGGTTTCCACGCATTCACGTATCTCATAACAAAGAACCTTTTCTGTTTGGAAAACAAGATTTCTTAAGTTCACGCAATTTTCAAAAACTAAATATATAATTTGCCATCTCGAGCGAATGAAATGCACTCAGGTGCTTATATACAGGGACTGCCGAGACAAAATAGACATAGATGATAATGATAGCTGGAGTATGGACCAAACACTTCGTAACTGAAATTATATTAAATTTCCATTTTTCCGTCTGTCATTTTTTTAGACACGGTTCTTTCATAGTATAAAAATTAAAAACAAACAAAAATTAATTTTCTGGCTTATGCGTGGAAAATAAAAAATCAATAGCACATAGAAAATAGCGTTAATACCAACCGGATCAACAAAACTCCGCTCGTTCACTTCTCAGCCAAATTTTGTTGCGGACTCCGGACTGGTACAGAATTTAGACACTAGACTAGACCATAAAAAACTAGACTATACCTGTTCCAACAGGAAGAAGTGCACATCGTTGCTGTTGGTGGGAGAGTAGTCACTAGTCGCATGCGGACTGAGCGGGGTGGCAGTGTCGCCGCTATCCTTTCTTAAAGTTACAGATTTTTTTATGAGACGTTTACTTTATACCACTGTTCCGAAGACTGCTCCAGTCGTCTGGGGGGGGGGGGAGTAGTTACCCCCTTTACCACCCGTGGGAACGCTAGTGTGTTACACCAGAAAATGTTCGCACAGGCTTCTACAATAGGTTATTTTACTCTCAAACCCAAGAATGAGGTATGTCCAAACATTTTATTTAATATTTTTGTTTTTAATTTTGTTTAGAATTACTTATTTCAATTTCGATGCGACTTAGGGCCGTATCGTCAGTCGTCCCTACAATTGTAGGGCGCGTTTATGGCCTTCTTGATTATCATACTCCTTTCTCTCCTTGAAAAATTTCTAGATTACACTTGTCCCGTGTCAGCGTCATCGCTTTCCAATTGTGAAGATATGTTTTCTTTTTAAATTGTAGGAAATTTCAGGCTAATAAAACATGATATAACTCAAAAGCAAGCACAATTTGATGCAAATAGATGTTTGTGACATAACCTCAAAATAGAGTTCTGACACGGAGAAGTAGAAAACTATGACAATCAAGGAGGCCATAAAGGCGCCCTACAATAATTGTAGGGACGACTGACGATACGGGCCTAAGTATCCTAATTTATTTTAGAATTTATACTGCCTGCGAGTACGCAGGTGAAAACAATTTCGAAGCAGGACGAAACGCACAAAAATTGCTCTATGAGCATGTAGGTGGAAACCATGGAATATATGAGATGCGGTGTTGCCAGGCGAACCAATGATGCAATGTCGGAGAACTTATGGCGAGCCTGACCTTCCATTTACATCTAAAATGAAGCGCCGTTAGGACGGATCCGGAATCGATCCTAAACAGATTCGATACAATTCACAATTCAAAAATGTTTACGCTAAAAATAAAACGAGTATTTGGGCGAAGAGAATAAGCTAACGCATATTTTCAACATGCATCTTAATTCAAGGTATTGGTGTAACATATTGGCAACGCGGCAGACTGCCGCATCAGAGTTGCTAGGCAAGTCGGTACGGCAGTCGGCTTCTATCTCTTTCTAACATATGTGTTTGTTCACACTTCTCTGTTGTACTCATTGAGCTCAAGCTGTCAGGCGACTTTGGTTCTCAGTGTATATGGCACGTCATAATATTTTAATACATTAGAAATATCTGTCATGAAATTCACCAACTGAATTTCTATTTCAAGTGATGTTGTTTCTTTGATTGTAAATGTCTTCTTTAACAATAATTTTCGTACCGAATTTCACCTGTGATAATTTTGATACTATCATCATAATTTTGATACACGAATTAGGTGAAAAAATTGTCATGGGTGATCATATATATGAGGGTGGAAATTTAGTTAATATCAGGCCACAGAATCGAATTTAAATGACAATATATAGAATTTTCTTTTTATTTCCGAAACTGCTTCGAATTCTAAGATTTTTTAGGTGCTGCATTTTAATATGATCCTATATATGCTAATGTAAAATGTTATTTGAATTCGACTGGCATGTCATATCATTTTAGAGATATCTACGCATAATATTTATCAAGAAATTTTATCTTTTAATCTGAATCCTATAGTGATTTCACTGAAATCAGATGTTAATAACCATACAATTATCACGTTTTGTTTATTCTAACATGTATTGCATTGAAACCAGAACCAAATTATGGGCACAAACGAGGGGGGAAGGGGTAAAAAGATAGACTGACATGACATTATTTATATTTGCTTTATTCCTAATATTTTTTTTGGAAAATATGATATTTATCTTATCCCAGCATCTCCACTATAAATGGCAAAACAAAAATAATACAAATTACCTGTAATATGTTATTCGAGCTATTTTTATCATCTGGTCCAACCCACTGCTCGATGACATAGCCTTCATTATAATTGCTTCTAATAATTCCTAAAAGGGTTTCAACTGAGAACGACGGTGCCGTCCAGTTACTATTTAATACTGGCCATCCTCCTAATTGTGCTATAATTTGCCTAATTGGTTTATCACCTACTTTCCTGATGTCACCTACAATGATTCAGTAAATTTATAAGTTGTGGGTACGAAAAAACAAATTGTTGTTATGGTATGACGAGTTTAAATCATTGTCTTTGACTATAAACGCCTTGCGAATTTTTACTATTAAAAAGTAGCTAAAAATTGTTCGGAAAATGACATTTCACTCTATATAGGCAACCGTCAACTTACTAAGCCGGGTTAATGATGTCCTGATAGTCCAGGAAGTACGTTCGAAATAGTCAAATCCGGTGTTTTTGCATAATCTTATTAAAAAAGAACCACTATCAGTGAATCTGCATGTAGTCAGGACCAAAATTGCTTCCAAAATTATTGAGAGGTTTTTAAACAAATTCAAAAAATTGCTTTTTTTGGTTCCCGACAAGTTTTCTGGAACATTCCATCCTTATGAAATTTTTTCTAAAGTTGATAGTACTCGAGATATATAATAATAATAATAATAATAATAATAATAATCGTCTTTATTTAAACTGTATTCATACTATTACTATTTCATACAGAGAAACAAGAGTTGCATATGGTGGCGAAGTTTAGCAACATGCTACTCTTACACTTAACCTAAAGATCAGTTTTTCTCTTAAGTATATAGGTTTTGACATAAGTATTAGTTTATGAATGAAAACAAGGTAATGATATTTTTTGTTATCATCCAGTTTAATTCAATAAGACTACCAGAAACATGGTCAAAGCGCCTTAAACCGCAGATGAACCTAGCACAATTGTTTTGCACAATTTGAATCCGATTTCCAGTAAAAACATTGAGACACGGATAATATAAAATATCATAGTAGTTGAAAATCGCCATAACCAAAGATGAGCACAGTTTTTTATTTAGCTTATAATTGAAAATTGCTTTATTGGCATATAGTGATCTCAGTCTCAAGTAGGTTTTCTTCAAAAGATTTTTAACATGACTGGTGAATCTAAGTTTGAAATCGATTACCACGCCAAGAACTTTAACCTCGTCAACCGGGTACAGTGTTTGAGATCCAATTCTAATAGTTAATTGACTTTTAGTTTCTTCTCTCCTACGATCCGAACAAAAAAATGACAGGCTGGATTTACCAGGATTTATTGACAGGTTGTGGGTGTTCGAGAAGTCATACACTTTTTGAATATCATGCTTTATTGATACTGTGCCATTTCCATATCATCAGTATCAAAATAATGGACCAGTTGAGTATCGTCCGCAAAAGACTGGAGTTCACAAAAACTCACAGCCTTAGGCAGATCAGCAATATATATCAAAAACAACAAGGGACCCAAAACAGACCTCTGAGGTACTCCAGACGAGATTTCTAGAAAACTAGATTTATTGTTTTCAATTGATACACACTGCGATCGATTTGATGTATCATTTCGAAAAAAGTTCAATGCAATTGGATCTATACCATAATACCTCTACTTTGCTATTAACAACTCATGATTTATTTTGACAAATGCCTTGGAGTAATCGATTGACATCACTGCTACGCCCATTTTTTATCAAGTGCTCTAATAATATTATCAACCAAGTTTAAGAGGGAAGTAGTAGTACTGAAAGATTTCCTGAAAGCAGACTGATTAGATGGGATGATATGTTCCTCTGCATAATGCATTAGTTGTTAGCGGGCTGCCTTTTCAACTACCTTCGATAAACAAGGCAATAGGCTTATAGGCCTTAAATCAGCAAACTCATCTGGATTTGATTTTTTTGGAACTGGTAACACAATTGCTCGCTTCCACGTTTCAGGGAAATAACCTCTTTCAAGGCAACTACTAACAAGGTGGGTGATATAGATGAGAGTAACAGGCAGACTGGGCTTAATCATAGACAAGCTCAACCCATCAGTACCTTTTGCATCGGACTAGAAATTATTACAGCTACTTCATGAGGCTCTAGAAGACTGAAAGAAAATTTATTAATATATGGAACATTTTCGTTATATACCTTAAAACGTGATCAGGAGCATATGTGGAATCAAAAACTGATATGAAATAATTATTTGCAAGGAACGAATCTGCAAGATGGTTTGGAATACGTGGCTTATCAGATGTCTGTGCTTTCATATTTTTCAATTCATATGCGATTAGATATTTGAAAATGTGTAAGATATGTCATTTTTGACCCGACAAACAATAGGGATGAACGAAAATTTTAATGCTGGCAAGGCTTGAAATATTCATCGAACATCCAAAAAATCCCAAAGCATTTTAGATGGCCGACCGGATATTGCATGTCTCGCGCTCACGGGAAATAAAGACTGAGCACGCGCTTGATTCACAATTAAAAATCAAACGCATACAATAACAATACCCCCAAAATGATTTTGGATTTTCTTAACGCATGTTTGAAGAATATTTAGTAATGTTTGTCGGGGTCGAAGATGGTATTTTGCAAAATCGCTTATATCTCGAAAACTTTTGCAGCAGCGTTAGCCGCAGTAGTATACTCTTCGGTCTCCTGATCAGTCGCCGTGCGCTGTGCGGGTTCGAGTCCCGTCCCAGGAGAAATTTTTCCCTTGGCTATGGATGTTGTGATTGTCCGTAGGTGGTAGACGGTCTCTGACTGTCGAACGTGGAGGTACCACCCGGCGGATCTCGTAGGCGGAGCCAGAATGTGTGCATGTCGCATGTACACGTGTTCCCTCGCCAGAGTCCGTGTGGCGTCCCGTCCCCCTTTCCCCTGTATCCCCCTATAGCCCCACGGTGCCCAATGGGTGTTTAGGCCTTAGGCCTTCGTGGTAGTTGGAGTATAAAAAAAAACTATCGACTTTAGCGGAACGTTCATATGAATTTTTTTGTTCAGAAAGCCCAAAAGAATTTTTTTTATAAACTGTTTGAACATTTTTTGACGCAATGTTGGGCTTGGCAACATGCATATGTTGTGTAAAAGTGGTCCTTTCGAATAAGACTATAATAAGGAAGGATGTATCAAAGCATGGGCTTCTCCGACGGGGCCGATCATCAGCGAGAGATAACTTTTTGTGAAAGTGTATCTGCCCAAGAACTGGGATAGCAAATTTTGTCAGGGGGAGGGGACTCCTAAAAAAAATCTCCAAATTGTACACAAAATCATGCTAACTATGCAAATTTTAAGGTCCAACCGGATTCCCAGGAGGCGTCGCGGCCTTCCTGCCCCGTCCCCTGTTTCGCCTATGTTTCGTAGTGAATCTGCCAGACACATGTTGCGCAACACTCGCACTGCCATTTGTGTGCAACTACATATCAAATCATCGAAAGTTAGTTATGCTTGACAAACGTTTTGTCTATCGTGGTTCTGTGGATTAAGGTACAAAATACATATATTTACTTACTTAGATTTGTACAGCTGTTATAAAATAGTTTAGCTTTACGTGTTGCGTCATTATCTCTTAAATTTATTGGATCCTCTAGTAAACCTGAAAAATGCAATTAAGATACACATAACATACGGTACATGTACAAACTATGATCGCAAGAACACTTGAAAACTATCAGTATGTTACCTTTAAGAACCACTTGCAGTTGATCTGCCATAACTTCAAAAGTGCTTATCGAGCTTTTATCTTCTGGTATCACATGCATCCTGTTCCATGTCCCACAAGCGTACTGGAAAAAATCTGTGCATGGATCTATCGCCTGGTCCATTGCAGAAAGCAATGAAGATGCTACAAAAGTTAATCTTTGGTCAAATTCCAGAAATCTTGGTTCAGTGCTCAGACATAAAATTTCACCGTTTCCGCGAAAGAAATCGAACAGGGTTGTTCGTAAATATAATTGGAACATAAAAAAGAAATTTACATGTTTTGGGAGATTTTAAAAACTGTTTCTGCGGGATGAGTGGTGGAAATATTTGCTGCGCAAGTTTTCCACGAGTCCCTTGCTCCATAAAGATAAAAAATGGTTCAGGAACGGTTGGAGAGAGTGGCAGCATACAATAAAGAAAATTTTTAACAACAAGCTTTTTATCTTGCTGTTGATAAAAAGATCCAAAAAGATATAACTTCTTAAATTCTTCTGATTGCAAATATGCCGTTTTATACGTCTCAATCTTCAAACGATATTTGAGAATCTGAGACCAAGGAGCTCCATTATCGCTTACAGGTTAAGAAGTATAAAACGAAATTTCCTCAATCAGAAAAAAGTATTTTTAAATTCTTAGTACCTTTTTAACGGCTTCTTGTAAAAAATGTTTTTACTAGATTAGTAATTTCTATCTTGCATATATTTTATCGGTATGACATAAAACTACTTACTTTATTTTTATTATGAGATTTCGATCGATATAAATCATATATTACATGAATACGGGAGACGTACGTATATCAATTGATAAACGAAATAAATTGTACCTATACAAGGTGTTCCAGGTTTAAATAGGCATAGTGACATGGTATACGTAGTATTACGACGTAACTTAAAAAGTGACATTATATCGAGTTCTTAAGATATGATGCATGTTTTTTGACACTATATAGGTTTTCCTATAAAGTTTCACCTTTGATTTACCCGACATTCACGCTCATTTGTAACGGGTGTTTTTTTTTCGAGGTATAGAACTTTAAGTTGGCATTACTTTTGAAGATGGCAACCGATTTGACAGCTGTCAAGTGATTTATTCTCAGTTTGGTTTGGCAATTCATCATGGTTAGACTCATGCCTGAACAACGCTGGCAGATTGTGCAGTTTTATTTGGAAAATAATGATTCTGTGCGGAATACGGATCGCGCACTACGTCCATTTTATCATCGACAAAATCGTCCATCAGAGCAGTTAATTCGATTACCCATGGAACGTTTTCGCACCATGTTTACTCTAATTAATAACTCGCATCCCCAGAGATGCCGTACAGTGCGTACAGAAGAAGCTATTGCTACTGTAGAGCGTAGCATTGAGGAATACCAGAATCAGTCCATCCGCCATCGAGAACAGGAATTGGATCTGTGTCCATCCACTTTATGGAAGATTTTGCGGAAGGATCTTGGTTTGCGTGCTTATAAAATCCAACTCGTGTAAGAATTGAAGCCAAACGATCATCAAGCAACGCGTAGATTCGTTGAACGGGCCCAAAACGAGATTGCCGTTGTTTCCGATTTTCATAAGCGAATTTTGTTTAGCGATGAAGCGCACTTCTGGTTGAATGGCTACGTTAACAAACAAAACTACCGCATTTGGAGTGAAGCTAATCCACACCCCGTTACATCCAGAAAAACTGACTGTTTGGTGCGCTTTATGGGCTGGTGGAATCATTGGCCCGTACTTGTTCAAAAGCGATGATGGCCAGAACGTTACAGTCAATTGTGATCGGTATAGCGCCATGATTACTAACTTTTTCATTCCTGAATAGAACAATCGTGCTGTCCAGGAGCTGTGGTTCCAACAAGACGGCGCAACATGTCACACTGCTCGTGCTACAATCGATTTATTGAAAGAAACGTTTGATGACCGCCTAATTTCACGTTTTGGACCAGTAAATTGGCCTCCAAATACTTGTGTTTTAACACCGCTAGACTATTTTCTCTTCGGCTACGTAAAGTCATTGGTCTATGCGGATAAGCCACAAACGATTGGACATTTGGAAGACAACATTCGCCATGTTATTGCCGATATACGGCCACAAATGTTGGAAAAAGTCATCGAAAATTGGACGTCCAGATTGGACTACATCCGAGCCAGCCATGGCAGTCATATGCGAGAAATCATATTTAAAATGTAATGCCACAAGATTATCTTTCGAATAAAAAAAATTAATGTCAATCGAATAATCCATCGTTGTTTTATTGCAATTTAACGTTCTATACCTCTAAAAATACACCCTTTACTATGCGCGGAATACATTAGCGGCTACCTAGTACACAAGTTGACATTTCATCGATGTTTTTGACATTATGTAGGTTTGTTACGTAACAAGCTCGCGGAGCCTTTCATATTTAAAACTGAGATAGCTTTAAGTTCATTTTTTACCTGTATAGGCAGGCCAAATATACGATTTGTATGAAACTTTGCAATAACAAAGTTACCAGGAGTAACGTTAAACCAGTTCGATGGTTAAAAATCCCTGGTTGGACTAGATCTTTTGATTTTTTTGTACCTTACCAAAATCAATGTTTGACCATGTACAAAAATGCCAATGAACGGTGCTTATTAATTAGCAAAATATGTTTAGGTTTGATTTGTAAAATAATTTTATTTATTCAAATATCGTATTTTTAGCAGTTCATGTGACACAAAAATCAAAATTACAAACGTTACTAGTTGGTATTCCAATTTGATTTCATTAACATCTTACATAACAATGCTTAGAATTTGTAGAAAAAGAACAATTACACTGATCAACAGCCAAAAAATATCCTAAATAAAATCAACAAAATATTACTATTTTTAATGTGGCAAAACCGGAATGAAACTTATTTTTTCAATATTAGTTCAAGTTTTAGAGATACGGTAATTATATGTGTTCCTGCTGTGACAGTGTTAATATATTGTAATTCACAAGAATGCACGTGCTACATTTTTATATTCGGCAAGGAAAGATGATGTAATCGGCATGATTGTGTTACGTTATACATACGTGTACATTATATTGTTTTATATTAGCCATTTTTTTCCTCAGTTGGCTGACAGCGTTCATGCAAGATGTCTCAAAAGTGTGTAAACAATCCAGATCAGTTTTGTTACGTGTGTGGTGATGTGACTTTTGCGTCTCAGAGACGGTCTATTACTCCACTAATAACAAAGGCATATCAGCTTTATTTCGGTTGTAAACTAGGTGATCAAGACAAACAGTGGGCACCCCACATCTGCTGTAATACATGTGCTTCAAGTCTGAGGAGCTGGTTAAATGGCAAAAAACGGTCTATGCGCTTTGCTGTCCCAATGGTTTGGAGAGAGCCTACAAATGATTGTTACTTTTGCATGGTACCTTGTGTTGGACAAATCACAGGTATGTCCAAGAAAAAAAATCTGTTATTAACTACCCAAACATACCATCTGCGATGAGACCTGTGCCTCACAGTGACGAAAATCCTATTCCAAAACCCCCAGAATCCTACACTTGCGAATCAGAAAACGAATCAGATCATGGCGATCGAGTGATTCGTCAGGAAGAAGATATGCCATCAACGTCAAGAGATCCTGATTTTATACCGAGCACGTCATGCCACGAACCGCACAAAATAACACAGTCAGAATTAAATGATCTTGTAAGAGATTTAGAACTTCCAAAATGTAAGGCAGAGTTACTTGGATCAAGACTGCAGCAGTGGAACTTGTTAGAAGACGATGTTTCGGTATGTGTTTTTCGTAAACGCCACAAAGACTTAGAACCATTTTTCAATATGGAGAATAACTTGGTTTTCTGCAGTAACATTAACGGCTTACTGGCGGCTTTAAATATAAACTATAACCCAGAAGAATGGAGATTGTTTATAGACAGTTCAACATTGAGTTTGAAGGCAGTGTTATTGCATATTGGAAATATTTTACCATCTCTTCCTGTAGGGTATGCAGTTCACATGAAAGAATCATATGACAATATGAAGTACCTATTGACATGCATAAAATACGATGAGCACCAATGGCATATTTGTGGCCATTTGAAAGTTGTTGCACTTTTACTTGGGCTGCAGCTAGGCTACACAAAGTTTTGCTGTTTTTTGTGTGAATGGGACAGTCGGGCAAAGGCACTTCATTACACCAGACAAAACTGGCCTGTTCGTCAATTCCTAGAGCCAGGTCAAAAAAATGTACAGCATATGCCATTAGTAGATTCAAACAAAAATTTTATTACCACCACTGCATATCAAGTTGGGCCTAATGAAAAACTTTGTCAAGGCATTAGATAGAGATGGGTCAGCTTTTCAATACCTGCGTCAGAAATTTCCAAGACTAAGTCAGGCAAAGGTTAAAGAAGGTATTTTTGTTGGGCCACAGATTCGAAATATTTTGAAAGATACACAGTTTGAAAACACTTTAAAAGGTATTGAAAAAACTGCTTGGAATGATTTCCGTCTGGTGGTCACTAATTTCTTGGGAAATAGAAAAGCTGACAACTATAAAACCCCTGTCAAAAATATGCTGTCATCGTATCAAAAGATGGGCTGTAATATGTCTCTTAAGATACATTTCCTACACTGACACCTGGACTTTTTTCCTGACAATTGCGGAGCCGTAAGTGATGAGCACGGCAAACGTTTTCATCAGGATATTTCAACAATGGAAAAAAGGTACCAGGGAAAGTGGAATCTTTCCATGCTTGCAGACTACTGTTGGACTCTTGGTAGAGATGCTCCAGAAACGATCCATAAAAGAACAGCAAAAAGGCAGCGCATATAGTGATTCTTATAAGTATATGAATCTTGTTACTTTTTTAATATATCCTTAAAAATAAAAAGTTTTTTTTCTAAACCGCAACTAATTTTTTTATTTCATTGTCATTTTTGGATTCAGCGCCCCAAAATTAACAAAGAAGTGCACTTTTCCCACAAGATACGATTAAAAAACAAAAATTTGTTGTCCAGTTATTAGAACGAATGAGAGAGAAAACGATGCTTTACACCCTATTTACTTTTCTCAGTAACTCCTCAATGATTTAATACCACAAACTGATGTCGTACAATAACATGAGTCCTGTTTCAAAAAGAAACGGCATTTAGTATGCTTATGCACTGAATTAGATTTTCCAGATCAGTTCAAAAGTAAAATAGAAATGTAGAAGAAACTAAAAGATAGACAGATCGTAGTTCAAAATTTTCAGCATAGTTACGTTTACACGCTCTTACTACAATCCGTCATTAGATTTAATTACATAATGTTGCATCACTCAATTACAATTACTTCCTTAATGATATGCGAATATTTAAGAGTGTGAATCTACATGAAAAATTAATGTTAGTTTGCTTCATAAACTATGGTCCAAAAATGTTTCCTTACAAAAACTCGGGGTGTTGAAGTTTTAGGAAAAAAATGGAAATTAATTATTTTCAGAACCGGTTCAGATATTTCACTGATATTTAGTACGTAGTGGAAGTTAATAAAGTTGCATATTTTTCAATGCAAAAATAATTTTTAACTTTAACAGTGGCGTGCGTACGGGTATTGACTTCGATATTTTTGCCAAATAACAATTATTTTTTTTTCCCCGTTCAATTTAAAACAAATCATCTCTCCTGAATTGTTTTCCTTCGATGCGCCATTTTTGAGTAAAAAATAAAAACCATTTCACTGTGTCCACTTAACCTTGAAAGAAAGTGTATTTTAGCGAATCATCTATGAAATTTTCGCATTTAAGCATCTTAGAACATATATACCTTCATCAAAATTTTTATTTTAATACTTATTCTTTAAGTGCCCAAAGTTCGCTGTTTTTTTGACCAAAATTCACCAGACTTTCTTGAATCCATGCGCACATAAAAAATACTTAGTTAAATAATCGAAAATAGGTGAATTATGGACAAAAATATCAAAATTGCAAAATTTGGGCTATTGAAAAGTACTAAAATAAAAAGAAATATGTTTATAAACGTTTTGAATACATATGCTCTAAGAAATATAGATGCAAAAATTTGAATTATTTCCACGGTCGAAAACTCCGAGCCTTTGATATGGTTATTATCGATGAGTTTTTATTTTAAATAATAAGCAATTAGGTGTACTTGTGGAAAAAAATCAAATTCGATGGGTTTGCGTCATTTTGTTACAGAGTTCAAATGGTCACCTTGCGGCTCCACCATCAGATCAGTACCATGTCATAATAGCTAATATTATATTCTCATATTAGACGTCAACCTTGTTGTAAAAAAATAATTGAGATAAGCTATGCTAAAGTCTAAAATCTGTAATCCCCAAAATCATTTAACTCTAAACGTCTTAGCTGATACACCCTACCGCGAGTCACCTTGAGCGACACCTGGTACGGAAGTTGGTGGTGTCACCCCACCAAAAGTAAAAGAGTATAAATATTTGATAAATGTCATTGATTATATCATTTATGTATATTTGAAGCCAGCAGATGTCCGCATTTCGGTTTCGAGAGTGAACCCCCTTTACCACAGTCGGTTAAAATGCACCTTATGGCCTTGCCCAACGTCCCATATATCTATACAGGGTGTCCGCAAAGTTGGGGTTTTCCTTTACACGACGTGTAGATCTTGAAAATATAAGCAATTTTTCTTAGTACCATATACACCAATGTCTTACGGGAACCGAGATAAAGGGCTCTGCAACATCAAAAATATCTGAATACCGTCCTGTAGCCGCGACATCCCCGACTGGTACTAGGACACTAGCTCAACCCGACGACAGAACTGGGTCGGGGTCAGTGTGTCAGGTCAGTATGCAACCTTCAACCGACGGTTACGGTCACGCGTCTAGAGGTAATCGCGTAGACGAGAATCCCTCAACAAGCACTAGAGACGTGGCTAGAGAAGTGCAAGTATCAAAAACTAAAGTGTGGCAAACGCTGCGTGAAGAGGGGCTGTATCCGTTTCACGTCCAACGTGTACAAGCCCTTCAACCTGACGATTTTCCAGCAAGAGTGCGGTTTTGTGAGTGGTTGTTGCATCAACATGACAATAATCCGGACTTTTTGAAGTGCATATTGGTGACAGACGAATCTACGTTCAGGCGTAATGGGGTGAATAACTTTCGCAACACTCATGTTTGGTTAGTAGAAAATCCGCACGCTGTCCGTCGGACACATTTTCAACAAACATTTTCGGTGAATGTTTGGCCTGGCATGGTGAACGGTATGCTCATTGGACCATTTATTCTCCCAAATCGATTGGACGGGATGCAATACCTAGACTTTTTACGCAACATTTTGCCTTCCTTGTTTGCCTGCGTCTGCTCGGTAGCGCATCAGCTGATTTCATTTTCTGTTGGAGCGGTATGATTTTGGGCAGAGACATACTTAGCCCTTCTCGTCAACTGGAGAGTGAGTACTTTTTCCTTTATTTTTTTTTTACTTGGTCGCCCTCGTTTCATTACACATTACCTTTGTTATTTCAAGGGTAGTTGTTTCTGAAAAGGAAAACCCCAACTTTGCAGACACCCTGTATACTATAACCGAACATACACAACAAATATATTGGGTAGATATGCAGAAGTTAGAGTAGTGCAACATATCATGACATCTTAGTTGAGTTCAATCAAATCCTAGCCGTTCTTCATCCAATTCTTCCGTTTTTTTTATTTTTTTTTTCAGCTAAATAAAGAATAGGGGTGACTGACAGGATGGCAGAACAACGTTTTCGATGGTGATAGCCGTTTGCCAGTTTTGCTTTGTTGCATGTTGCCTGGCCTCTGTTGACCCTACCTGTATGTGGTCGCGACTATGGAGAATTTCCACAAGACAGCGTGGTGCGCCTTTGGGATACCTCGCGAACTAAACATAGAGCTTAGCTAGTGCTTGTGGGGGACTCTCCGCACAAGGTGGAATCGAATTAATGTTTTCTTAATTTTTTATGTTTCTGTCTTGATGATGAGTCAACGCCCCAGAGGGGATCGTCAAACGGCACCCCTTGATATCCCACTGGATAAAGATTACCTTTCAGCGCAAAACACACGAGCAAGTTTGTATCTGCCGCCTAGAAGAACGAGCGCCTTAGACATCACATCATATAGCAATATTTTACCACAAACCGAAAAGGTAACATGCCATTCTCAAATATGCTTTCATCTGAATTCCACCATTAAAAAGTTTTTACTGCGTATTCTGAACAAAGTCAACTGTTATACTCCACGTGGACTAGTTATGACTTTTCATCGAGATGTACGCGCTCCATTTTACACAATGCCAGACAAAAACATCGCATTGAAAGGGATGAGTTGAATGAAATTATCCAGGCACAACCAACTTTTTTGTTCTGTACGAGCAGCGACCAACTTTTACATGCTGAGTTGCAGCTAGTTAATTAAATTTCTATTCTATTGCTTAATTACTATGCATGCCTATGGTATACCACAATATCGTAAAAAGTATTCACTCATTCAGTTTGTATCACATTCCTCTTCACAATAGTTGCTGGCGGTCACATAAAATATAGATTGGTTTTTGATTCTATAGATAGGTTGAATCTTTACTCAAGAATATGGCAACATTTTATTGTGGGTGCTAACGTTTTTAGGACCACATATACTAAGTGACATATAAATCCGAACACCCAGTTTAAATGGTTTTATTTTAATAAAAGTTGGTGAATGTATTTATCTTACTGTAAATAACAAGTGAAAAAATTTTCAGCCTTATCAGTTGGACATTCCGGTTTTTATACTGCTTTTTTTTAATTCATTAACGCTCTAAAAATGATTATTTCAGCCGCAGTAAAGAATCAACGTTGGCGGATTTTGGTTCTTGACATCCTTTACGATCGGTTACGATGCCTAGAGTACGGAGACCTATACGATTTCGTCAACTTAGTGAGTTTGATAGGGGCCGTATAGTGGGACTTCGGGAAGCTGGACTTTATTTTCGGACAATTGCAGTTAGAGTGCAAAGAAGTGTAGACACTGTGGTTAGGTGTTGTCAGGCATGGCTTCGAGAAGGCCGTACGCAAAGAGCAAGGGGCACTGGACGCCGCCGTAGAACAACAGACCGTGAAGATCGCCGCCTAAGATTATTGGCCTTAAGGGACCGTTTCTCCACTAAAAGGTTCATTGCAAATGAATGGTTTGCAGAACACGGAATACCTATTGGCATGCGAAGTGTTTACCGACGAATGAGAAGTTTTGGCTTGTTTTCATACCGGCCACACTGGGTCCTCCCTTTAACCCGAGAACACCGACGTAATCGCCTTGAGTAGTGCAGACAACGGTCACTCTGGGATCAGGAATGGAACAGTATTGTCTTTAGTGACGAGTCTCGATTTTGGTCGTGCCAGGGTTAGAAGGCGACGTGGTGAAAGGAGGAATCCACAGTTTTTTGTTGAAAGACATGTTCATCACACTGTTGGAGTTATGGTTTGGGGTGCTATAGCTTATGGTTCCAGGTCACCTTTAATCTTCATCAGAGGTAACATGAACGCGCAGCGTTATATCCACGAAGTTCTAGAACCCCATCTTTTACCCTATCTTAACACCCTGGCAGATCCAACTTTCCAACAAGATAATGCCCGACCACATGCTGCAAGAGTCACAATAGACTTCTTTCAACATAATGATGTCACATTGTAACCATGGCCACCAAGATCTCCCGACTTATTCCCAATTGAGCACGTGTGGGATATGATGGGTAGGAGATTGCTCAATTTGCAACGTCCTCCTCAGACTCTAGAAGCACTTCGAGAGGAGTTGGTGGTTGCCTGGAATGAGATACCACAGGAGGACATTGACCACCTGATCAGAAGCATGCCTAGGCGCGTTGGAGAATGCGTAGCACATCAGGGTGCATCCACACATTATTAAAGGTCAAAGGGCTTTAAAGCAGTGCAATCATTTTGAAATTTTTATCATTTACTTATTATGCTTCATTAAGTACTTATACAAAATTTTATTAAAATGCCTATCTGTCTGCCCGTTAATCATTGAGCCTTCTATAACTCGAGAAGTACCGGTCAGATTTTGATGAAATTTTTACACACGGTTACTACTAGATCATGACGAAAAAGCGTTGTCGGTTTTGAACATCGGTCCAGTGGTGGCGGAGCTACAGGCAAAAAACAAGAAAAACAAACTTCGTTCAAACTTTGATTTCTTTGCTCTTAACGTTTCAGGGACTACGGATCATTTTGAAACACTTTTACGGAGTTGAAAGGCGAGAGCTGCGGGTTGCAGAAGGTGGGGTGTTATAAATGTTGCATCTTTGTTTTGTTATCATGCTGCTGCCTCGTTCCTTGTGGTCGCCACTCTCCACTGATATATAATTCGACTGGCTTTCGATGCCAGTTTCACAGCCAAGATCGAACGTATCCCACTGGTCATACGCATGCCAAAGAAATTGATTCTACACCTTTGGTTGGGCTCAGCAATACTAAGCATACACGTTAAAGTATCTAATTTCTTATCGAAATATTAGCATACCGGTCAATAGTTATATTATCGTCCAAAAGGTATGCCCTGGTTTTGACTTCCCTACTGCCTGCTGGCGAGGATGTACTGAAATCGCGAAAAATTTCGAAAATGAGATACTTATTATGTTTTTTTGTTATTATATGACATGTACATCACGAAAAACCGTGTCACTCATTTCAGTCGGTCTGTCTGTTGGCATGCGTAGGTAAATGGGTCTAATCCTGGGCCCATCTATAACCTGGAAAGTACCGGAATTGTCACATAAGCGCATCACGGTTTCGCCGCCTGGCAACGGGGAGTCTTTCTCTCTTGTATTTGATTAATAGACGGCTATTCATCTGTATCCACGGACTCGTGATTTCAAACCCATAGACAAACAAATAGTAGCCCTACATATATATATATATATATATATATAAAACAATTTTTGGTCCAGACAATGATTGTATAGACCATCGAAAGCTCGAGTTCAAGTTATAAGAGAGAGAGAAAGGTATATAACAAAAAATAGGAAAATAGTGGTCAAATTCCGCAAAAAGAAGGAAAGTGGATTCGACCAGAAAATATAATAGGCAAGCCGAGCGATACATGTTCCTGCTGGTTGGCTTCATCAGGCCCGAAGTGAATGCCCATATGCAACTACAAAAGTAGATACATATACCCACACATCCGGATACGGGTGTAACCTGAGGAAACGAAGGTGGAGAGGGTAAAAAACCACACACGAAGCCAACCTACACATTGTAGTATAAAATGGCTAGAAGACCTCGAATTTTCAAGGCGACATCTAACCACAACCACGCGGCCAGTTATAGCCACTTGCTGTGGTACTTCAAACCCAAAGGATCTACAAAGAAAAAATTATCATTGAAAATTCGAGGTCTTCTAGCCATTTTATACTACATTGTGTAGGTTGGCTCTTATTGTGGGCTTCGTGCGTGATTTTTTCCCTCTCCATCTTCGTTTCCTCAGGTTCACCCTAATCCGGATGTGTGGGCATGTGTATCTACTTTTGTAGTTGCATATGTGCATTCATTTCGGGCCTAATGAAGCCAACCAGCAGAAATACGTATCGCTCGGGTTACCTATCCTATTTTCTGCTCGAATCCACTTTCCTCCTTATTGCGGAATTTGCCTACTATTTTCCTATTTTTTGTTATATATACATATATATATATATATATACAGGGTGTCCGCAAAGTTGGGGTTTTCCTTTTCAGAAACAACTACCCTTGAAATAACAAAGGTAATGTGTAGTGAAACGAGGGCGACCAAGTAAAAAAAATAAAGGAAAAAGTACTCACTCTCCAGTTGACGAGAAGGCCTAAGTACGTCTCTGCCCGAAATCATACCGCTCCAACAGAAAATAAAATGAAATCAGCTGATGCGCTACCGAGCAGACACAGGCAAACAAGGAAGGCAAAATATTTCGTAAAAAGTCTAGGTATTGCGTCCCGTCGAATCGATTTGGGAGAATAAATGGTCCAATGAGCACCATGCCAGCCCAAACATTCACCGAAAATGTTTGTTGAAAATGTGCCCGACGGACAGCGTGCGGATTTTCTACTGACCAAACATGAGTGTTGCGAAAGTTATCCACCCCATTACGCGTGAACGTAGATTCGTCTGTCACCAATATGCACTTCAAAAAGTCCGGATTATTGTCATGTTGATGCAACAACCACTCACAAAACCGCACTCTTGCTGGAAAATCGTCAGGTTGAAGGGATTGTACACGTTGGACGTGAAACGGATACAGCGTTTGCCACACTTTAGTTTTTGATACTTGCACTTCTCTAGCCACGTCTCTAGTGCTTGTTGAGGGATTCACGTCTACGCGATTATCTCTACACGCGTGACCGTAACCGTCGGTTGAAGGTTGCATACTGACCTGACACACTGACCCCTACCCAGTTCTGTTGTCGGGTTGAGCTAGTCTCCTAGTACCACTGGGGGATGTCGCGGCTACAGGACGGTATTCAGATATTTTTGATGTTGCAGAGCCCTTTATCTCGGTTCCCTTAAGACATTGGTGTATATGGTACTAAGAAAAATTGCTTATGTTTTCAAGATCTACACGTCGTGTAAAGGAAAACCCCAACTTTGCGGACACCCTGCTAAACTTCGCCTCACTGATGTGTATTCTTAAAGAGACTTATTATGATTTTCTAAGCTTTTTAATTATGTCGACTTCAACAACCTAACCAACAAGATATTGACAATACCCCAAATATATGCCATCACCCCAGTAGTTGGTGTTGGTCGAGTACTAGAAAGTTTAACAGATCCCGCCCAGGGTTGCGGCGTGTAGGCTTTCTGCTTCAAGTCAAATGCAAAAAGCACTACTGCCATGCAGACAAAATTGTTTGATTTTTCGTTTGAATAGCTTTAGGATACTTGCTCCATTGGGAAGGTATTTTTAGGACAATCGATACTGTCAGTGTAGTGAGTGTGTAGAATCCACACCGGTTGCACGATTCACGTTTCCCTCTTTGAGGGAAATTGATTCTCATGTTGCGCGTATCGAATTCACTGGACTGAATGATTCAGGAGTAATCAGTGAGTATGGCGCTTTAAAGCGCAAAAGGACTATAGAGAAAGCTTTGTTTATGGGATTGCGAGAACTGACCGATGAAACAACAGGATCGCTTGCAACAGCAACTACTGTAATCATGTAGTATTTGTAGAGTAAATTCAATTATACAGAAAACGGAGTATCTGGAAAAGATGTTGGGTTTATGTGAGAAGATATACAGGCTAATTTAGAATGTAGTGGCAATATTTTTAAGGTATAAAGAAGATCAGAAAATATCACAAAATGTTCATATAAACAAGCATCGTAAAATGCCCTATTACTGGGTGTTTAACTTATAATTTTGAAATTGAATATATCTTTGGAATGTGTTAAGGTATTGACTTGAAATTTTGCACGTGAAGTGCTAACATCACAACTAAACATACACCAGTAGCCGATTTATGGAGCGAGCGCGGGGGGGGGGGGGGCTAGACGTCTGACACTTGCTTTTGTAATCTAACACCATTGTGTTACTTTCTGATACATCATTGCGACAGAGGCATTCTAACTCTAAGTTATAGCTATAGGAACTGAGCATTGCTATTTTTTTGGTATCCTTAGCAATATTTACAGCCCAGTATTCCTGTTCTTGTTTCGTACAAACATACATTATCAAAATAATTACGATCTAACCGATCTAGTTTTTTTCAGAGATTTAGAACATTTTTACATGCGATCAACACCGATTCAAAAACTGAGGAAACAACAACTATGCCGTGAACGTAAGTTCGACAAAGAAATTCTGAAGAATAACAAACTGTAACATCAAAATTGAATGTCAAAAAATAATTGACTATACCTATTGATATTGTTATCACCTGCTGATATAATAGAAGTACTTGATTGTGTCAGTATTTGAACCAGTTACTTGATTTGCTTAATGGGCAGTTCAAAGACTTAATCCTTAAGCTTAGTACACACTAGTAGACTCCGTTGCGCAAGTTGTCTATAGGCATTCTGGAGACGGTCTCAAGGCACGATTTATATCCGTCTTTGCCTAGTTTAGCGTTCACAGGATAATGTGATTTTTTCGGTCCCATGTTCGTTTTTGCCATCAAGGACATTGTTTTGTGAGGAATGGACCGGGATATGCCTCGGGGTCCCTCGTAATGTTTTTTTTTCGGTTAACAGAGCAATTGAGTTTTTTATGTTTTAATCTTTAATATGATGACACTAGTTCACTAGTTAATTATAAATGCCACATACTTATTTTGTTCTCATATAATACAATGTTGCCTTTCTGCCACTGAAGTTGAAAAATTTCCAGCCCAAAATATCGTTTCCGCCCCCCGCCCCCTAGACGAAATCTTAAATCCGCCTTTGACATGTATAAATGTTTTTGCTCAACACTACACAAGTGGCGTAGAAATTGGTAGATTTTTGCACCTACCGAAGAAAAAACGCTATTAACCTCTACGCCGCTGACTATTTTGGAACATCTTTTGCAGTTTTAAATAACTTAGTTGATTTTACATGAACCGCCCCGCTTGACATACTTTTGTCAGACTAGTAATTTTTGAGCAAAATTGGTTTGACTTGAGGTAAAACCCTTGTAAAAAAGTTCAGCCCGATTTATTATTATTCTTTATTTATCATGTATAGTGGTATTGTTACCAAAAAGGCACAAAATGGGTCAGTCGAGAACTTTAGCGCAACATGTCTTATAATGCGCTTTTTGGGTCGCTAAAACCGGATCATCGGCCCATTCAGTCCGAAAATGCCTCGTTTTTGAGATACTGGCAAGAATTCAACTTTGTCAAAAAATGACTAATAAAAAATATCTAAAAACTGTTGCGCGTCTATGATCGAGATGGGAGCTTGTTTTCTGGGTATATCGGGTGGGTAGATTCTAAATTCGGTGTCATATTCAGCGCCCCAAATTGCCTCATTGAGCAAAGCTTCGCTTCGATGTAGTAATCGATAGCAAAAATGGGTTTTTAGCACCTTAAGGTCGCAGAAAACGCGTAGTTTTGCAATTTTTCGCTAGATAATTAGTTCTAAATGATAAACGGGATCAGATACACGTGGAACGACATCAGATTGGGTATTGGCAGCCCAAAATACGTGGAATAAAGGTAATTTGAACCGCATTTAAAGCATTGTAACATATAATTATCATGTATAGTGGTATTGTTACAAAAAAGGCACAAAATGGGTCAGTCGAGAACGTGAGCGCAACATGTCTTACAATAGAGGAAAGTGACCAAATATGGAATAGTCTCCTTTTATGGAATACGCAATTACTTTCTAAATTATTTGCGCCATCTGCCGTTTTTATGCCCGAAGTGGCGCCCCAAGGTTCAAAACCCATTACAGAAACCTGTAACCGTCGTTAAGTATCTGCAGTCTGTCAAAAACTGAGGTACAGTGAATCGCCGCCTACTAAAGTTTTTGCAGCAGGTTAGTATTTTTTGATATCTAGAGTGTGTTTTGAGCCGAATTCGAAATCTGCGCAATATAATACAATGTAGGATGACGGCTTAGTCTATTGCTAGCCTAATTTTTCCCTTGATAAAAGCCTGTCAGTTCATAACATGATTAACCTCCAAATGCGTGGCGTTCCTAATATGGAATATCAACAAGGTCCAATTATGGAATATATTAGGTGCACTATTTGTTTAAACATAAATAATGGTTTCCGTTTGTATTCAGACATGCCTAAGTCAAGGAAAGGGAAAAAAGAAAATGGAAGAAAATTGTGGGAGAAAGGAAGCATGGAGGAAGCAGTGGCAGCAGTTAGGGATGGTAGAATGGGGTATTTAAAAGCAGCAAAACAATTTAATGTGCCACGAAGCACCCTTTTCCGGTTATGTAAACAACACGGAGAGCCAGTTACGGTGTGTGACACACGGTTAGGACGAAAACCAGTCCTCTCAATCGAGTTAGAAAATGAACTTGCAGATTATTTGCTTGATATGGACAATCGTTTCTTTGGGTTGACTAGAACAGATGTTCGCAGAATGGCATACCAACTTGCAGTTGCGAATGGCATCGAGCACAGATTTTCTGAACACCTCGGGCAAGCAGGGAGGAAATGGTTAAAGGCATTTTTGAAAAGACATTCAAACTTAACACTCAGAAAACCTACCGGGACATCATTCGCCAGAGTAGCAGGATTCAACAAAGCAAATGTTAATGCATTTTTCGATCTTCTGGAAGCCGAAATGGAGAAAGTCCATTATCCTGCAGATAGGGTATTCAATGTTGACGAGACGGGTTTGACGGTGGTACAATCAAGGTGCAGCGAAGTAATTTCTTTAAAGGGTGAGCGCTAACATCCGCTGAACGTTAGTGACGGTTATCATGTGCATGAATGCTGCTGGTACATTTATACCACCAATGATAATATATCCCAGAAAAAATATGAATGTTCAGCTTCAAAAAGGAGCACCTCCAGGCACTCTATTCGCATGCCATCCATCCGGATGGATCCAAACACATTTGTTCATAGAATGGTTTCACCACTTTCTTACTAAAGTGAAACCATCAAGGGATGAACCGGCTCTTCTAATTTTAGATGGGCATAACACACACACTCGAAATTTAGAGTTCTTGCGCTTAGCAAAACAGAATGGGGTAACCATAATATGTCTGCCTCCTCATACCACCCATAAACCGCAGCCATTAGACAAAAGTGTTATGGGTGCACTCAAGGCCCATTACAATGAGGAGGTTCGTGTATTCATGCGAACCTATAAACGTCCCATCACACAGTATGATATCACAGAAATCTTCGACAGTGCCTACCTTAAGATACAGTGTGGTTCCAATGCTGTTAAAGGATTCGAGACGACAGGGCTATATCCGGTCCGCAGGAATAATTTCGACGAATCTGATTTTCTGAAAGCTGCACAAGAAGGCTCTGATGACGAATCTACCGCTGCAGTACCTGAACAATCTGAGACTAACACGGCAACAAATCCCACAGTAATTGAGCAACTGTACGGTAGACCGAATACCCCAGCGGTAGAAACGCACGTGACCCCACATGACATTTTACCACTTCCCAAATTGCAACAAAAAAAAGGGACATGAGGAAGGAAACCCGGTCAGGCCAAAATTATCACGTCTTCTCCCTACCTTAAAGAATTGGAGACATCATTGAACGTTTTTAAGGGAAAAGTTGAAGCAGTCAAACGAAAACTTGGGGCCCCCAAAAAATCTAGGAAAGTTCAACCATGCCCTCAACGTGAAACCGAAAGTATCCTAACTCAGCCAAGCACAAGCGGGCTGCATTTAGTGGCCTCCAAACAGAAGGCGAGGAATAAGAGAAGGTCATCAAGTTCTACTTCTTCAGAAAAATCTGAAGCACTGCATTATCAAGATTCCTCCGGTGATGAACTGACTCAAGAATCTACAGTAGATCCTGACGAGGATGCGATATGCGGATATTGTGATGGGAAATTTTCTGAAGACCAAAGGGGCGAAATTTGGATACAATGCATATTGTGCCTTCAGTGGTTCCACGAACAGTGTTCTGGGGCATACCGAAGCAAATTTGTGTGCGATTTTTGCAAGTAAAATAGCTTCTGTTCCAGTGTAAAATTTCTGAAATGTTTTAAGTTTGTTTAATGTTTGTTATGTAGATAATATTCAGTTCCGTTTTTTTTTTTATTTTATGTTTATCGTTATATAACAGAGTTCTATTTGATGTTTAGTTCTGAAAATATAGCATTTCTATGTCTTTTTTGATGAGAATTTGGTGTATTCCATATTAGGTTCCAAGGTATTCCATATTAAGGACACATTTTTGAAGTCGCCAAGAATGCACCTTAAACAATATTTCAGTTTCTGAACAGGGAAAATGACGTATTTTGGCCAAAAATTGATATGACTTTTTCATTATGCTCCGTTACACCCAACAGTATTGAGAAAACGAAAATTAATTGAACTATGGTCTGAATACAGTCAAAAACAAAAATGGTATTCCATATTTGGTCACTTTCCTCTACGCTTTTTGGGTTGCTGAAACCGAATCCATGTCCCATTCAGTCCGAAAATGTCCCGTTTTTGAGATACTGGCAAGAATTCAACTTTGTCGAAAAAAGACTAATAGAAAGTATCTAAAAACTGTTGCGCGTCTATGATGGAGATGGAAGCTTGTTTTCTGGGTAAATCGAGAGCGTTGATTCCAAATTCGATGTCAATACAGTGCTCGAAATTACGGCTAGCCCGAAAAAATAGTTTCCTGTCAACTTTTCACCCTAAATCCAGTCTGATGACACTTTAGAGTTTTTTCACAATGATATTCCTATTCAGCGCCCCAAATTACCTCATGGAGCAAAGCTTCGCTTCCATGTAGAAATCGATAGTAAAAATGGGTTTTTAGCACCTCAAGGTCGCAGAAAACGCGTAGTTTTGCAATTTTTTGCTAGATAATTAGATCTAAATGATAAACGGGATCAGATACACGTGGAACGACATCGGATTCGGTATTGGCAGCCCAAAATACGTGGAATAAAGGTAATTTGAACCGCATTTAAAGCATTTTAGCATATAATTATCATGTATTGTTACCAAAAAGGCTCAAAACGGGTCAGTCGCGAACGTGAGCGCAACATGTTTTATAATAGGTACCCTTTTGGATCGCTGAAGCCGAATCCATGGCCCATTCAGTCCGAAAATAACTCGTTTTCGAGATACTGGCAAGAATTCAACTTTGTCAAAAAAGTCCGAGACAGCGGATGCAACTGAGAATATTTCTGCCAATGCTTCCTTCAGCCATGCTTCCTCTTCACTGATGTCTCCTCCCCGAAAACGTGACAAGGAGGGACATTTGAATATTCAGGCAAAAGAAATTGCCCTTATCGTTTATAAGAGCAAAATTTTAGAGCATCCCGAAATAAAAATTCATGATATTGAAAGACGTATGCCGAACAAGACAGACATATCCTGAGACAATTTTTAACAATGTTAAGAAATTGTCTCCGCCAGACAAGAAGCTGCATTACACGAAGCTGTTGGATACAACTGATAACTTTGATCGGAATACCATCAGACGCAAAGTTCATCAATTTTTTGAAAGGCAGGAACTTCCCACCATAGACAAAACATTACAGGAGGTTGATAGAGACGAAGACTAACCAACTTTCAAAAGGACCACTTTCTATAGTTTAGTCAAAGAACTTCATTTTTAGTATAGAAAACTGGACAGAAATAGTATTTTGAGGGACAGCCAAGATATTATTTGATGAAAAAGTAATTATTTAAAATCAATAAACCTGGATAAATACAGGACATAAAAAACCTAAACTATGGGCTGATTCTACAAGTGACGACAAGTCTTCTTAAATGGACTAACCACTAGCCTAAAGAATCCGTCAGGTACGTGTATGTAACTAATTCGTAATTTGTGTTGTAAAAATGATGTCAAGTAGACTGAATCTATGAGCCTACGATGAAAACTTAGCTGCACTAAATTTAGCTATATCTGTTAGATTTAGAACCAACACCTGTTAGATACCCTGCTTGTATTATTATTAGTTTTCTTGAATACTATATGAAATAATTATTAGCAGGAAAAGGAAAACGATTTGTTATCTGTCACATTGGCAGTGAAGATGGCCTTGTATCCACTGCTCTATGGGCATTTGAGTCAAAGAAAACGGCTGACTACCATGAAGTAATGGACAGGAGTTCATTAGGACGATGGTTTGAAGAAACGCTTTCAGAGCTTGACGACAATGCCGTCATTGTACTTGATAATACTGGATACCACACTAGAAAACTAGGAAAAGTTCCTACAATGTACACAAGAAAGGCAGAAATTCAGCAATGACTCCTGTCAAAAGACATTAGTTTTAATGAAAATATGGTAAAAGCAGAACTTATCCATCTAGTCAGGCAGCACAAATATAAATATACTCTTAATGTTATTGACGCAATGGCTAAAAACCAAAATAAGACCATTTTAAGGCTACCCCCTTATCACTTCGAATTAAATCCCATTGCAATGATTTGGGCACATATAAAAAACTATATGGCTTCAAACAATAGAACATTCAAATTTTCTGACGTGAGAAATTTTTTTTATGAAGCTGTCAACAGAGTGACAGCAAGACATTGGAAAGATTTCATCCGTCTCGTTCCAGAGACAATCTAAACAAAAATGTGAGATCTGGACAATAAGTGCGATATTCCAATTCAACCTGTAATAATTAATATTAACCATTCAGCGAATAAAGAATTGTGAAAAGTATGTGCACTTCTTTCTATAAAAATAATCATTTACTTTGTTAGATTATTCCAAGACCATTGAGGAAAATACGGACCTGTACAATCTCGCTTTTGGGCATGCTGTATTTTGTCTGCGCGTAAATGGACTACGAATGGGGTATATAATAGCTAGTCGCTAGCCTTCGCCACGCGAATTCGCTGTGAACGCCATCCGTGGAGGACTGACACAACGACATAAATATAGAACTGACAGCTTAACGGCGCTCTCACAGTCAAGCAGAGTTTCTGAGGGGAATCGGGGGGGTGATAGGGAAACGCTAGTAGGACGGCGTTGTGACAAGGCAAGCGCTCTACGTTAGAAAAGGATAGTAATACGCAGAGGTGTGCTGTTCGTGTGCCTGGTTGAATTTGCATATTGCACAGAGTCGGATTTGATTTGGATATACGATCTAGCGTACGACTGTTTCCCTATTTTGGCGCATAGTATACTCAGCCCTTATTACTCTTATTACCGTTATTGTATTGTTGTATTATCGTGTTGTTATTATTGTGTTGTTATTGTTGTGCTGTTATTGTTGAGTGTCTTTCTTATCAAGGTATCAAAAATGAACAATAAGAGAAATAAACGTGGCGTCTCGAAGAAGCCGCATTTAAATACGCACAGGAAAAAAAAACGTTTTCCAGATAGAAAAGTAGGTACCAAAACAATTATGAATTTTAGCATTCATTTTGCCAATAAATTAGACTATACGTAGTTACTATTATAACTATATTTTATATATTATTTTAGCTTAAAAATGACAGCAAGGTTTCGCATATGCATTCTCTAACAGAGACAGATGGCATGGATCTTCAAATTCAGGTGTGTATACCCTTTTTTTTTAGATTTGCACCAGAGGCTGGTATCATTTCTGGCAATTCTGATTAAAAATGCAGTAAGTTTACTTCATGACGTCGATAATAGTATTGTAGAGCAGTTTAACTCAATCATAGCTAAATTCATTGGGGGTAAACGGATTAATTATTGCAAGAAGAGATCCTACCAAGGAAGATGTGCTGCAGCCGTAGTGAGCCACAATACACAGCGACCTGTTTGTGTGATCCAAAAGCGGCTACTCCCTAGTTTCAGTCCAACCTCTTTGATTGCTAAAGTTGAAGAAAGGAGAGCGCACAAAAATCTGAAAAGGAAGCTGAAACCAAGGAAAATTAAAATCGGAGATAGTGATACTAAAGAGAACGCATCCTATGGGGAATTCTGTGAGAAGCCTGACATGAGCAACGAAGATATAGAGGCTGCCAAGGTAGAATTCTTGAAAAAACTTGCAAAAACCGACTCCAAAATTTCCCAGATCGAGCAAGCCACAAAATCTCAGGATTGCAATTTGTGGCGTCTTCATCGAAGAATGAGGTTGACTGCGTCTCGGTTTGGTGAGGTTTGTAGAAGAAGAGATACAACAAGTTGCAGAGCTCTAGTAAACGCCATAATATACCCAACCGAATTCTTGAGCAATGCATGTGACTATGGAAAAAAGCATGAAAGCGTGGCAAAATCAGAAATAGAGAAATCATATTCGCAATCAGAAGTACAATCTTGCGGGTTGTTTATTGATAGGACCCATCCATTTCTGGCAGCATCGCCAGATGGTTTGATAGGCGAAAAAGGTCTGCTAGAAATTAAATGTCCATGGTCGGCTAGAGAAATGACCCCTGAAGAGGGCATTCTGAACAAAAAAATTACGTTTTGGATAAACGATGAAATAAATAAAAAACATAAGTGGTATTACCAAATTCAAGGGCAGCTACACGTTGCACAAAGAGTACTGTGTGCTTGGTGTTTGGACCCCATATGGTTTGAAAATAGACGTCATTCGAAAGGATGACGTTTTCTGGAAAAATGAAATGGAAGAGAAATTGAAATTCTTCTACATGAACTGCTTGCTCCCAGAACTGGTCGATCCCAGAAAAAGCAGAAATATGCCAATCCGCGATCCCGATGTGATCTTGAAGGCACAAGAGAACCGTTTTGAACAAGAAAAAGAGTTCTTGAGAATTGGCTATTTTTGCTGTACTCGGGTACCAAAATGGAAGAGATTAGCATATTACATTGTACGCCGTTACTAACCCCTTCGTGTCGGCAAATGCGGTGTGCAGATCTCGCTTTAGCAGCGATGTGCGAGATGTTATGCTAATCTCTTCCATTTTGGTACTGGTACCAGATGTTCACTATTTATTGTATATTATGTATATATTGTTTATTTAAATAAAAGTCAATCGTCAGGCTCAATAGCACGTAGCATCGGCTAGCTTTATCTAGTCTGTTAGATGGCGAATATTGAAATGTCACATTGACACGTTAAGCGCCACAGTAGAATCTGAAAATCCAGTCCACTGGGCCAAACTGTTATTATTGTCAAATTAGCTTGTTTTAAGTTTCGGTTTAATATTTTGACTTGACTTTTTTCTCAAATCCTATGATTTTTCCCCTTTTTTGATATTTTTTTCTGAGGTACTAATTGTATGTCGCGTGGCCCACAGACCAGTCGGGTCGCGTGGCACATAAGTCGCGTCGCGTTTTTTGCAAGTCAAGACTTGCATCATGTCGCGCGTTGAGCACTGTTTCGTGTCATTTATTATTGAAGCGTTGTTGGTATTGTACGTCATCTTGTCCAAATTGCTTTACTGTTTATAAATTATTGAATACCAAATTTGTGATGTCGCATTACGAAGCGGAGCAAAAAAGGCTTGAACAATTGTGTAATGAAATACTATCGGATGAAGAGAGTGGCAGTACTGAGTTATGTGTGGATGTATACTTATCTGATGCGTATTCTCCAAGTGGTAGTGAATCAGATAGTAGTTGTAGTAATTCCATATTTATCTGTATTACTGTTTATTTATAGCGGTATTTTGTTTATTCCTGCATAAGACTTTGTCAATCTGTTTAGTTTATAAGAGTTCCTCCATATTTGTGTTCGTTAGAATATCGACATTTACCATAACTTACTGATTTGCTGTGAAATTACTTTGTTCATTTTTGAATGAGAATGTCTGATTATTTTATAAGATTTGCTTTTTGTTTTAGATTTGTAGAATATCCTCTTTTTGTAAAACTCTATAAACAACGTGTTTTTTAATGATTTCCAATTCAGTATAATTTGGTCCCTTAGGCCACGGACTCTTGGTTCCCGTAAGAAAATCACATCAGCATGGCACACGTCTTACGTTACGCGGCCAAATATAACTGCCAGCAGTGAGACATATCATGTGTGTCACGAGGCCCAAAGCGCCAAATGAGGTGCGACACACGCATTATATCTCATGACGCTTATCGTGTTAAGTTTATTTTACGATACTCCATAAGGTTAAAGCTAAACAGCAAGTGACATTTTATTTGTGGTAAATGCGTTCACTATAATTATTATTTTTAACTAAAAAGATTACCGCCTCCAATGACCCTGGAACCACCTGGAAACTTTTGGTCACAAAGTTCTGTATTTTACCACACATGTCAAGTCTTTTCATTTGACATGTAAATTGGGGGTTTTGTACAAAAATATGTAACTCGCAATTTCGAAACGGCGGCAATCTTGGAATCAAATTTTTAGTTTTATTCTACAAGGCGACGACTCTTATTTGAGATATTAGCAAGTATGTTATCCGCCATTTTGTAACGGCCGCCATCTTGATTTGAAACTGTTTTCGTATTACTGTTTTGTACAAGTGCTTCCATTTGATATCCATATTGGGGTGATTGAACAAAAATGATTTAATGGTCCGATGTTTATCTCGAACGACCGACGTTAAAACTGCTACTGTTTAACTTGGGACAACAAATTATCTGAATACGTCCTTTCTTAGTCCGTACACACCGCCGCGTTGCTTCGACTGGCAGCACGAGATAGTGGATAAAATTCGTGTAAAAGCCTATTTGCAGAGGTTTTCGCCCTTCAAAATTGACGCTCCATTTTTGAATATTTTTCAATGAAATTTTCACAGTGCACTAAAAACAAGACTCCACAGGGTGCTATAGAGCCACTTTTTCGTTTTTTCCTCTGGGTTATTTTTAAAAAAATCGAGAAGTCGAACAACAATTATCTGCACTTCCACCCACCATATCTCCTGAAAAAAATTTTTTTTAGAAAAGTGGCTCTATAGCACCCTGGACAATTGTCTTCTGAACATACTGCATAAATTTTATTCAAATATATAGATAGATAAATGGAGCGTCAATTCCGAAGCAGCTAAACCCTTGTAAATGGCCTGAAACTCACTGCGTCGGAGCCGCCTTAATCCATAGCAGCTATGAGTGGCCTCCGTTAGTGCCATGTTACGTCACATCACAGCCACAGCTCATAACTCAAGTATCTTGATGTTTAGACAACACATTCAGCATGGGTTAGGTAAGGAACTATTTATGTAAATCAAAGTATGTTAAAAACTAGTATTTAATTGAAAACAATCACCTGTTCGCACACATTCCTCAGTTAGGCATAAGGTCCGCTTTTCATCTGAAATAAGAAGATACAGTTTAAAGAAATAAAAATTTAGACTAATTTTTTGCTATAAGGATCTCTAAAATAACTTAAAGCGTATACACCAACGAATTCGCACTAGGTATAAGAAGCAAGCCTATGATTTGTTTGTAACCAAAATCGCCTAGTCTGTAGTCAGAATGGAAGTGGGCTTGACGTAAGTTAATTGTCTGATAGTTCTGTCATTATGTTTAGCGTTATTTTTCAAAAGTGCTAGTGTTTGCAGATAATTCTGGTGTTCGACGATTTCGGGGCATGGTACAAAGAGCAGCACCAGCCTAATGAAGATAGATCTTTCCACCAAGTATTATGTTGATACAACGTTGTTACTTTGGTAGGCAATGGTAGTCAAATGAGTCAAAAGTATGCATTAAAACTACGCAATGTTTGGGACAAACAATGTGTGAACATATAGTTTTGGCTTGGCTCCTTCCAATCTATACGATTTCGTTGGTATACACCAATAAATTTGAAGATTTTCTTTCTTTGAAATCTGTGCTCCACAGAACAAAAGTGTATCGTTTTAATTCGCTTTAACTGTACTCTAACACTGATCCTGAGCGCCTGTAGTGTAGAGCCAGGGGGTGGGGAGGCGCGGTTCTTCTTGTGAATCCGGTTTGCCGTGTACAGTGTTGAGGATTTAGGATTTGCGCTCCAGAGAAAAGTTGCCACCCTCAACTGTTCAAAAAGTTTTGGAGGCTGATGATACACTTCTCACCAACAATAATTACCTCCAGCCGATGAGGCCCCACTCCCCTGGGAAACATTCCTGTGGGCACCCACGACACTGATAATCTTTTCACTATTTAGCTTTATTGTCGACACATCTATGGCACTCGTCGACATGTCCGCATCCAACTACTTACATCAAACGCATTAACTTCTGGTAGTGCGTTAATTCTATCCGTGTGTCCACATCAATTAGATAGCCGGCGCTGAGGCATTTTTAATCTTATTTTCAGCGCAACATTCGTATTTGCGTGACTGACATGATGAAATGAATCCATGTGATCTGTGCCATCGATGGTGTTGAACACATTAATTGTCATTCCGTATAATGCTATCAGCACGCATTGGAAAAATAGCGTATTCCAGAAATCCTATTCGGATTACCTGTTATCCATCCGATACGGACCGGGGACGGTATTAGTATTTAATATTCACAGTGTCAAAGAAAATAGAGCACCCAGTCAAAATGACTTTATTTGAATGAAATTTAGTATAGAGTAAAACATTATCAAGAGAAAGTAGCGTTTGAAATGGAAACATTTGTTGCTGGACATACTTCAGACGAGGGGATGTATGTTTTATTGAGGTAACTCATCCCAAGCTATAGCCCATCTACCGAAGAAAGAAAGTGAACCCGAACATAGTCACGCATACTGCATGCACCGCTGTGACCTATCCCATTACGTGGTTTGGCATTGGTCCTATACAATTTGTTTGGTCACGACATGCCGATATTTAAGGGGGGTATTTTACAGCTAGTTTTATCGACAAATCCACCCCTCTACAATGTTCTACCTCACCCCTCTTGAAATGGCAGCTATTTTTATGTTTACGTTACGATTACGCTAGTAAGCGATTATTGAAAAACTTGTGCTGATACTAACCGTCAAACTTACTTAAAACCACACTAAAATGGAAAAAAATATGCAAGAAAACTGATTATTTTGTACATATCCGCAAATCATTCAAAAACTAGTTCTACGGCTAACTATGCTATCTACAATATGACACCAAATTTGTTATCCTAAGACTTCTACGTTAAGTAATAAATGCTATCTGACATGGGTCAAAGTATACATAAAAATGACAAATCAATGTTTCTTATAAATAGTTTGGACATGTTTAATGTTACAAAAGCTGTTCAAAATGTCCTCTATTATTGGTTATGCACATTGTTGTTCTTAAAACAATGTGTCGTGTTGAGCAGCAGGTCATATCCGTGTCAGCTCTAATTTCGCAGCAGTATGGATCCTTTCCACGAGCTCTTCCCGTATCGTCGACACATGACAGTGAACTTTTTGCTTCATTGTGCCCCAGAAAAAATAATCTAGGGGCGTTAAATCAGGTGATCGGGGTAGCCAAGTGACAGTGCCTTCACGTCCTATCCATGGAGAATATTGCCTATCTAAATGGCAGATCATGGAGTAAATCTGCAAGTCCAAAGAACCTTAGAAGTAGCTCAACTGGGCCGGCTAAGACTCCGCCGATCATTCCGGCCCACATGTTTACATTAAATTCCTGTTGGAAAGTGCACGGTCGAACTGCATGAGGGTTTTTCGATGACGACAAATGGTCGATTCTATGGTTTATGGCCCCTGCCTGGTAAAGTTTGCTTCGTCCGTCCATAGAATGTTTTCCCAGAAGTTGCAGTCCTGTCGCAGCTGCCGTTAAAACCAGGAGCAAAATATGATTCTTGTTGCTTAATCTGGCTCATGAAGATCCTGAACTCTTCGAAAATGGTAAGTAAACAAAAACCATATCAGCAAACATGGTGATTTGAAAATTCATTACGTGGACGATTTGGCATGTTAGAAACTTACGTACGACTAATAAAATGTCCAGTCACAAGTCACGTCCAACTCAAATATTTTCAGAAAATTGATATTGAAACTAGTCAGCAATGGTAACAAAATGAATATATGTATGATTACAACGCGTGGCGAGGGACTACACTCTCTATGATATTGACAACAAATAACCGGTTGTTACCATCTCGATGTATTCAGGTAATTATTAAATGTACCACCATTTTGTAGTAGGTAAAGGTATTAACTTTATATTCTAGGGTTATAAAGAACTCGTCAGGAGCTTTTTCACTCTATAATTAAATTTCTACTTCCTCTTGCTTATGTCTAACTGAGTACAAAATTTTATTTAAATAACATTACTTTTACTTGGTCAAATTCAAGATTCAACCTTGTTTTACATTTGACTGTACAACCGTGTAGTAAATTGTCGTAAGAAAAATAATGCAAAACAAAAAAACAGCAAAAGCACAAATCAAAAAACAAATGGCATGAAACAAGATATACGAAAGAAACAGTCATAGTGAACAGATTAGATAGCTAACAACGTGTTTGTAATTTGTCCTGAAAAAATACATCAATGGTATAATATCTTTACATGAAATTGTTAGGTGATTATAAACTCCTATTCCCATGAAGTTTGGTGCATTAAACTGACATTTAGCCTTGCTATAGAGATATTTTTTCATAGGTGGAAATACTGATTTCATAAATATAGAGACAGGCAAGAGTAAAAATGTTGGGATTCTTAAGCACCAACCTACACAAGGTTGTGTTTGTGATACCAGCAATAACCCTAATAATCTTTTTTTGACATATAAGCTGAATCTACATCGGCCGATGCTAGGATGGCCCAGCTATCAAGAATACTACCAAATATAGGAGGTCCAAGTAGCCCTAAAAGGACGGTCCTTTGTGAGGTAATCCACTCCGTGGTCCTATACGCAGCTCCTGTATGGCACCGTGTGGTCCAAGTCCAGAGATATAGACAAATGCTCTTGAGTATCCAGAGGAAGGCTTTGCTGCGGATATCGAGCGGCTACAGAACAATGTCCACTATGGCCGCTCAAGTAATAGCTGGAATACCCCCAGTCACTCTGCTCATAGAGGAAAGGCTCCGAATGTACAGCAGGGATGATGCTAAGCTTCGTACTGCCAGGTTGCTGGAAAGAAGCACAACTTTGGAGAAATGGCAGCGTGTGTGGAGCGACCACTCAGAGACGGCAAAGTTGTGCAAGACTCTGATCCCGGACGTAAGACAGTGGGTTAGCTGTAAACATCGAAGGCTAGACTTCTACTTGACCCAGTTTCTATCGGGCCATGGATACTTTGGGGATTACACCAAAATAATGGGAATCACGGAAGGCAGTATCTGCGGTTATTGCGGAGAGGAGGACTCCCCGGAGCACACAATCTTTGTGTGTCAAAGATGGGCCGCATGGAGAAGCAATACAGAGTCAGTTATCGGTGCGGAGGTCAATAGCAGAAGCATCACCATACTCATGATGAAAAGTAAGGAGAACTGGAACACAATACAGAGGTTCGTTCGTAATGTGATGAACGCAAAGCGCAGTGCCGACATCTTGCACTAGCAGAAGAAACGAGCATATCCGCTGCGAATAGTGCGAATGCATCTGAAGACATGCCGCAACAAGTGGTGCTACCGGATGTAGTCGCGAGCCAGAGGAGGTGGTTTAGTGGGTAGTCAGTCTACTAGAATGTAGCTGGAGTCCCACACTCCCATGCGCGCTGGAACCACGGCGTATGGGGTCCGTAAAATGGATTCCACCTCCCGGTCCCCCTAGGACCACTAAAAAAAAAAAACATCGGCCGATGACCCCAAACATAGATTCCATACCTTAGTCTGCTATCAATTAAAGTATAGTACAGGCAAATGGTTGAAGAGGTTGAAGTGCGATTCCCATGTCTCATTGCATTCATCAGAGAGAATACCAACTAACTTAAGCTATATTTGCTCTTCTGATATTTCCATTGCAATCAATTAAAAGGACATTAAAATGGTGTCGGAGAATTTTGTATTGAATTATTTCAGTTTTTTCTTGGTGTAGGTATAAGTAGCTACTAGCGAAATAATGTGTTAACGAAACCATAAGCTGGGAACATTTTTCGTCAATCGGCATATATGTGTTATTTGATGTAATGAAGGAAAAGTAATCAGAAAATTTGTTTTGATTCATGGACATATGGTAAAGAAAGGATGGGACTTGAAATATATCCCTAAAGAACGGCCCTTATTTATCTCTAAGCGAGTAGATTTTACCTGAACGTTATAAGTATGTTCTTTCGCATGTTTTATGGATACAAATTAGCATGGGTCACCTTAGAAGCTATTTAACTAATTCAAGCCATTACCACGCTCACTCATCGTGTAAAATTTACCCTCATTAAGATTCTCAATAATATAATTGTAATACAAGGCAGATATTGGATTTACCCTCTCGGAAATTATGTTTCTCATCCGTCAGCACGTCGAGCTTATTTAAGAAGTCAAGTAACCTAGTCAATAAGGCATATTCAAAAGCTTTATTTAGGCTATATGATACAGTAATATAATGAATAATAACTTTCCATTCTGTTCTATTTACTTTGTCATTGAGAATAGCGAATATTTCTACGCGTGCGATGCGGACATGTAGACACATAGCATTATTCTACTAGTATACTCACCTGTACAAGAAAAGTGTCGCTTGGTAAACACGGTTATAATCAACATACCGCAAAACATAACCAATGCTAAAATCACTGCTAAAAGGAGTTTTTCTTTGTTCAGTTTTTTCTTGGGCACCATCAACGTCCTTGTGCCATTTTTAGTTACTTGCACTATGGCACTTTTTGGAGTCACTGTGTTGATAATTTCACATTGCGCGGTATTGTTTATATATCCGTTCTTAGCACTCATTTGAAGTTTTATCACAGCCTTTTTGATTTTGGTTTTGTTACATTTTTGTGATGACCTTAGAAAATATTAGTTTAAGATTCATATGAAAGGTGTATTCAAACCACAGCGCTCATCGCGCCAGTAATCATACAGACTGCCATCATCTCCAAGATATTTGGAAAAACTGCTGCTAAAGCCAGTACAAACGTATCCCAGATTACCAGTTCGGATTTAGAACTAAGCATTTTACCATCGACCAAGGGCATCGCATCACAGACATCATATTTTCGGCTCCAGAGGGAAAACGATTTTGCAATTCACTATTCCAGGATTTCGCCAAGCATTCGACAAAGTCTGACACGAGTGACTTATTACAAAAATAAGCAGGCAGTACGTCGAGGTAATTAGGTCATATATCTCAAACAGGGAATATGATTATTCTGATCTGCTGAATATCAATGCTGGAGTACCTCAGGGCAGTATTCAAGGTCCAGTTCTGTATAAATCACATATTCCTTCATGAGCAATGTAATAGTTGCAGCATCTGCGGATGATACAGCATTGACTGTAACGGACAAAAATCTATTACATTACATTAGAAGTACAATAATTAGAGAATGGATCCAGAGGTGGAAAATCAAATTGATCGAATTGAACTCGATACCATTGGAGTCAAACCACAGGACACCAGGATCTAGTGGAAGCACCATATTAAAAAAAAAACAAGAGGGAATAACTGAACTTCCGCTACTGACAATATTATTGGTTATTGGGTAAATCCTCAAGGATATCACTCCATAACAAAATCGTGATTTGTAATGAGATCTTAGGGCCAGTGTGGCTCTTTAGTTACCAACTATGGGGCTATTCTAAGAGTTACGACATCGAAATGATTTAAAGATTCCAAAACAAAGTTCTAAGGAACAAGGGGTACACCTCAATGCTTTTCAGCTGCTGGACAACTCTAATACCGTCCGACGATTTTGTGTGAGTTTTGTGCGTGAGCTCCAAGTTGTAGTATTAATTAAACGTTAATATTATCTAAATGACATCAATGGATTGCCTCTAGTGATAAGTATTAGTTGTAATAAGATAAAAAATTATATACAGGGTGGCGCATCGAAAACGAATTTGCACGCATTTGCTGGCAGCTCAGTTTTTTTTTGGAAAAAAGGTTAGACCCGTCGATTTTGTTTTCGAGGGGGACACAAGTTTGGCAAAAAATCACGTTACCACGTGCAGCCCCCTAAGCGGGAGTGACACCACCCCCAAGGAGTAATTTGAAGGCACTCATTCACAATTCTTTGTCGCAGGTCTTCTAATGATTTTGGCTTAATAGCATAGATTTTGCTTCTTAAATGACCCCACATAAAGAAACCCAAAGGTGATAAATCCATTCAATGGCACCTCTTCTACCAATCCATCGATCTGGAAATGTCTGATCTAAATATTGTCGAACACGTAATGCGTAATGTGGTGGGGCACCATCCTGTTGGAACATCAACCTATTCGCAATGTACCGCCGATCATTCTGATTTTCAATTATGGCTGTTAATGCAGGATCTATGGCGTCTTCCAGTAATTCCAAATACATTTCACCGGTCAAATTTCCAGGTAAGAAAAAAGTACCAACTAAATGATCGCCAAAAATACCAGCCCAAACATTTAATTTTTGTGGCTGCTGTGTATGAACCTCATGATAAATTCTGGGATTAGAATCGGACCAATATCGGCAGTTATGACGATTTACTACGCCATTTAAGAAAAAGGAATATTTGTCGGAAAAGCAAGTGTTGAATAGAAAATGTTCATCGTTTATAATTTGTTCACTCATATCTTCACAAAATTGTAATCGCCGATCAAAATCGTCTTCATTAAGTTCTTGTGCCAGGTGAATTTTATACGGATGAAAACTATGGGCCTTTAGAATCCGTTGGACAGTACGTCGACTAACACCACACACAGTCTCCAATTTGCGGGTAGGATCTACATAAACTTGCCCTAAAAGCCCCACTTCTATTGCTTGGTTCCTTATGGGATTTTCAATGTTTGCGTTTTTTATTGGCGACTGACCCAGTTTCCCGAAATTTAGCTACAAGTTCTAGAACATATTTTCGATGCACGTTATAATATTTCTGCTGTTCTATTAGCGGACTGATTATTTTCGAAATAGATTTCGATAATTTCAACTCTTTCTGCTGTGGAATATACCATGGTTAATTTATGTAATAAAGCGTTACAGGTTATTTTAGCAACAAAGTTTGGTCAAATCAATCGCAAACTATGTACTAAATTCCTATTTAAAATAAGTATAGATATTTCCTTATCTTTCTTCAAGATATAACTTTTTACTTCAAAAAAAAAAAACGCTCCAATAGCTATTTTCAACAACAAAACGATAAACAAACCATGGGCGTAGTGAAGAAAAGCATTTACTTATTAAGTAAATTCTTTTAGTCAAATTTCTTCTGAAAGTAGTACAAACTAATCTGATGTACCTATTAAAGTCTACTTTAAGCTGTAAATCAATAAATCTTCATAACTACTGAACTCATGTATTTTACATCATTATAAAAGGAATTGAAAGACCTTTAAAAAATGGTATCACTCGACCCCCCCTTTCCATTTAAGATTTTAGGGTTGGTGTCACCCCCGCCCAGGGGGCTGCACGTGTTAACGTGATTTTTTCCAAACTTGTGTCCCTCTCGAAAACAAAATCGACGGGTCTGAGCGTTTTAAAAAAAAACTGAAATTCAAAGTTTCACAACAATACCAGTGTTCTCACTACAGTGAATTTTTAAGTGTCACCAAGTCATTAGAAAAATGGAACTCAACCGAGAACATTTTCGCGCCATAATTTATTACAACTTTCAGAGACAATTATCGCAACAAGAATGCCTTGCTGAGTTACTGTCTGTTTTCGGCAACGAAGCGCCACATCAGTCGACAATTATTACCCGTTGGTATGGAGAATTCAAACGTGGACGTAGCGACGATTCCAGGGTGAGTGCATCAAAAACGGCAGTCACATCGATGCAAACTCATCATTGAAGATAGACATGTGACATATCGCGAGATTGAGGCGTCCTCGAAAAAATTTTACATGAAGAATTAGGAGTAAGAAAATTAGTTTCTCGTTGGATACCCCACCTGTTGACTAACGAGCAGAAAGCAGCCAGGGTTAATTGGTGTCAAAAACGCTTGACCGTTTCAATTCCGGAAGCTCAAAAAATGTGTACAGCATTATTGCGATGAATTGTGGATTTACTGTTATCAACCAGAAAATAAACGACAGTCGGCTGTTTGGGTGTTTCAAGGTGAAGAAAAGCGAACAAAAGTCATCCGTTCTCGAAGTGTTTCGAAAAGTCGCGACATTTGTGTCAAAAGCGGGTCATATTGCAACAATTCCTCTTAATGAGCAAATAACTGTTACTGCGGATTGGTATACCACCATTTGTTTGCCAAAAGTCATCACCCAGCTTCGAAAAATCAACCCCGAAAGAAGAATCATCCTCCACCAAGACAATGCAAGCTCGCACACAGCCCAAAGAACAAGGCAGTATTTAACGGAAGAAAACGTGGAATTATTGGACCATCCTCCATATAGTCCCGATCTAAGTCCTAACGATTTGTTTACTTTCCCGAAAATTAAAAACAGACTGCGTGGTCAAAGGTTCCAGTCACCAGAAGACGCATTCAAAAATGCCGTTTTGGATCTGCCAGCAATTCTAAAAGCATCGTCAAACTTTCATTGACTCTGGATTGGAGTGAAGCACATCTTACTGTGAAAGATATAAAAACAAAATGTATCATTCGATTATATGGTGGAAGAGTTTCACCAGATAAAAACATTTACTATCTATGAAAAAACGATGCAATAAGTGCATATAGATGCACTACTATGTTTAAATTTCTCTGTAATGTAAAAAAAAACGATGAGTGAAATATCCCAGAACCAGTTTTCCATTATGGTCGAAGCCTATTTAGAGAAAATTAGATCTGATCAATTTAAATTGAAACCTATTAGCTCCCAGCATCGATTAACGTATTCCACCTGATGGAAGCTCCCAGTCACAAATCGTGAAAAAGTCAATTACTCTGTGTCCTCAAAACGCCTCGATTGGAAAAGTTAATAGGATTCAAAGATGTAGATGATTAAATTTTGATACCACTTTCATTAAAGTATTGCAAACAGTAATTTTAAGATTATGTGAATTAAATGCCGATGGTGGTACATTATGAATAATTAATCAGAATTTTCATCAAACACGTGAAGCTCGGTGCTAGTGTGATAAAAATGATAGCTCTATCAAGCCAACCATGTCACTACCAATCGGCTCGCAGCTACTACAACTTGCTTACACTGTCTCTTTATTGGTTGAAAGAGCTGCTATCACAGTCTCAAATGCATCTCATGCACGCACTCTCCTAAAACTGTCTAAAACCTCAGAATCATTACAGAAAAGAGTTTGGATGAAAGCAAACAGTATTTCATGATCTACAGTTTTGACGGCTTTTCTTAGAAAGATAATTTTAAAGATGGGGCAAATAAAGCAATTACACTTTGTAGCTATTGACTGTCGCAGCATTAACCATACTTTCTGATAAACTGTTACAAGTGAAGGTTTCCCTTCTGTAACTGTATCAATCAAATTCTCGAAGTTTTGGGGCCAAGTCGTAGAAATTCGGCAACTTTGAGTATTGCTCGTACGGGTTTAAGACAAGTTAAATCAAAGCATTTGTCAAAAATGGTGGCAATTTCAGCCGCAAATTGCAGACGAGTGTTCGAAACTTTGAGGCGTCTTTTGAAACAGTGTTCTCGTCCATCTCGTCGCCTGTCTCACGAAGGGTCCTAACTGACAAAATAGCAAACATTGAGATAACCCGCATATAGATGTATTATTCCATGCCGGTTAATCTGACTTAGGGCATAACTATATATCTATTAGTATAGGTAACAAATCATTAACCCCTGGGTGTCTTATCTGTCAAGGTAAATGTATAATTCCCACGAAGAGACCTAAAGTGTATCTAACGAAGCTACAAAGTAATCGTAAACAGTGGTTGATTCGTGATCAACGCGTAATCGGTAGCCATGGCGCTCTGTCGGCCTCTTCCTGATTGGCTTGTAGCGACGAGCCTCCAGACAAAGTCGCACGGTTGCCACGCTCGGCGAGTTTTCGCCAGAGTGGTTGATCACATTCGCATGGATCACAAATCAATCTGTTGGTGCAATACGTGCAATAACTGTTGTAAAGGACATTATATAACAATAAATGGCATCACAAAGGTATATTCCAATTTGATCTGCAGCAAATTATGAACGGCATATACGGAGATGCGAAAACAAGCTCAAAAAGGTGAAGAAAATTTTTGTGCAATCTTTATAGTTAAATTTTTCCTAAGAGATAGCATCAGTGAGGGAATTTTTTTCTATTGTCTTATTTTTCACATTAATGCGATGTCGAGGTATGTGGCCCTATCGCAATTGAAAATAAGGTTTCGATAATCCTTCCATAAAGTTTCGATGAGTACATCTGAAATAACCTTGAGATATTCTTCAGGGAAATACAAAAATCTCCTTTTGTGTTTTTTGTGCAGATTTATCTATTAAAATCCTATCCGCAATCTATTTTCCGTGCACACACCTTCAACCGAATGTATGCCATATATGATATTACCGTTTCCAACTTTCACCAAGGTTAATAGGAACCATAACAGCTCCCTACCCTTCCCCCCTATAAGAATATCGATTTGTAGCCTCACATTTCAAGGTTAGACTTCTTGTAATGTTTCTGTTCAACATTCGGCGATTTCTGACAATTTTCCCAATAAAACATGATCATTGTGACATTAAGCCTGGCAACGCTGCATAGTAGAGGGAACTCTCAGCGTCACGTTGATGGTTCGTCACCACGCACAGGATTGTAGTCAGTTACGGATACCCGTTTATGAGCGCGAACGTTTTATGCACGTCTTGACTTGATTTTTCTTGCGGAAATGTAATATTAGTCTAAAATGTCTGACACAGATACAGCTGATGAAGTGGTTGAAATCAGCTTAACGCCACCCAGCAAAAGGGCTAAAAAGCTTCATCTTAGCGCAGGTGAAAAACAAATTATTCTAAATATCTACAAGAACCAGATGCAAGAGAATAGTGGATTGGCTATAGAAAATATTGTATGTAAGGTTGCTGAAATTTCTGGAGTAGGTCGATCAAGTGTTTACAAAATCTTGAAGGAATATAGACAAAATCACTCACTATCTGAGCCAAAAACATATCCAGCGAGAAAAAAAATCATCGAAAAAATAGATGACTTTGACAAAAGTGCCATTAGAAGAAAAGTACATCACTTTTTCTTCAGGAATGAAATACCTACAATAGATAAAATATTGAAGCAAGTGAATCATGATGAGGACCTGCCAAATTTTAAAAGATCTACGTTCCATAAGCTGTTGAAAGAACTAGACTTTCGATTTTTGAAAAGAGGAAGGAATAGTTTATTGATAGAAAAGGAGGAAATTGTTATCTGGAGGAGAGAATACCTTAGAAAAAATAGGCAATTCCGCGCTGAAGGAAGAAAAATTTATTATTTAGACGAAACATGGGTGAACGCGGGGCATACGCAGGGAAAGGTTTGGGTAGACAGATCTGTGAGGTCCTCAAGGCAGGCTTTTTTAGATGGCCTTTCGACGGGATTGAAAAATCCTGCAGGTAAGTTTCGAAGTATAATCAATGATTTGGAAGCTCCGAACTCAGTTTTGCTATCTCATCCAAGTTTCTGAGTATTTCCTTCACCCAAAAACTAATCTAAGACCCTATCCTACACTAACCTAAAAAGAGTAAGTTGCTTAATTTCGTTATTTAGTGCGCTCGCTGAGAAGTAAAATAACTAATTACTTTCAGGCAAGGGAAAACGCCTGATCATTTGCCACATAGGTAGCGTAGATGGATTTGTTCCTGAAGCATTGTGGGCATTTGAATCCAAAAAAACTGGAGACTATCACGAAGAAATGGATGGTAACTCATTTGAAAATTGGTTCAAAAAAATTTTGCCGACACTTGATGATAACGCAATTATTGTGATGGATAATGCCCCGTACCACTCCAGAAAATTGGAAAAAATTCCAACAATGGCCACCAAAAAGGCAGACATTCAACAGGGGCTTGTCTCAAAGAAGATCGACTTCGACCAAACAATGGTCAAAGCTGAGCTGATAAATATAGTCAAGCGACATAAGTATAAATATGATTTAAAAATTGTTGACGAAATGGCCAAAAACCAAAATAAAACGATTCTCAGGCTGCCTCCCTATCACTGCGAACTGAATCCTATCGAGTTGATTTGGGCCGACATCAAGCAATACGTGGCGTCAAATAACAGCACTTTTAAGTTTTCTGACCTTAAAAAACTGTTTGATGTTGCTGTCGATAGAATTACGCCAGCAAAATGGAGCACATGTATTGACCATGTCCAAGAGAAGGTTGAAACCAAAATGTGGGATATGGACAATATCATTGACACCCAAGTTGAACCCCTTATAATTGACATCAACAATTCTGATGATTCAAGCTCCTCGGAATACAGCTTATAAATCGATTGATACCATTAAGACTGGCAGTTTAACGCGCTTTTTGGCAAGACAGGTAAGTTCATTATAGACTGCAATCAAAGAGTAAGTTTCTAGTTATTAATGTGGAAATTCCAAATTTATAATTACACAAAATCAGGGTTAATTTAGGAGTTCCAAAGCATAATAGTGCCATTTTGACCTTCTTCCTATTTCTCATGTAAATTTTAATAGCAATCAAACTAACAAACTTTATGGAGTCTGTAATAAACTTTTGTACTACTACTACTACGTCTGTAGTTTCTATTTGCTCAAAAAAATTTGCTCTGCATTGTGAATAGAAGGTTTATTTGTAAATCTTATTGGGTATATATGTAAGTTAATAATAAAATATGAACAATTTCAATTGAGATGGTCCACAAGTTTTTTTCGTGTACGTTTTAGTAACATTTTGCTGAAATGGTGAATACAGAATTTTTTGCACTGATTCCTAATGTCGAAATATGATTAGAAAGGCGTGGTATATTCCTGATAATTTACTATGCCTTTGATAGAATTTACAGCAACACATATCTTGTACGACATTTTTTGATAGATCAGTCACAATAGCTTGATACGGCCCTGTAGCGTCTCCTACGGTTAAGTTCTTGATCACGTGCAATACGGGTGTATATGTTTGATTCTACTTTGTTTCTTCGATGGATACAGTTTAAACGAGGATAGGTCTCTTAGTATGCTATAATCGTTGCTAGTATACGCACCTCGGTGGCCGAATCATGGCTAAAGTGAAGGGAGACTCTGCCCACAGTGCAATTCATACTGCGGTAAAGGGAGCAGGAGATATTTTTGAAGTCTCACAATTCTATTCGGTTTTTCGATTGGCCAGAAGACGTCAACCTTATTTAGTAATCCCAATGAATATTTTGACTTCAAGGAACTTTCAAAACATTTGAGAATGTTGTCTACAAGCCAAACTGAGAAAGGGCAAAATATAAAATGGACGGGTATTATGGACTTTATGGTAATAAAAGACATGCCCACCAAAATATGTTTCAAGTCTAGCCACCATGATACTAGTTACGACAGTATTGAGTTAAAAAGACCGTTGAGAAATAGTAATAATATAAATGATATTAAACTACAACAACTTAATAAGGAACCAGCAAAAATAACAAAAAAGAAATACTCCGACAAAATTTCCTTATGTGAAAATGCAACACCCGTTGTACGCTTACCATAATGCCAACACTTTTTTAGAAATTTGCCCCATGAAACGGAATGAAATGAGTATTAAAACTGTTGCCTTTGTTTTTATGTGTATCATAACACATAAAAATTAGCTGGTAATATGTCAAACGATAATGTTTAAGTTAGTTGTTTTTCTTTTCGTTTTTATTTCAATAAAAATTGCTTTGACGTTTCGAGTTGTGTTCTTCATCTCATCACCTAATATTTGTGTCATGATCTACATCAATTTTAGGCTTGGACATTCAGAGAAATGTTGTAGAAGGTATCCAAAATTCTAAAGTCGATCTGAACTTTTTTACAAAAATTCTGCTGTCAGCAGACCAACGATTACTTAAAAAATTATCAATCAACACATTTTTTGAGATAATCGCCCCTTTGGCTGTAAATATGATTCTTTGCTTATAAGTAAATGAAATAAATTCTGTATATCTGTAATAATAAGAACTTTAATAAAAGTATATTTTAGCCCTATGTAACAAAAAGCTTCTGAAAATTGTCACGAAGTGACCTACGTGCGTTTTCCATTTTGTTCCAAAATAACTTGATAAGCTAGCGTAAATATTGAAACAGCATATGATCGACAATGAATATGGGCTGATGCACTGACATGTTCAATTCAGAAATATCTAAATTTTACATACAATGCTCATTCAACAATACCCTGATTTCGTTTTCTTGCTCTCCTGTAAAACTTACTAAACGTTGGTTAGGACACTTCGTGAGAAAACCGACGATCTGGACAGCTTAGGGATGTTATATTCAATAAATATATTGAAAATGGCCTTTCATATTATGAAGCTTAGTAAACTATTTTAAGTATACCGTGCTTTTATTTAGTATGCCTTCAAAGTGAATTTTATCCTTGTATAACCCCTTGTTGGAGGTGCCACCAATGGCCAAATGTGCTGTAACCCTCAGAACAGTTAACATGTCATTCTGAGTATTTTCTCTCACAAAGACACCAATAAGCGGCTAGCGATTGACGTCGTACAGTTTCTTTCCTTCTATTGTCTCTTGTGTATCATTTCCACAATGTATCCCTGAAGAGTTGTTACTCTCCACTCTGTATGATGGCGTGCTTCGATTTCCATTACGACTGCAATTTCCATGAAATTGCGCGCACCAGCTACGCTGCTTGATGGGAATATAAAGCGGTTAGCGCTACTAACGTCATTATATCTAAATTAAAATCTCTAACCGCTATCCCGCTCAAACATAATACCTATACAATTTCAAAGCGACATTTTTCGCTCGATTAAGCTATGTTTGTGTAACGTATAGATAGCGTCAGTTTGATAAAACATGTTCTACCCGTTCTCATTGCTGTGAACCAGTTTTTTTCCAAGGTACTATGTATTCTGTTTAGGAGTAAGGGTGATCAATCAAGACCACAGCCCCCATGTTCGTTATTCTCAGAGGACACTACAGTATATTCAGATAAGAGATAGACCGGATGTAAACAAAAGGTTCGGGTGATTTTCACGCCAACGCCGCCGTCTCGACGTAAAACAGGAGCCCTCATTGGTCAATTCGCAATTAAATGTCTATGCCGAGCGGCAGAGCAGTCGTATCAAGGCAGAGTCACATTCAGGTTCAGACGTGTTACGTATGTCGTGTGCATCATTGCAATTTGATATTTCTTTGGACGTTTTCGTTTGTTATCTTATTAAGTTGTTGAGTTTGTCGTTGTTATTTTTATACCTTGTTATTGATTGTTATTGTTATCAACTGCTTGCGCAAAATGCCCAGTAGTACAGATACTGCCGATGAAGTTGTAAACTCCTGTAGTCCACCTAGGAAACGCTCTAAAAAAAAGACACCTGAGTGCAGAAATGAAAGAGGTCATTTTGAATATATATAAGATCGAGCGCGAGGAGAACGAGGCATCAACCATCAAAGAAATTGTTGTGAAGGTTTCTCACAAAGTTGGGGTGTGTCGCGCATCAGTGTTTAATGTGTTAAGACAATACAAAAAAAATCACACCTTTTCTGAGCCAATGACCAGTAAACATCGCAAAAGTATTGTTAAATCATTGGATGAAGCTGATAAGCATGCGATTAGGAGGAAAGTGCATGAATTCTTCTTTAGGAATGAAATAGAAATACCTACTATAGATAAAGTACTGCAGGAGGTAAATGGAGATACAACGTTGCCAAATTTCAAACGATCAACTTTCCATGCGTTACTGAAGCATTTAAATTTCAAATGGAAAAAACGGGGTCGTAATAGTTTACTACTGGATAGAGAAGAAATTGTGCTATGGAGGAGGGATTATTTAACAAAAATTGGGAAATATAGAAATCAAAACAGGAAGGTTTATTACCTAGATGAAACGTGGGTAAACGCAGGACACACTACAAGTAAAGTATGGGTTGATGATTCTGTAACTTCATCCAGGAGGGCCTTTCTAGATGGACTGTCCACCGGATTAAAAAATCCAGCAGGTAAATACGAGTAATAGACAACAATCGGATGTTTTTCAAACCTTGGGAACAAGGTTCTAAACATTAATTCCAGGGGGCAGATAAAACATATTACAAGTAACAAAACTTTTATAACTTTCGATAAAATGCGTGGATGTTTAATTGTCATTTTCATTTGTTAGAACTTTTTTAAGCCATGTTTTTATGTGTGTTCGATATTTCAATAATTTTTTAATATAATCTTAAAATATGTCGAATATTATAAACTTAAAAAAAGTTACTAAGTTTTATATTGTGTACCGTTCCTAATATTTCTAATCATTTTAATTCATACTTTAAGCTTTATAAAGTTATAATTTGTTAATTTTAATATTTGCGCGTATTTCAGGTTCCTGATCATTCATTTTTTAAAGGTTTATAACTTTAAATTAAATTGTGAAGCGCTGGGTAATCATACGACGTTCAATATTCTTTCTTTCAATATGACTAAATAATCCCAATTATAGCAATCTGATACTCATGTCTCAATGTTTTTTCGCTGAATGTGATGAAAACATTTGAAAAATGTTCGCTTATTGAAATAAATCTACACCAGTTAGTACTTCGATTTCCAGGTAAAGGGAAAAGGCTCATTATCTGCCATATTGGCAGTGAGGATGGATTTGTTGTTGACGGTCTGTGGTGCTTTGAGTCTAATAAAACTGGAGAATACCACGAGGAAATGAATGGCGAATCGTTTGAGCAGTGGTTTTCAAAAATTTTACCGAACTTAGAGGAAAACGCAGTAATTGTGTTGGATAATGCGCCTTATCATTCTCGAAGAATGGAGAAGGTCCCAACAACGGCTTCAAGGAAAGTTGATGTTCAAAATTGGCTCCGCTCGAAAAATATCAACTTTGAAGAAGCAATGCTGAAAGTACAATTATTAAGAATTGTCAAGGATAACAAGGCGGAATATCAAAAATACGCCATTGACGAAATGGCAGCAAGTCAAAATAAAACTGTGCTCCGTTTACCTCCATACCATTGCGAGCTCAATCCCATTGAGCTCATATGGGCAGAGGTTAAAAATTATATAGCTAAGCACAATACAACTTTTAAATTTTGTGACCTCAAAGGACTTTTCAAAGAAGCACTAGAATTAATAACAGCGCAAAAATGGGAGAACTGTATTAAGCACGTGAAAGACAAAGTTGAAAAGAGAATGTGGGAACTGGACAATATTTTAGAGGAACAAGTCGAGTCATTCATTATTGACGTTGGTGCTTCAGGCCGTAGCGATGATGAAAGCTCATCAAGCTCATCTTTCCAATAAAAGATGTCGTTCATCAAATTCGGTAAGTTATAAGTAATTATAAAGCTACTGTATTTTTTAATTAATTATTGACATTTTTGAACCCATTTTGGCAAAACCTATTCAAGAATCTACTTTCTGACAATGTTCAACCATACACATTTTTTTACGTTTTGAACGTTTTAATTTGGTTACATATTTACCTAGAAATCAAAAAATATACTAATTAATATTCTAAAAGCAATTTTAAGAGATATACGATTATTTTTAATTTAGGCTAATTTAAACGCCATTTTGAAATTATATTCGACTGTATTTCACCAAACATCAGGCGGCATCCGAAGCTGGAAATCGAAGCGAACATTTTGAAACCCTTATGTATATTTACATCATTATATATTTCTTACCCCACCCCCACATGATCCTATATGCATCACCAATCGTATACACATCGAATTGTGCTAATTTACTACAAAGTTACGCAAAGCAGCATCTACTATCTAAAATATGTACTGCGTGACTCTTAATACGTCCCTGCCGAATGTTACAGCGTTCGATGATCACGTGGTCTTGTTTATGTCCGGTCTATCTCTTATCTGAATATACTGTAGACGATTAAAAAAGATGGTGATGCGACCCAGCGGAGTTTTACTTACGCTGGCCATAGAAGGCCGGCGTTCCCCCAGAATGGATACTCGGATTGACAGGACATCTGGGCAGTCGCAAAGAAAGTTCTTGACCGTCTTTTCTTCCTCTTCCCATTATCTAGATAAGGATGTCATTCAGTCCCATGTTATGGAAATGCTTCCTTCGCTGACAGTGCCTAGTTCCAATACCAGTTGCAAATCTAAGTTGTTGTCTGGACATAGACAGGTAATTTATTGCTACTTCCTCACTAGGATATCTGAGGAATTCCTTAGCAAATATATGTTTGTATATATATACATATATATAGGGTGTAAAGGTTATGGTAGTCATTATTGAAATGGGTAATAGGGGAGCCAAATAAGTGAAAAGGTTCATATGACCCATGGTCCAAAAGCCAATAGATTTCTGTCTAAATGGCTCTATAGTTTAGAACTTTAAGTGCTTTATATCGGACCACAATCATCACAATCTTACTAATTTTTATAATCTAATCTAAAACGTTTTTAAAGTGGGTAATTAACAAATAAAAGGCATTAAGATTTTCTAAGTTAAGTCAGTAAGTAAGTTTTATTAAATTAAATATTTAAAACATACATGACAACAGTGCGTCGGCCTTTCATCAGTCTTATCGAACCGGCAATCGATCGCAAACGGTATCAGTGGTTAGTTATCGGGCATCGGCCGTGTTGTTTTGTTTTTGTTCGCGTACGTCGTCATGATATTTACAATGTTTTCGAATCAAGAGTTCGCCGACATAGTAGTTAGTTTACGGTGAAGCTCGTCAGAATTCAAATCTTGCAGCTCAAATTTATCGTGACAGATTTCGCCAACGGGTACACCCAGACAGAAAGACATTTGTGCAAGTGTACCAAAGACTTCGACATACAGGAAGTGTTCAGTCCACTAATATTCGCACTCGTGAAAGACAGGTTACTGTAGAGCAGAAGGAACAAATTTTGAATATCGTGGGAATCAATGCAGATTTCAGCATTCGGGAATTAGGCCGCCGCGTAGGACTATCGCTTACCATAGTCCATAGAATCCTGCGGAAAAATTTGCCTTATCCCTACAACGTACAACGAGTGCAGGCCTTGTTACCAGAGGACTATCCTCGCAGACTAACATTCTGTCAGTGGTTTCTGCACAAAAACATTGAAAATCCGGATTTTTTTAAAAACATTCTAGTGACGGACGAATGTACTTTTACGCGAGACGGGATATTAAATTTCCATAATACTCACACGTGGGCTCCATAAAATCCTCATACCATTCGTGAAGGTCATTTCGAACAATATTTTAAAATAAATGTTTGGGGGGGTATTCTTGACGATCAGGTAATTGGCCCTTTCCAGTTACTCCCAAAGTTCTCAGGAGAAGGATACCTTAGCTTTCTAGCCAATAACGTACCAGAACTTTTGGAACAGACCTTAGACAACATGCCATTACAACGGAGACAGAATATGTAGTTTCTCCATGACGGGGCACCACCACACATCCTTAGGGGCGTCATTAAGTATTTGAATGAACATTATCCAAATCGCTGGATCGGTCGAAATGCCCCTGATCTTCGAAAATTGCCAGCAAGATCTCCTGACCTCAATCGGATGGGCTGGTCCAATAAAAACTGAAGCACAACTTCTTGAACAAATTTTAATGCGGCTGAAATGATAAATCTCAAACTTGGAGGACCTAGAGTAAGAAGAAACTGGGTTCGTCGTAATGAAGCTTGTGTGGAAAGTGGAGGACGACATTTTGAACACCTTCTTTAAATACAAAAAAGTGCAGTGAGAATTTTAAAAAGAAAAACAATGTATGTATCAAAATTGTGTTCCCTATTTATAAGTGAATTTTTTTAATACGTTCAATAAACTTTCACACACCAGGTGAAGCGCAGAGACAGTTAGTGGTGAGTCCGTCTTTTTTAATTGTTTGCATTCTACGAGTACAATATTAAATAATGAAATAATACCAAAGAGCCAAAAATAACAAACTCCATCTTTATTTACACTGCGTTCCGTCGTAATTTGCGTCTGGTATTGCGGCGTTGTAAGATTTTATTTTACTTTAAAGTCGCTTTTCTCTAAAAAAATGCCGTTTTGATCCCCATGTTGTATGAAACTTTTTGCTTTTTTTAACCCCTTCTATCACCCATTTAAATATGATGACTATCATAACATTTACACCCTGTATTATGTCAAGTGGAGTGTTCGTGTCCAGAGACCGTGCCCAATCGTTGAGACAGTTCGCTTGGGATGAGATTATTTTCGAAAGCAAATGTTAAGACCTCATCTAATATGATACGTTCAGCTATTTTGTCAGCGATAGGAACGAGATTATTGTCGATGATTTTTAGCGAAGGATTTGTCACTCTTTTCGAATATAGGGGTAACAGAAGCACTGAGCTGGCATGAGGGTAGCATATGAATTCTGAAAGAGGATGTAAATAAGATGCTTAGCGGTAGTGTCAGTACTAAACCGCAGTTTTTGAGTAGATCAGCCGTGATTCCATCTTTACCAAGGGAGGAAGAATTACTAGATACCAGCAAAACAGACAGACAAAAATGATTGCACTGCTTTAAAGCCCTTTGACCTTTAATAATGTGTGGATGCACCATGATGTGCTACGCATTCTCCAACGCGCCTAGGCATGCTTCTGATCCGGTGGTCAATGTCCTCCTGTGGTATCTCATTCCAGGCAACCACCAACTCCTCTCGAAGTGCTTCTAGAGTCTGAGGAGGACGTTGCAAATTGAGCAATCTCCTACCCATCATATCCCACACGTGCTCAATTGGGGATAAGTCGGGAGATCTTGGTGGCCATGGTAACAATGTGACATCATTATGTTGAAAGAAGTCTATTGTGACTCTTGCAACATGTGGTCGGGCATTATCTTGTTGGAAAGTTGGATCTGCCAGGGTGTCAAGATAGGGTAAAAGATGGGGTTCTAGAACTTCGTGGATATAACGCTGCGCGTTCATGTTACCTCTGATGAAGATTAAAGGTGACCTGGAACCATAAGCTATAGCACCCCAAACCATAACTCCAACAGTGTGATGAACACGTCTTTCAACAAAAAACTGTGGATTCCTACTTTCACCACGTCGCCTTCTAACCCTGGCACGACCATCGTGCATGCCTAAACAAAATCGAGACTCGTCACTAAAGACAATACTGTTCCATTCCTGATCCCAGAGTGACCGTTGTCTGCACCACTCAAGGCGATTACGTCGGTGTTCTCGAGTTAAAGGGAGGACCCAGTGTGGCCGGTATGAAAACAAGCCAAAACTTCTCATTCGTCGGTAAACACTTCGCATGCCAATAGGTCTTCCGTGTTCTGCAAACCATTCATTTGCAATGGACCTGGTAGTGGAGAAACGGTCCCTTAAGGCCAATAATCTTAGACGGCGATCTTCACGGTCTGTTGTTCTACGGCGGCGTCCAGTGCCCCTTGCTCTTTGCGTACGGCCTTCTCGAAGCCATGCCTGACAACACCTAACCACAGTGTCTACACTTCTTTGCACTCTAACTGCAATTGCCCGAAAAGAAAGTCCAGCTTCCCGAAGTCCCACTATACGGCCCCTATCAAACTCACTAAGTTGACGAAATCGTACAGGTCTCCGTACTCTAGGCATCGTAACCGATCGTAAAGGATGTCAAGAACCAAAATCCGCCAACGTTGATTCTTTACTGCGGCTGAAATATTCATTTTTAGAGCGTTAGTGAATTAAAAAAAAGCAGTATAAAAACCGGAATGTCCAACTGATAAGGCTGAACATTTTTTCACTTGTTATTTACAGTAAGATAAATATATTCACCAACTTTTATTAAAATAAAACCATTTAAACTGGGTGTTCGGATTTATATGTCACTTAGTATATTTCATAACTTGTATTTTCAATCATTAATGATTAACCTAGAAATGTGAGAAGAAAAATACTAATATATTGAACCGGCGGTGTATATGAAAACAATGATAGATTTCCATTAAATCAGATTGAAGTACACTCTTCATTATGATCTATACTTATATGTTCAAATTTCAAACACAAAGTGCAATGGGTGATACAGAATCTCTCAAACAAACGTCTGTTTTCAACTAACTATCTTATAACCTGATTCCATTGATTTTCGTTACATTCATTTTTCATTTTTGTCAGGTTTTCGCATAAATGCATCATTGTGAAATGACAGGAAGTGATAAAATTTTTGCTAATACAGGGTCTACAGAACGGTGAAAATACTTCTCGAATTTAAGAAATACTTAGAGCTGCTAGTGTCTCAGATTCACTTGCATATGTAGTAAATCTCGACATGAATTCTAATTTTCGGACAAACTGTGGAGTACAGAACCCGAATGTATCTAACGACTTGTAAACAACGACAGCTGAGAGTTCATTAAAGTTCAAAGCAAGACCATTGAGTCAGGTCAAGGGTTTCGCTAATGGTGGTGTAAAGACCAGAATATCATTCTGGTGAACCTCACAAGGCGGCTCGCGACGTTGTAATAATCTCACAGCATGAAAGTTGGAGAATTCTTAGCCTCAAAAAGATACTCGAAATAAGACATAAGAAATAAATTCTGAACGATTCAGATTGATTGATTGGTAGTTGAAAGTATGACTAAGCTCTGTATTCGACCACATTTTAAGGCATACCTGTTTTTCTTTCGGAAATTTAATCTACAAAAATAATTGATAATATAAACTACTTACTTACGTGTGGAAAAAAATATAAAATTTCCCGAAAATATATGAAATCAGTTTTTGGGATAATTTATATTTTGTCAAAATTGAAAAACGACCCTGAAACGGATCTCACTTACCGTGAAAGAAATAGGCTCAAATGAATGCATTAAATATGGACTGAGTAGGTACTTTACATATCGATGATAAGAAAGTATTTATGATTTACAAAATAAATATTGACATACGTAAAACAAATCTTATTGAACTTGAAGCAAAATACTTTTTAAAAAATAATTTAACCTACTGTTTCTCTGAGCATTATTTTTTCAAACCGACATTGTGGTATTGCCTAATAATGTTCATGTGAAAGAACAATTATGTTTCATAAATTAATAGTACACTGCTTTCAGTTGTTTACTTTATCAATAAGAGGGTCTACGTTAAAAAGTACATAGTTAATAGCTTCTTTCGTTCAGTTCAGTTTTTAGCTGATAAAGTTAGCATAAAAATATATTTATGTTATATTTTCAGAGCTTTTTGCTGTCAAAGTTGTTAGAATATAAACTAAATACTTTCATCTCATGATAATTCAAAGAAGAGTTAGTATTAGACATATTTCAAAATTTGAACTTTCCAAACAAATCGTTAACCACACCAAGAAGGTTGATGATGTTTTGAGAGTAACTGATCTGTAAGTGGAGAGGCTTCAGCAAGAAAGGTTTTAGATCATTTGGGATATTTAAAATTTTTGTATATAATCTAAAATTCGGCTATTTCCCTCCAATTACATAAACTCCTTCCAATTATCACAAAAAGTTAAACATCATATTACCACTATCAGTGAACAAGCATTTCGGGTAAAGCCCCGAAAAGCTTCTAAATAGAAAAACCTAGTTCCCGATACATATTCTCTATGTTTTCGATTCACACAGTTCGCACTGAATAGCACATGGAGAGAAATCAATACACACACCCGACCCAAATAGTGCAATCACCGGCCGCGACTGAGCTAGCTTTCGCGATGGAGTTTCTGTTTGCCTTCCTTCATCCCCTAGTGTGGAGAACCACCTGTAAAAATTGCGCCGCCGTCAGCTTATGCGCGGACGGTGAGATTTCAATGTAAAACAAGATCGTATTCGTTCAACGTGCGTTTCAACGATCTGTAGTTTAAACTTCAATCAACATCTTTAGTTGCCAGTTCCAGACCACATTACATTTACTGTCAATCAGATGCCTGGAAAAATGGAAATTAATTAATATTTTCAGAACCGCTTCAGATATTTCACGGATATTTAGAACGTAGTCAAAGTTAATAAAGTTGCATATTTTTCAATTCAAAAATAATTTTTAGCCTCAACAGTGGCGTGCGTACGGGTTTTGACTTCGATATTTTTTAAGAAAAAAATGGGACGCCAATGGTTTTTTGTCAAATAAAAATCATTTTTAAATTCCACGTTCAATTTAAAATAAATGATCTCTCTTGAATTGTTTTCTTTCAATGCGCCATTTTTCAGTAAAAAAAATTAAAACCGTTCTATTGTCCGAGAAAATTAATGTAATAATTGAAGAATGCAATTTAGCAATAATTATCTAGTTGAAAACTGGAATATGTCACTGGCTTTTGACATCTGACAAGTCTCTGTTATTCAAATCTGTTCGATGTGACATCTTTTTCATTATTTAGTTTTTACAATCTTGTTTTTAATGGTGAATTATTCGAATGCAGAAATGCATTACGTATATGGCCTTGACGACGGTAATGGTGAGCAAGCCAGATGGATTTATCACCAGAGATATCCCGATCCGAACCCATCGTCGTCTTGTTGAAACTGGTTCTGTCCGAAAAGGGACATCTGAAGGTAGACCTCTAAGTGTGTGAACACCTGAAATTGAGGAAGCAGTGCTATACGAAGTGAAACAACATCCTGAAACGAGTACGAGGAAGATCGCTAGACACTTATATAAATATCTGCCATCAAATTATTTGGCGAATTTTAGTGGTTTTTTTGTTATATCCTTACCATATTTTAAGAGTACAGGCGTTAGTTCCCATTGATTTTACAAGGCGTGTGAGCCTTTGAATGTGGTATCTTTAAAAAATTACACAAAATCCGCAATTTGAAACAATGATTCTGTTCACGGAAGAAGCTAATCTTTCTCGACATGCCATTCAGAATTTCTACAATAATCATTTGCAGACAGAAGAAAATCCCTATGCCGTAACCGAATCCCATTTCCAACACCAATTCTCGGTTAACGTATGGGCAGGAATTATTGACCACCACTTTATTGGCCCATTCTTCTTGCCAGGACGACATGACGGGCAGACTTACCTCAATTTTCTTCAACAACAGTTGCCTTTGCTGCTTGATGATGTTCTGTTAGTAATAAGAAACAATATGTGGTACATGCATGATGGTGCACCAGCGCATTTCAGTGTAGCTGTTAGTAATTATTTACAAACTGTTTATCCAAATCGTTTGATTGGCCGCGGTGGGCCCCAAGAATGACCACCAAGGTCCCCAGACCTCAACCGTTTAGATTTATTTTTGTGGAGCTATCTTAAGACACTGTAGAGGAATTGAGAGAAAGAATAGTTGCAGCTTGTGATAGAATAAAAGACACTCCAGGGATATTTCAACGAGTGCGCAATTCCTTGAGAAGGAGGGAGGAAGCATGCATACTAAGTGAAGGAGGCCATTTTCAACAATTTTTGTAATCATTTTGTTAGTTTGAATGTTATGTTTATGTTGTCAGTTGTTGTTGTTCATTACCCCTAACGTGTTTAATTTTTCCAATTAAATTAATAATAATTTTGCAAGTTATACAATTGAACGGTTTTTATTTTTTTACTAAAAAATGGCGCATCAAAGGAAAGCAATTCAACAAAGATCATTTCTTTTGAACTGAACGGAGAATTCAAAAATAATTTGTATTTGGCAAAAAACCATTGGCGTACCATTTTTTCTTAAAAAATATCGAAGTCAATACCTATACGCACGCCACTGTTAAAGCTAAATATTATTTTTGCATTGAAGAATATGCAACTTTATTAACTTTCACTACTTACTAAATATCAGTGAAATATCTGAAGCGGTTCTGAAAATATTAATTAATTTGCATTTTTTTCCTAAAACTTCAACACTCTGACTTATTGTAAGGAAACATTTTTGGACCATAGTTTATCAAGCAAACTAACATTAATTTTTCATGTAGATTCACACCCTTAAATATTCGCATATCATTAAGGAACACCCTGTATATGGTCACGATGGATCATATAGTGAACAAAACAAATTACAGCATATTCAGATTTTCTTGCGGTATAGGAAGGTTTTTATCATATTTCTCATACATTTAAGGAGCTTGGTATTCTGCAGATTAAAGGCGTGCAAAAACTCCGCTTATTGACACATGACACCAAACAACCGCGTTATTTGCATAAGAAATACGATGTAGCGACAACTAAATACAAGGAATAGAAATATGTGGTACCCGTCCATTCTCAAGCTGTCCACGAAAAATCATTCAGTTACAGTGCTATTAAATTATATAATGATCTGCCTGTTATGTTTCAAAATTACACACTAAAACTATACATCGAAGTCTGATATGATAATATATTTTATTTATCTGTCTTCCATACGACAGTTCGTTTGTTCTTATTCTTATTATTTTATCGCATTCCTATACAGTATGTTACTTCACCACGCAAAACTAGCATAGCCCAGGGGCGCCTGTGGTAGGCATTCTCGTTCTCAATAAAGGACGTCCAGCCCATTATAACGGCAAGCGAGTATTTTTTTTAATTTACCAGGTACGTCACTCTGGTCCATCGTCCCGAAAACACGATAACACACCCAGAACTGTTATCGTAACACACTGGTTAATTGTTATGCAATCTTCGAATAAAATGTTGCAAAGTGCATTTTTTTGGAACTGAAATGCGAGAAATACTGCTTCTCCTATGAGAAAATAATATAAGACACAACACTTGAGATTGAAGCAAGAGCATCTATGTTCTTCAGATTCTATAACAAACCATGAGAAAAAACCTGGATAAAAACTCACGGTCCATTAGGTTGGTCAATATATATAGATCTTACCTTCGACAAGCATGGGGTATTATCTCCTAGACTACTGTTTCGGATTCCGGGTGAAGTTTGAAACTGTTTGAAGTACGATTCATCTATTTTTCTCTTTTATTTTAGTGCAGCTTCGTAAAAATATTTTGATACGTTTTTTTCGCATGAACTTATTAAAAAATGACTACCTGTAACTAATCTGCTTGTTTCCAGGCCCAAAGTTTAGTCAAAAATTGTTTATGCTACGCCTTTAAACAAATGTCAGAAATTGTTTTTCTTCACTCCAGGCATTTTTGACGCTTTTTGGGGTTATTCTGAACAACAAAGCTTCTTATGATAGTTGAAGCTTGCAGTTTTCGAGATATAAACGATTTAATATTTGAAAAAATATAGGCCGTTTTTGACATCGAAAAACATGAAACAACCAAAAAACGAAAATGTGCTAGGGTTCCTAAGTATCCTTCAAATATCCCTTAGCAAATTTCCAAAGCATTTTAACGCCTATTTTTTGTAAAGAAAACAACATCTACAAACAGAAATGCTTTGGGATTTCCTTAACGATTGTTTCTTTGTATTGTTTTTTGGGGTTGAAAATTTGCATTCTTTTGCACTTTTTTAAATAATAAATCGCTTATATCTCGAAAACTATCATATATGCCATAATATATTTTGTTCAGAATACCCCAAAACACCTAAAAAAACTGTCCGGAGCGAAAAAGAAACTTACTTAAACAACTATTAACGCATGGTGAAGTATATTAAAACTAACAGGTGAGAAAATATGGTACATACAAAACGTACAAAAGTTATCTTTTACATTCCACATTAATTTTTATTTCCAGTCATTTAAATTTTACAGACATTTATTTTCGGTGTCAAGTAGAAAATACAAATCAGCGCCTGGATGTGACGCACTGCAAAAATGTTTTGTATGTGATGCGTCATTCCCAATTTTTTGAGATGTAGCACACACACACAACGCGGGTGCGGTGCTGATTTCTTGTAGTTTTTGGAAACGTGACGAAATCGTAATATATATATATATACAGGGTGACTTTGAAGTTGAGTCATTAATTTTCAGATAATGATTGTAGAAGGAAGATAAACCAAAATATGTGTAAAAATAAAAAAAAAATATAAAAAAAAATTTTACCTTGTTTTATAAAGTATCCTCCCGACAAGTATTTCAGTGCGGACCTGTATTTGATCGTGAGGTCTTGGAGCACCGGCATGCCGTCACCAACCTGATTCACGAGTCCGTTGTACTACATTAACAAAGGCACGAGGGGTTGGTTGCACTCGATTGGGAAACCGATCCGCATAAACATGTGCCATTTTTTATTTCGTTTGAGCCACGCAACAGACACCACTATTCACTGACACTGACTGTATACAAATGAATAAAATAATTGTAAAAACATCGTTCCAAATTCTTTCGCTGTTTTGTTTCCGATGTGATGAACCGATACGGCGGATTATATCCGTTGTCGCCAAACACGAGCACATATACGTAATATTATTATTGAGACAGGGCGGTACTCAAACTTCCAAAGGGCTATAAATTTGTTACTTTAATTTTACCAGAATGGTAAAGGAAAAAAACATTTCTTTTGATCAGATCTACTCTGTTAAAATAAATGACTCAACTTCGAAGTCACCCTGTATATATGTATATATATATATATATATATATATATATATATATATATATATGTACATGACCTATCTGGGACTGGAGACTAACTATATGAAATCATTTTCCTGACTTAATGCGTTTAATCACTTTGTTGTGAATGCTGGTTAAAAGTGAATGCTAATTAAAACGGCAAGTAAATAGTTTCTTGACATTTTGAATTTAACGGTACTTTTCTATATTATCTTTATTTAGAGGATGACAAATTAGAATCTGAATGCCTAAGTGTCCTCATGGACCTGCACTAGATAATAGTGAGGAGTTACCTCATAGCAGGGGTGTAGCGAATGAGGAGGAAGGATCATCTGAGCGGTTACCGTTCATCTCCAAGCATGCCAGTTTATAGATTACAAAAATTATAATATACATTTTCAGTATCTTTATCTTGCTCAGTAAGCAGAACGAGAAGTGCTCTTGGATGATTCTTATTAAGGTAGTTACCATAGAAGCATGGAATTGTAGAAAATTACTGCTTTCCTCTATCGTACGACGTAAGCTATAATTAAGCGGGGCTGCTCCAAGCATTTCTCTTTGGCAGTAAACGTTTTTATTGATATTTAAGCCAGAAGGGAGTAAAAATGCAAATTACTCTTTCGAACTAAATGCTTCAACAGCAACATTGTGATATGCAGCTACAGTTACATACCTTTATAAACAATATTCAATCTAAATTATTGCAATAAGACAGCATAAAGTGCCATCCATTACCAGAATTGACCACTACGAAAGTGAAGACAGCAAGCTATCTGTTAGAACTGTATCCCAGTCCGAATTGTCAGCCGTCCGTATCCTTTCTTTTTTTTGTTTACATTTCACACATTAAAGGTTTTTTGAGGCATAACGTAGGTTCTTCTACAAAATATCAACTTAAAACTAGCTACTTGCACACTAAAAACTACCCGGTCCGCAAGATGACATTTTTGTCGCTTTTTTTTACGCAATACTCTTGCCTGCCTTCACTGTGGTGCTATACACTGAAAACCAAATACCACTGACGTCGTAATGTGTACGATAGAGGAACACGATAAGCCTGCAATAGTCATGTGTCGTTCGCGAACGAGTCGTTCAAAATGAACGACTCATCTAAGTGATCGGCTTTTGTTACATATGTCTCGTTCAATTGTGCGAAGCGTGTCTGCAGTATGCACCACCTGAACTGCAAACTGACAACGTGGTAACAGTACAGACACTATCTAAGGATCCTGGTTGTTTTGTTTTGAGATGTCTCATTAAATTATACGTCGAAATGATGTGATTTGAGAGCAAAAATTGCATTTTGATTCAAAATTCGGTACCGGACCACATATCCCTCCTTTTTTCGGAAGGTTTTATACATTCGTTACATTCAATTCCAACCAAAAATATTAATACTCAAATAAATACAATAACTTCGGCAACCCTAACCCGTCATTTCATTTTTATAGTATGATGTATATTATATTATACTATATTCTCTGACTCAGTGAGTCGTTACTATAGGCAACACAATAGTCTCGCCAGCTTCGAGGCCGGTCGGTATCGTATCGTTCAAATGAACGACTTCGAACGAACGACTCACTGAACAGAGATGAACGAAATGAGCAAGCTCAGAGAAAAGAGTCGTATGTCTGACGCCTAGCCTGAAATATGTTGATATTTTAGAAAGAGTGCGCCAATGGCCGCCGTGACCTTGTACTCGGGTTGCTAGGCAACGAGATGCTTCTATCTCTTTCTAACATACATATCACAGGCTTAACGCGTTTCTCTCTCGAGCACGAAACAGCTGTCCACGGTTATTCGGACGAACGAAAGCTATATTACTAGTCTCTAAATCACTGCATTTTAACCGCGTGGCTAGATAGCTAGATGAACAGCCAGTGGCGTTTATACCACAGTATGTCACTGCAAAGCTTGGCAGTGCTATGCAACTAGGTATAAAACTTGATGGAAACGTTTCGATTTTGCGTGCAGTGTAGCTTTTGTGCTGAGGTAGCGACACCATAAAGGTTGCTCATCGTTGATCTATATGTTTGAAGAAGTACCCATCACTGATCAAATCAATGAAACAAATTATTCATATTCTGTTAATCATAATATAATCAAGTCTTATATCGTTATGTATTCAACAGTTAGAAGAGTAGCCCTTATTTCTTACAACTGATGGACAGAATCATCAATAAAAAATAGAAACGCATCTCGCAATCTCAGTAAGACTAACCTTTATTAACATAGGTATAAAATGTAGAAAAGATAAAACAATTACTGTAATCCAATAGTATCTATTAGTGATTGAACTTTTGCGATGTATTGGTTCTTTGCAGTGTCTTTGTCTAGGCCTTTCTTCGAGTTCCAGGCGTCCCACTTCGCTTTTCCTTTCAGGTCCAACATTCCTGGCCGAGCTGTACCAAAGAAAAAATGATAAGTACGTTACGAGCATCTGTATTCTCATTGTTATTTAGAAAGTTCATGGCCGACATTTCATTTGGATGTGGTATTCAAAATAATTATTATCTAATTTACGTCGGCCATGTTTTTAAGTACATTCACGATAGTGTTCCAATTATTTTATCAACTACGAAGCGGTCCGATAATTTTTTTATTTTTTTGCATACCCATTCAACTCAGTCGCAAAACTTCGTATCAAACCATCATGTAAAAAACAGAAGAAAATTGCAAGAATTGACTAGTTAGACGTCCTTTGGAAATGCCAGTAAATAACGACTTGATGATGTCAGGTACAATATTTCACGAACAAGATAGAAATGAGAAACCATAGACGACAACGAGTTTTTTAGCAGTAACCAGTAAAATCTATAAAAAAAATTGCTGATTAATATACATACCAGTATTTACATCACCCACACTACCCTGTTTGAACAATGCATATATTTCCAAGAGATCTGTATCTGAAGGTTTGCTTTTCAGATTCTTAACATCCTCAGCAGCTTTATTGAATTTCTGCAAAAAAAAAATATTCTGTATACATAGTGATGCAAAAAACAGCGGCAATATTTGTTCCAGAAAATTAGCAAAAATATTAACATGGGTCAAAAAAGTGCAATCTTGCAGAGACATTTGTCGCTCCAGTGCACAGACTTTTCTTTTTTGATTGTGTAAAAAAATCAGTTCAGTTAGTCTCTATGAGCTAGGTACAAACATGCATAATAAAAGAAATAAATGAATCAAGTCAGCCAAAGAGGCTCATACAGTTAGTCCATACTCGATAGTCGCCACACATTTGATAGTGTTTATTCTAGTTTACTCCCTAAATGTCGGCCATCTGGCAACGGTATCAACCTTGCCATAAGAGCCAGCCACGATACTGTCACTCCAGATCGAGAATACTCGCTCCGCGATGTAGTCAGACACACACATTCTGGCGCATGATGGTTGCCAACGACCCAAACAACCGCGTGTCGCGTCTGTAAATATTTTAAGTTTTAAGCGCAAATTTACGGGAAAATCAACCCTCGATTTTTGACTCCTACATTTTTTTAACGAACATCATCAAAAATTCCATTTCAATAGGAAAATGTAATATTTTTTGATAATATGTGATATTTTCATAATGAAGATCAAGTCGCTTACTCTTAACAGTCTTACTATTAGCGATTTTTTTGTTGAGTAATTTCAGTAACCATTGCAGCGATTTTAACGGAGGAAGAGACGAAGTACCTAAGTAATGCTGGTTTATGACATCACTCTTTTTCCATTGATATCCTTGCACATTGAGAGCATGGCCAATAGTCAGACTAATGGAAGTGGGCGACTTCTATTTTCATGATGAAGGCACCATACAATATCCTAAAATACTACATTTTCCATACTTACGCGTCGCAGTAAAAAAATGAAGTCACTGCAAAAAGGTATTTTTGATCATAGCTAAATACTAATGCAATATACCCATGAGAAAATATGTTGTATATGCTAAGACCGTACGTAGAGTGCGGAGTATGCCGCGCGACTGATTTGATACGAACTTTTGACTTTCGCTCTTTACACTTGACAAACCATCAAGGTGTTAAAAAAACGTAACCATTGTTGTAGAAATATGTTCTTTACAAAAAATGAAAGTAGTCTCTATTTGGTTAGGTTTTTAGTTTAGCGATTATAAGCGAAAATATCATATCTCGTATCCTGTTAACTGTACAACAAATGTTCATAAAGGGTGTCTCTATAAGAGCTCCGGATTAGATCCCCAAGAAAAACACAATTTCTTTTCGAATTAACGTAGTATTTATATTCCAACATGAAGAAGAATAGTTCCGATTAAACATGAAGTAGGACATCCGGTAAATGGCCACCACGAAACCTCTAGCACAGGGTCAGTCTTTTCTTAAAATTCTGGATAACGTTTTCACACAACTGTGGCTCTATTTCGTCGATAATGCGCCGTATCTCCTTTTTAAGGTATTCAACTGTTTGTGGCTTGTTCGCATACACCTTTTTCCTCATATAGCCTCATAGCATGATCTTGGTGGCCAATTTTGATCGCCAAACCGAGAAACTTGGCCAGCAGTAACACCATTGTTTCGCGTCCTGTGTGGCAGGTCGCACCGACTTGTTGGAAGAACATACCCTACACATCAATTCGATCCAACTGGGCCCACAAAAACTCGGCTAACATTCCGCGATACCGGACACCATTAACAGTTGCCGCAGTTCCAGCTCCATTTTCGAACAAATACGTCCAGTCACTCCGCCACTCCACAATGAGTACCAAACGGTTACTCGCGGCGGATGCATTGGTTGTTCGAGAGCTTTCAGAACCCCAAATTGGGCAATTCTGCTTATTGACGTACCCGTTCAGTTGAAAATGTGCCTCATCAGAGAAAATGATTTTCTTCGAGAAATCCGTATCAATTTAGTGGTGCTCCAGCGCCCAATCAACGAATTCATGGCGCTGCGCATGGTCCGTTGACTTGAGTTCTTGCGTCAGTTGAACCTTGTACGCATGCAAACATAGATCTTTTTTAAAAATTCGCTGCAGAGTGCACTGGCCCAACCTTCAAACCAGCTTGTAATTCCAAATATGAATACTAGAAAAACTCGATAATGTTACTTTTTATAGATATGCAGTATATATTTTTAATAATTCAAGGCGAACACAAATAATGTTATTTATCATATTACGTCTCGCTTATTAACTCACCTCGTCCAGGGACATAGTGACTGAAACAAAAGAAAATATTATTAGAGATTGTGCCGAAAAATAGACTGCAACCAAATGAATAAATACATTATATACCTAACCACTAATTAAAAATCGAGAAATGACCTTGTTTCACAAAAGTCGATAAATTCTTTGTTGTTAACAAATATGGATGGCATAAGTTTTTTTATACTCCAAATACCATACCCATTGGGTACCGTGAGGCTATAGGGGATACATGGGAAAGGGGGGACGCCACACGGACTCTGGCGAGGGAACACGTGTGCATGTAACATGCATAAATTCTGGCTCCGCCTACGAGAACCGCCGGGTGGTACCTCCGCGTTCGACAGTCAGAGACTATCTACCCACCTACGGACAATCACAACATCCATAGCCGAGAGAAAATAATATATAGGTATATATATATATAAGTTAGTATGAGTGAGGAACGTATTGATATAGGTTAATATATTTTTGTGGCGCTTTAATCATGACCTGACAACCTTTGTCGCATTCAGCGGCTCAATTTCAAATGATTATGTGTAGAACAGTATCGGGTAATGCTACTGCATTTAACCTAAATATACCAGTACAACCTTTTTAAATAACAATAATGGTACGTTCATGAAAATAGGTAATCATACATTTTCTTCCTTGTATTCTACGTCTAACTTGTATTTATTTCCAAAAGATAAATTTATGAATATATAATTTAGACTTATCTAACCTACTCAAGAGCTCACCTGATGCCATAATCATTAATTTTTTAAATATACTATCTCAGTTCAATACCAATGACGCACAAATCAATGCAGTTCGTAATACTATTATCGCTTAATAATTATTGTGTACTCGTATAGCCAAACCGTGTGTTTCTCACAAACCGTGGATTCTTCAGGACTTGTAAAATAGGCATATCTGTATTAACAAGAATTTTCAACTGTCTCCAAACCCTTTTGACGTTTTCCGAATATCTTATTACAATTTAAAAATACTTGATAATTTTGACATTGTAATATGTTAATGTTGTACTATGGGTTTATTCGGTTGCATATGCTGTTGACGATTGGCAAGGTGAAAGGTACACTAGAAAGGCTTTTTTGGAATGTGAAATCGTCAGAACAATCACGGATGGAAGAAAACGGCTTGAAGTTATCGCCTGAGGAGACGGAAGTATTTGTACTTTCTGGCAGACAGAACCTAACTTCATTGGCTGAAAAGGTTAAGAACGTTGAGATTCTAAGCCAAAATGCTTTTATGTATGTAGGTGTATGGATGGACAGAGACCTGAAAATGACCGAATATATAAGGCGCACCACCGACAAAGTAAATAAAGTCGATGCATCTCTGATATGGCTAATGCCATCGAACAGAGGCCCCATGCAGCGAGAAGCGCATCATTTTGGTAAGGGTTGCAAACTCGGTTATGCTATTCGGAGCGTGTATAGCAAGGCCTTACAGAACGCTGCCGACGGATGCATTACTGGCGGTGGCTGGTATCCCGTCAACTGATTTCCGGGCTGCGGAGAGATGCGCGCTCTAATAAAAGGGCGCCGATGTTAGAGGTGATGAAAAAGAGGCGGCTTTTGGTATAAGAGATAATGGTCATGGATTAAAAGGCTAATTGCAGATATTAAAACTTAGATTGACAAGGAAGCGGTATGGATAGATTACTATACTGCAGTTAATTAGAAGACATGGGCGAGGGCAAATGAGTTGACGTTCAGCCAATAGGGAAGAGGTTGATGCTGACCAAGCAACAGGACGAACCAATAATATGTTTGTACTTGCTGGGTTGTAAATCTACATAGATAAGTGTATATTATGTGGAGGATGCTGAGGAAAGGATGACTAAACGGCTCTGGTATGAAAATTTCACGCAACGCTGTCCACCATGTAGAAAAGGTGCTAGCATTACCACTTCTGGGCTTTTCTGCCTGTCTATAGAACTTTCCTCTGTCTAAAAAATTAGGCAAACATGTTCTATCTATCACTTGACACACTCCCCAAGAACTTTGCAGATATTTTAGTAAAACAATCAGTTTAGGTTCTCACGATTTCTAGAACTTCCGCTATGATAACTACAAATCTGCTATTGATAAGAAATGGTACTGATATTATGTAATCAATGAGAAATTACTAGCGATAACGTTTACGTGTTTAAAGTCACTTTTGTTCTTGTTGTATGTAACCTCTAATCTTGGGGTCATCTTTGTTGTAATTTTGTACCTAGCACTGGTCGTCAATGTTTTTTACACCTAGGTTGTATTACAACATGGACATCTAATAAATAATCCGTAAATAATTATTGCGCATAATATTGTGAGTGAGTGATTATTAATATAGTTTCTTTAAAGCAAGTAAATCAGTATCAACCATTTATCGACTAATACAGCGGTTCGCTGATTCTACTTGTGATACTATTTACAGTGTGTTCTTATATTTGCAACACATAAGTAAAGTGAGTATATTTTGTAAGTGTAGCGTCCGGTCTTTTTTTACATTGTTTAATGTATTTTGAACTCAGATCAGCCCATTATCTTGTATGTAATATACATTATAAAAAGATCACCCCTGTACTTATTTTTTGAACGGGTCAAGGAAGCCAGCTGAGATTTGGGGTGATGAAATTGATTCATAAATACTACAGCTTAACGTGATCAAGATTTCAAGACAGCGCCTGGACACGCCATACTTCGTAACCCTATAAAATGATCCCTATATTTCTCTGGAAAAACCACATGTGTTGAAAAAATCTTTATCGTAAACGTTTCGGTCACAAAGCTGACGTTCTTTAGTGCAATGATAAAGTCAGTATAATGACAAAGTAACTGTAATGAAGAAGGTCACTGATTGGTCAGAGATTATCAAGAAATCACAGGTCAAGTTTCAGATGTTACATTAACCTAGAATATAAGTTTACCAGATTTCAAAATGACGGACAGGTAAACCGTCAACGTTGAGCGTTTTTTTTGTACATCGAATTGCTGATAACTCAACAGCTGATCATCAATAATATTAATTACATCGATCTTCGTTTGAAAGGGCCTATTTGAATGTGCCGTAAAATATGCAACCCTCTGCTTACTATTTTATTGAACTTCAAAGTTGCATTTTTGGTGGTAATACTCTAGAATAGAATACTGTTTTATATGCTGGTTTTTTCGCTTTTTGCACAAAAGGATGCTCTGAATTAAGAAAATAACATATACTGTATAGTACTAAGGAAAATAGATGTGAAACTGTGAAAAATCGTTGGTTTTTCGAAGAAAAAGGTCAAAAACTAGCCATATAATAATAAATGACAGTTCCAAATACGTACCTTCAAGACTATACCTACTTTAGCGCATAAAGATTAGCATGCAACTTGTACGAAAATACAATTTTTTCTTCAAGGAACCCTCTGCTTGCGATTTTATAGAACTTCAAAGTTGCGTTTTCAGTGGTAATACTGTGGATTACTGCTTTATAAGCTGTTTTTTTTCTTGTTTGCAAAAAAGAATGCTCAACAGTATATGAATCTAGCATAAACTGTATATTACTGTGACACTGATCATCACAACATGGCAACTTTGCATTATTTTAATGATGAAAACAGAACATTGTTAAGTAGTCATTTCTTTTATTTCAGATAAATATTCATCATTATTCTACCATCGCTATCATAATCTCTGCATCTATTTGCGGTGTTGCCAAATCATGGGTAGTAGTATACCTTGATTTGGTTTGTCAAATTCTTACATACCTACTAGCGCAAAAATGTGCATTCGGCACAGGATTGTCATAAATATGCGATTTGGAGGTTTGGCCAGCAGGTTTTACTGTACTAAGTCTGCCTCGTGTTCTACTATAGCATTAGCTAAATACACTTTTTTGAAGAATGCCGTATATCTGCTTTCACAAAAATACTTCGGTTATTGTTTTTCCTATATTATAGTTATAATCTATTTAGTTTTTGTATGTATGTACTTACAATTATTTAAAGTGAAGCTGATGTCAAGAACATGCAAGTTTTTTTTGATTTGATGGAATGGTCGTTGATCTTTATTTAACTATAATGTTGGACGATGGTATATTGGGTGGACCTGTCGACGTGGTCCCAATCGAAGAATCGAAGTTGGGTATTTTTATATGCACTGACCCCCTGTGCTTTTTGTATTTTTTATGTCACTCGAGCCACTGGTGCATTTTCCACTGTTTAGACACACGCTGTTCAGAATTTTATCTAATTTTCAGTCTATATTGGGATAACTAATTAAGACTTTCATTTTACAAATAACATAATTTTCGACAACAATGGACATCATTCATCTTATCTGTCAAGAAATGAACGTTAAGGTGCGTTTAGATCTGAACACGCTCGCACTGATCCACCGCGAATGCTCAAGTGTAAACGGCTATACGCGCAGGCTCACCCTGTATCTTCATGTGCTCCAGCAACAGCGAATGCGATCCGCCTGTTGTCGGTCTCAAGACGTTGCTCAAAGGAAGTAATGGGTTCGCGAATGCTCAGTGTGGACGGAAATGACAACGCGGCGCACAGGATTCAGGAGTTGATTGTACTTAGTCCAGTAAATGATGGAATGGAATAATACTAAAGTTTTAAAGCTCTTGCAAGGATTTGAGAAATTACTGGTACTCTGGGACGTTAGGCACTAAGAGTATTATTCAAAATCGAAAAAAAAAATGATGCATCGCAACCATTATTAATCAATTGTAGCATTCAAAATGTACACTGTTGCGAAGCAGAGAAAAAATTAAAAGATTTCGTCGCGAAAAAAGCAAAATAAAGATTTTGACACTCCGAAAATGTACTGCAAGCTGCTGTTGCCAAAAAATGCGAAGTTATGGCTTATCGTTCTCTTGGAGATATAGATTTTCGAAACTGTGTATCACTTTCATCGTCGTTGGTGTTTCCAACGTAAGCAGGTATTTAAAGTCACCCTTGGTCATTCTTTAAAATTTCTAAATTAATCATACAGACTTCTGATACCAATTCCTATAATAAATTATTATTTCTTTTGCGTAGAATTTCGGTTGTCCATAAAAGAAGACATCTACGTTTCCGATTTTCTTTTGTTTCAATTAAATTATACAGTACGAATATAATAAATGCTACCGCGGCTATATCTCCATATTACCAGCGTACGCGAACGGCTGGATCAGCCCATCCGTTGAAAAATGAATTTTAGTTTAAACACTCTCCACGCACGCGAACGAATGCGTGCGCGTATGCTCAGTGCGTGCGTGCTTATATGTAAACGCACCTTTATAGAATGGTCATTGAGAACTATTTGTACTTTCAAATATGTCTTATAAACGCAAAAACTTCGATCTCATTGAAAATACCCGTAACAAAATGCTTAAGGAATTTCAAGAAGACGTTAAAAAATCTCAACACAACACCTCCACACAGTTTACCTAGTAAATGCCATCACTCAGTGTATGTATTTTGAACTGTTATTTTAGCTTATTACACGGCTAGCTTTGAACCATTTTTTTTTTGCAAAAACAACGAGTTTCTATAGTTTCACATCTATTTTTCTTAAAAAAAAAAATGATCATTTCTGCTGTGTCTTCAATTTTTTCCGAAAAAAACAAGAATTTCGGCTTTTATGCGCTGAAGTATAGTCTTAAAGCTCTGTATTTGGAACCGTCATTTCGGCTTACTATATGGCTAGTTTTTAACCTTTTTCTTCGAAAAACCAACGATTTTTCACAGTTTCACATCTATTTTCCTTAGTACTATACAGTGCACGTTATTTTCTTATAATTCAGAACATCCTTTTGTGCAAAAAGCGAAAAAAAAACCGCATATAAAACAGTACTCTATTCTAGAGTATTACCACCAAAAATGCAACTTTGAAATTCTATAACATAGCTAAAGAAAAAACGATATTTCATTCTAAAATAATCAATAATAGGCGCTAAAGTATAGTCTTACCGAAGATTGATACAACATCATACATTTCGATGATAGGTTGTAGAGTTACAAGCGATTCAGTGTACCAAAACGCTCAACTTTGACAGCCTGACAACGTGACAACACGTCATTTTGAGAGACAGTGATCCTATGGTTAACTGGTGCTCATAGGGAGCTCCAAAATGACGCATCGCACGACCGACACATTCCGCAATTTTTTTTTAAATTTCAGTTAAAATACATATAGAATTTATGCATTAATTTGACCACCCCGACTTACAGCTAGTTAACCCGTTCAAAAAATAAATAGAGAGACCCTTTTTGAAAACCACCCAGTTTCTGTATCCATAGTTCTAAGAATGTAAAATCACATATTTTGTTTAATATTAGATTGTTCCAAACTGTTACGATAACATATCGTTTAGTGTTTGTACCTTGTACTCCTTTTCCTCGCATTTTTCTGCCAGATAGACTATAGTTAAAACGTAGTAGCCTTCATCGTGTATTAAACCAACAGGTCATTGCAAACGGTAGAGCAAAATAGGGCGAGGCATAACTTTTCCAATAGTTATTTATTATAAATGATTCCACAGCAGGTTATTGTTTCATATATGTTAACTTTTTATATAAATTATTCAAGTACAATAGGAAAAATACCTTTCCTGTTAGCGAATGTATTCAAAGTTGAAAGTTGTTTGCATTATAGATTATGTGTACTTAAAGAATTAGAAAACTCATGATACAGAACTGATACAATAAATAAATAAGTAACGTAAAAGTTAAATTTCAAGAATTCAGTATAACATTATTGCGATGTATTACAAACATTTGAAGGGTACCGGGGAATAACGCCAATAGTCCATCCGCACTGATTTTGAGAAAATCGGTAATTAAGGTTTACTTACTTATTGGAAAGTAAAATTGATGAAAAAATAAGTCGTAAAGAATATCTTTGCTAAACAGTGTGTTTATTGGTAAAATAGATTTTACAAAATGAACTTTTATTCAAAACTAGTAACGTAACAAACAAAAGATTGTGGTCAACTCTGGACTGGAACCACTTTTACCCTGCTTTAAGCGTCTATTGGCGGGTCATCGACATATTCATCACTGCTGTCTTCTGGATGATCAAGAGATATTAACTGTGGATAAAATGCCCTGGAATCTGTTCTCTCTTGAAATTTGGCCAGATCCTGCAGATCCTTCCGTTTCTTACTTTTAATTGGAATTGCGCCCAGGTAAAGTTTTCTCAATGTTTCGCCTTCTCGTTTTTGTTGATCTTTTTGCGTCTTTTTTAGATTCTTCCGAATTACCTTATCAAATTTAGAACTAGCATATAGGCCCATGTATGTCGATTTGTAAAAAACTACGAGAGGATTCTGTTTACAAAACTTGAGCATCCTGACTGGTCGGGTTGGAAAGGGGCACTTCGTTGGATAAAACGGCGATAAAAACGTACTCCAATCTTGAAAATCAAAATTTTTGCTACAATCAACGACTTCAAATGGTGTAGGTTTCACACGGCAATTTTTCAATTCATCTCTCCAGTCATCCGGTACCTCAGTGCATGCTATTTGGTTCACGAGACTCATATCTATATCACACTCGAGGCAAGAATGCCCCCTGATCGAGAATATTACTTTGACAGTAGTAAAACGGTAACCAAGTAATGCAAAAACCGAATAACTGTAAAGTTTTTATTTTGCCCTGCACAGGAGTCACAGAAAATGGCAAGTTCTTTTACTTCCATAGGCAGGAGGTTATAAAAAAGGTTATACAGCATAGAACAGACATCGTCAGCTCCTTTCTTAGCAATAGGTTCATCGTAGATATAAGAGATAGAATTTAAGTTTGACACAATGTGGATGTTAAAACTGATGAAATTTAGTTGCCGCTTATAGTAAACATCATTTGTCGTACTATTTGGACAGGGCAAGTTTTTTTGGTAACCCATCGTGCGTTAAGTTCTCTTTAGACTGTAATATCGCTCACTCCTTTTTTGATGTAGTGTCTTCTCAAGTATCTTTATTACTTGGTGACTGCCTAGTTTGTTCCATGTGGGAATTTAAGGTAGAGCGGTAAGTGAAGATATATCAGCTTTTAAGGAATCACACGTACTACAAGTATCTTTTCGTGGATAACCGAACGATATATTGAAGTTGTTTTCAAAGATTTCTCCGAAGGATTCATAAGAAATCTTGTTTTCAACATCGCCAATAGAATGAATTTTCTGTCATGTTGCGATATTTAGATTTTCATGTAGGTAAACTTTTTGCGAATCTGCCAAAGAATAATGAGATTTGCATCATTTGAGGCTCTTAATAATCTCGGTCACTTTCTGTTTTATGTTTTCTGGAAGTTTGTGAAGTCGTGTGTTGTGTTTTCCACGCGTGTCGATGGGCGATTTCCCAGCTGCAACTAATGAGTCTCTTGTGTGCCGAACTCGACGAACTGTAATTCCGTGTAAATATAAAAAAGCCTTAAGACAAACTGGAATATCACGTATAATTCCATTTTCAACCAATCGCACACGATAACTAAATGAAGCATTATTAAGCCTTGACTCTGCTTCATTTTTTCGAGGACGTCTACTCATGACAGGAAGAACAGTGATAAGACAACTAAGATAAGCGTTTTGTACATTAGTATTTAATTAAATTCACGAAGAAGTCTGCAGCGTTCAGGTTCAGGAACAGTAGTAAAGCAGAGAAAACTTTCACAAAAACAATCAGATCCAAGTTCGTGGGTAGTGGCGCGCAATGTTTTCATCACGCCCTTTTATCTTCCTGTTTTGTTGCGTTTTTTCGTTTCTCTGTTTGATAGGCCTGGTTCATTTTCACTTGAAGCTGAATAGATAGTATCCATTATACACAAAACCCGTATTATAAACTAAATTAGCGTATATGGCCGTTTTTCCATATACGCGCAATGACTCATGCCATTCTTCCCCGGCAGAGGGAATCTTATAGCTGTTGTTTTGTGAACCTAAGCCCTTTTTACGATTTAAGAAGCTGATTACAAGATAGCATCAGAAAAATGCCACCAAAATAAACTAATGCTGTTTTTGCCCGGTACCCTTCATTTGTTTATGTCCCGAATCTCAATATTTATATGTAACTCAATAGGTCAAAAAGAAACTAAGTATGTATTATTTTACTATATCACCATCGGTGGCATCTAGCGGTCACAGTGGTGACCCGGCTGTCAAATGCGAACTGGGGTACCGTTCCAACAAACAGCCTGCCGTTTCACTCTCGCAGTGGTCGACTCTGGTAAAAGATGGCACTTTGTGATGTCTCACTTCGATAGACCTTACATCCCGGATGGAGTATTCGGCTTCCGTTTGTGGTCGTACATGACACCAAGCCAAGACCACGCTGATGAGTTGCCAAATACCACAAAGCAGCTGTTCAGGGTTTGCCGTCTGTGGTCGTACGAACGCATGATATATTACTAGTTTATTATTTGATGGTTCTAAGATTGGGCGCCGATATGTTAAAATTCAACGGTGGCACATGACAGACTTTTATCGAAAATGCCAACTTTGAAATTCCTATTTCTACAGCTTAAACGGCTGGATGGATTTGGAAGTAGGGGAGACTAGGGAGACTTGAGACAAAAAATGAATTTTATTTTATATACATTATACTTTTTGGAATTTGAAGATTACATATAGGGCAAATGAATTGTGTACGATTTAGTTAAACTTCCCATACTATTTCATGCTTCCAAAATATTATTCAAATTGTTTAAATGTATTTCAACCAAATGCTGTAAATTGTCTTAAGGCTCCCTAGGCAAGGGAGCGTTGAGACAAGTTTTAGGGAGCACTGAGACACTGTAAGCTTTTGGGAAACGTTTATTAATTGTTGGAGAAATAAAAAGTACATAAATAAAATCGACAACCCAAGAAGTTTATTAATATTAATCAACAACGAAAACTGTCTATCAATTAATTAAACAAATAATAATGACAATAATAAGGAAAATCAACGAACATTTTGATAATATTGGAAGTCCAGACCAAATGTCAGAGTAGATTTAACTCTTTCTGTTCCACCTACATTTTTTGGAAACGGTAATTTCAAAATAATATCTTGTTCTCGAACTGAAGAAATATCTTCCACTGGCGGATAAATAAATTTCCAAGTGGTTCCGTCACGACGTAAAAATTTTACCTCGTATTCAACATCTTCCTTTGATATTACTAGACCCACATAATGCATAGTTGAAGTCTTTGTGCAAAACTTAACCAAAACAAAGTCTCCCACTTGGAGGGTTTTGACATCCTCAAGTGCTTTAATCTGAAGCATTTCTCTTTCGTAGCTTTCAACATCTGAAATATCTTCGCTGCTTCCGCCCAACTCGCTTTCTTCCTCTTCATCATTTGAAGAAGACTGTGGTGGGGTTGCATGTTTCTGTCGAGATTTTTGTTTGCTTGTCGTTGATAAAAGATCGTCATGTTTCAATGGAACAACTTTTTTTATCTTCCGAGCAGTTGCTTCAGCCTCTATTGCTTCTTTTTCTGGTGTGTCGGTAAGAATTCTTGAGCAACCACATTTCCGCTTTGTTATCCGTTTTCGTGGGCCTGCCTTCGGAAGGGGTCGCAAAATTTCTGGACTAACAAAATTTTGTTTAGTGTTTAAATCGCCATCTTGCACGTGAACTTTTGACGTTGAGGCGTCGTCTTGAATGTTTGTATGGTTCGAAATTTCTTCTTGCACGCCAGTTTTCGATATAGATGCTGCATCTTCTAAAATTGTAGTTGATGTTTCCTGTGGTCGATCGGTTACTGCGCTAGACATAAAATCAATTTCAGTAAACACATTGCGATTTAACGGATAAATGCCAGTCGCTGAAAAACCGGATAAAATATTCTTTGGTGTGAAAGCTAATTCGAACGCTTTACTAGCTAAAGCAGCAATATTGTAAATGGACAAAGTTTGACCTGGATTGGAAACCATCCATGATGCACACTGCGAATTATAGTAATTCTTAAAGGGGAAGTAAATCGATACGTCCAAGGGCTGCATTTTATGACTGCAGTGTGGTGGAAACGTGAGCATCACTATTATATTTTCTTTTGCTTTCCTCAGGGAATTAACGGAAATATGGCTCTCATGGTTACCCATCAGTAGCAATACTTTATTTTCCACGGAACAACCACTATGCTTTATGAAGTGGTCCAGTGAAAACAACAAAGTTTTCGGAAGACATCCATCCACTGGAATTAGCAACTCCAACACTCCCTGGAAAAGCGCCACTTAACATATAGTCCTTGAAATGTACTCTTGGAAAGACGAAAAACGGCGGGATGAATCTTCCTCCAGCACTAATACCACCACAACAGGCAGTTACTAATGTGCAACGTTCAGCAGACGTGACGTTCCCAACTTGTTTAACGCCCTTCGCTGCCAGGACTTTGGGTGGTTTGTGTACAGTTGTAATCCCTGTCTCATCGATGTTCCAGATCTGATGAGATTCAAACTTTTCGCGCTTTAGGACCGATTCCAAATTGTTGAAAAACGTGGTAACATTTGTGCGATTAAAACTCGTACATCGTGACAAACTGGTTGACTCTGGAGTCCTCAGCGATAACTCGGGGTGGCGTCTAAAACCTCGATACCAGTCGTAGCCAGCAATTGATTTTTCATCCCATTTCATAGGATATTTTTTATGTTTAGCCTTAGCAAATTGAAAGACTAGTTGACGTGCGCATGTAACTGTTAAACCATGATGCATTTGCGAAGCACGGACTAGATAATCCGACAGCATAGCCTTTTCTTTATGGGTAAACGCTAACGCAGTTTTAAAATCAGGTGAATACGTAATGTTTTCAGCAGGGGCATCCAAATTCCTTTTTTTCACATATCTGCTAAGCGTTTGTTTGTCTATATCATATTTCCTTGCAGTTGCGCGTAATTTTGCTCCTCCAAGAACTTCTTCCACTGCGGTTTTCATCACATCAGGAGGACGGACTATTCGTTTCGTTTTCTTAATCAAAAAATGGGGCATATTGTATCTGGAACAATATTATCCAGTTAGCATTTTTTAATTGTCCAAAAATACTAATAATCTAGTCAATCACATGTTTAACCGGAATTTTAGATCATAGAATTTTATAAACCGCGACATAGGGAGATATGAGACGTCTCATGTCTCCCCAAAACAGCTGTCTCATATCTCCCTATACAGCATTTCATAAAATAATCTAACCTAAAATACTTGTTAAACTTCTATTTTATGAGATACCTATATAAATAATTCACAACATACCTGCGTTCACAATGCCTCAACAATCAACTCAAATTTTCACTATAACTTGCTGCAAGCTACAACGATATCACAAAATTAAAATTTAGTTTTGGCAGCCATTTTGCACGTGCACTAACAACAATGTTCTACTAATTATTCTCGCCGGTTCGCTGGCCAAGCGGTGAGAGACTTGAATAAAGTTATTCACCAGTAACCAACAGATGGCTCTGCATACCCGATTTTAGTAAATAAATGTAGTGTCTCATTCCTCCCTAGTCTCAAGCCTCCCTAGTCTCTCCTACATATGATGTATCTATAGATTTGTCTTGACAGAGCTAGTGACACTGGGTATATATACTAAATCAAAAGGGCGGATTTTAATAAAACAATTCAATCTTGGATTTTATATATTTCGCTACAGCTACAGCAAACAGCTTGATGAATTTTGACATTTGAGGTGTCCTTGATAGCACAATTGATTCTTCGTTCTTTTCAGATAGTGCAGTCGGATTGTTTGTATTTTAAAATACACATGTCTATTTTTTTATGGCATAAGCGTCGAGGCGTGGCGGGAGGGGGAATGGTAGCGCAGCACATCTTTACAATTCAGATTTAGCAAGGTTGAAAGAGACTTAACAATAATTGTAGACTGGTTCAGACATAAATGCCTAACTGTTAACTTTCAGAAGACTATGTTCATGCCATTCACAAATCACAGAAACAAATTACCATCCTTTGTATCTATGTATCTATGTGTAACAGATTAACTGTAATAATATAAATACTCAAATCGATTTAACAAACAAAATAAAATATTTAATGTAATAACAAATTTGAGACCATTATTATTTAAATTCAAGTATCTAAACAAATATTTGGATAAAAAACTATGAAAATTAGGTTGGGGTGGAGCACTTAATAACCAAATTAATAAATTAGAAAATATGCAAAAACAATTTTTAAAAATAATCTTTGACAAACCACTCTTATACCCATCTGATCTGTTGTATCCTGAAACAAAACTATTAGACCCTAGGCAACAGGTTTTTTATAAAATTATAAATTATCAATTTCACCATTGAAATAATCTTATTCCGTTAGATCACTTATATCAAACAAGAAATAAAATCAACAACATTAAGCCAAAACCTTTCACCTCAAAAAGTATATGCCAAAGATGTCACACTTACCTTTCCAGTAGATTATGTAATATACTACCAAATTATATCAGAAATATATCAAATAAAACAAAATTCAAAGTTGAAACCAAAAAATGTATAATTGAAAAAAATCGACATCAAATTTCAAACATGATACGTATGAAAGAAATTTGAAATTAATGTAATAGTAAAAACCTTCCAACGTTCATATACTCGTATATGTATGTATGTGTATGTGTGTGTCTGTGTGTATGCATACATATATGTTTATGTGCATCTATTTATGTGTTTATTTATATGAATATATACAGGGTGACTTTGAAGTTGAGTCATTAATTTTCAGATAATGATTGTAGAAGGAAGATAAACCAAAATATGTGTGTAAAAATAAAAAAAAAATAAAAAATACCTTGTTTAATAAAGTATCCTCCCGACAAGTATTTCAGTGCGGACCTGTATTTGATCGTGCGGTCTTGGAGCAGCATGCCCTCACCTGTGAGGTCTTAAGTCACCTGATTCACGAGCCCTTTGTACTACATTAACAAAGGCACGAGGGGTTGGTTGCACTCGATTGGGAAACCGATTCGCATAAATCCGTGATGCATCCGGGAGCATTTTGTAAAGACTGCCCCCCCGTAAATAAGAGTCATGTCCACAAGTTCAGCATTTTCGTAAACATGTGCCATTTTTGATTTCGTTTGAACCACGCAACACACTACTATTCACTTACGCGTTATCGACTGACGAAAAACATCGTGATAAACGTTTCAAATTCTTTCGCTTTTTTGTTTCCGATGCGATGAACCGGTCAGGCGGATTATATCTGTTGTCGCCAAACACGAGCATATAATAGGCAGGGCGGTACTCAAACTTCCAAAGGGCTATAACTTTGTTACTTTAATTTTACCAGAAAAATGGTAAAGGAAAAAAACATTTCTTTTGATCAGATCTACTCACTGTTAAAATAAATGACTCAACTTCGAAGTCACCCTGTATATATATATATATATACAGGGGACTTTGAAGTTGAGTCATTAATTTTCAGATAATGATTGTAGAAGGAAGATAAACCAAAATATGTGTGTAAAAATAAAAAAAAAATTAAAAAAAATGTTACCTTGTTTTATAAAGTATCCTCCCGACAAGTATTTCAGTGCGGACCTGTGCGCCCAAAAGCATGTCACAAAAACTGTTCGAAATGATTTCCGTTTTCTGATCACTGTACTCATTTCCTCAATTCGAGCACGTAATTCTTCGCGTGTATTAACCGGTGTTTTATACACTAGAGTTTTTAGCCAACCCCACAAACAAAAGTCTAAAGGATTTAAGTCCGGAGACCTTGGCGGCCAAGGTACAAAACCGCCACGGCCGATCCAATGATTATTAAATTGTCTATTTAAAAATTCACGCACATTTCTTGCATAATGGGGTGGTGCCCCATCTTGAAAAACCACATGTTTTGTCTAATATTTAAAGGCACATCTTCCAGTAAACCAGGCAAATTGTGTTGCAAGAAATCAAGATAATTTTCACCAGTTAAGCGATTTGGTAATTCAAAAGGCCCCACTAAAATTCCATTAACAATTCCTGCCCACAGGTTGATTGGTTCAAATCGCTGTTGAAAATTGGTTTCCCTTATTTCATGGGGATTTTCAATAGCCCAAACGTGAGAATTACGTGAATTAAAAATTCCGTTTCTAGTAAAGAGGGCTTCATCACTCACTAAAATTTTATTTAAAAAATTGTCATCATTTTGATGTTTATTTAAAAGCCAATTGCAAAAGTCAACCCTTTGTTCATGATCTTCCGGTTGTAAGGCCTGCACTTTTTGTATGTGAAACGGATAGAACTGATTTTCACGTAGAGTTTTCCAAGTTTTATATTGACTAATCGCCAATTGAGTTGAAATTTGTCGGGTGCTTACTGTTGGATCATCACTTACTAATTCTAAAATTTGTTCTTCTAGTTCTATTTGATCGTGCGGTCTTGGAGCGCCGGCATGATCTCCTCTGTGAGGTCTTAAGTCACCTGATTCACGAGCTCTTTGCACTACATTAACAAAGGCACGAGGGGTTGGTTGCACTCGATTGGGAAACCGATCCGCATAGATCCGTGATGCAGCGGCAGCATTTTGTAAAGACCCCGTAAATAAGAACCATGTCCACAAGTTCAGAATTTTCGTAAACATGTGCCATTTTTGATTTGAGCCACGCAACCGACACGACTATTCACTTACGCGTTACCGACTACCGACTGACACTGACTGTATACAACTGAAGAAAATAATTGCAAAAACATCGTTCCAAATTCTTTCGCTTTTTTGTTTCCGATGCGATGAACGGATAAGGCGGATTATATCTGTTGTTGCCAAACACGAGCACATAATATTATTATTGAGACAGGGCGGTACTCAAACTTCCAAAGGGCTATAACTTTGTTACTTTAATTTTACCAGAAAAATGGTAAAGGAAAAAACATTTCTTTTGATCAGATCTACTCACTGTTAAAATAAATGACTCAACCTATGTATATACAGGGTGACTTTGAAGTTGAGTCATTAATTTTCAGATAATGATTGTAGAAGGAAGATAAACCAAAATATGTGTGTAAAAATAAAAAAAATTAAAAAAAAATGTTTACCTTATTTTATAAAGTATCCTCCCGACAAGTATTTCAGTGCGGACCTGTATTTGATCGTGAGGTCCCCTGTGAGGTCTTAAGTCACCTGATTCACGAGCCCGTTGTACTACATTAACAAAGGCACGAGGGGTTGGTTGCACTCGATTGGGAAACCGATCCGCATAAACATGTGCCATTTTTTATTTCGTTTGAGCCACGCAACAAATACCACTATTCACTGACACTGACTGTATACAAATGAATGAAATATGTAATTGTAAAAACATCGTTCCAAATTCTTTCGCTTTTTTGTTTCCGATGCGATGAACCGATACGGCGGATTATATCCGTTGTCGCCAAACACGACCACATAATATTATTATTGAGACAGGGCGGTACTCAAACTTCCAAAGGGCTATAACTTTGTTACTTTAATTTTACCAGGAAAATGGTAAAAAAAAACATTTATTTTGATCAGATCTACTCACTGTTAAAAAAATGACTCAACTTCGAAGTCAGTATATGTATGTGTATATTTATGTAAAAATGTAAGTTAATACCCACGCACAAGAATTTATTCTTCTGCGGGCAAATTCAGTTTATTTACGTATACCTATGTTAGTTTTAGTTATATTTGTATATTACGTGAATAAACTTATTATCATTATTATTAATAATTCTTGCGGATGTTTAGAAAACAGAAACTCGTTGCTTACGAACCAGGTACCCTATTAGGTATACGGAAGCCAGGCGAGGAGGGGCATGTGGCCTCCCTTACCCACTTAATGAGCGACTATGGTTCTAAATAACTATACTGTAATTGTTCCCATCTCTAAATATACATTAAATGAAAACTTATGCAGTAAGATTTCCATTTTAATGCCGTATACCCTCGTATATTTCAAATTATAGCAATTATGTTGCTGTTTACGTATTAGTAATGAGCGTTTTATGCTATGTGTTGCAATGCAATTAAAAAAGAAATTTAACGTGAAAGCTGCACACACTATTACCAAATTTTCCAGACATCGAGCAACAACTCATTACCCGTTGTTACCCATGATTATAGTTTTGGAATGATCCTATGATTCATTGCAGAGTAATGGTTATTTTCGAGGTTATTTGTTATAGCTGGATGGAGCTATTAGATTCAGAAAGTATTATACACTGAAAACTAAATACCACTGACATCGTAACGCGTACGAGAAAGAAGCGCGAGAATCGTGCAATATGTGTGTTAGAAATATTGCCTAGCAACGCGAGTTAAGAGGCGACGGGTGCCATCGGTGCACTCTTTCTGACATACAGATTGGACACTTCTCTCTCATACACATTACGACGTCAGCCAAATTTGAACCTTACCGTACAGTATTGTATATGCGATATAAGAGAAGACCAAATTGTGGGGTTTTAGAATTTTATTTCTTTGTGGGATTCAGATAAGAACGTCACTATGAGGTAATGCTAGAGTAATAGTGGACATTTCTGCGGTGATATCAATCCGTTGACAAATAATAGAGGTGGAAGGCATTTTAATTCTTGTGCAGCCTATAACTGGGAAAATATTAGTAATACCCTGACGCAGACGTGACATTCTGGAAATACGTAGAACTGCTTAAAAACGAACCTCTTATCGCAAAGTAATAAAAAAAAGATTAAACATACGGAAGCAAGTAGAACGGGACATCATACTTCCATGAATTAATCTATATCTGTATGCAAATCCTGCTCTGAAATGCTCCCAAACCTGTAAAAGTTTGACAAACCAGTAAATGAAGTAAGTAATTTTTTTGTGACCTATTAAAGATTTTTTCGCGAGATCCCGTAGTGAACCGGAGCGGGATCAGATGGAATTTCCCCTTCCTCTCGAAGTTTTGACAGTTTCAAGTTACACCGGGAGTAGTTAGATGGCGCATGTTGCGCAAAATGTTTGCGTTAAGCTCCTTGATAAACTTAGCTGCCTTGTTTGATTCTGAAATAAAAAGAGCGATCGTTTTTTGTGCAATGTACATATATATCAATAAAATCAATCATTTGATATGACAAGTGCGGTTCATATATCTTCAATCGTCATTTAAAATCAGGTGGACGTGTTCCTCCATTTATGATTTAATAATTTAACTCGATTTTCGGCAGTGCGAAGACAAATTTTCAATTGAGATGCCTGTTTTTTAAATGAAATTGACATAAGACCTGTCACTCGCTAGAACCCGTACCACGTAATTTTTTGACATTCGGATGACGTCACATCCGTCTTCCCCTATTCCCGTCCTTCGCGAAAATTTGAGTATCGGTTCCCGGTAGCGTACTGTGCTACACCGTGGACTCGCAAAAAAATCGTTATTGATTGATGTATGAAGGTAGCCAACCATGAACGGTATTTCGTCGTCCAAAATATTAAACATTATATCCTGGCATCGTTTATGAGATTTTTCCTATAGCACATATTATGCTTTCACTATTTCAAAGTAGATTTCTTATTATTCCGAACAAGAGAAACATAGTTGTGACAAATAACGTGAATCAAGGGTACCACCAAAGGTATCCAAATACTTCAAAAACATGAAAGGTGACATCAGAAATAGCTTTTAAAAAACATCTACTTGCAAATCATAAAAATGGATAAGTTTCTTAAAAATCAGTGACCTAAAATTTATTTTGACTACTAGCAGAGAAATAATGGAAACCTGCAAAACAGAGATGAACGAAGTAGCTTTATATTCAAAAATATTCATATATATTCATACTCATGTTTTTACAAGGTCTAATAATAAGAAACATCCGGCTTTATTTATACAAACTATAAAAAAGCATTTTTCAACTTAACGCAAGTTTACAATTTATAGACCCTTCTACCGAATAAAAACATGTTCTCCAAACAATATGTTTTATCTTTGTATAACATTTTTCTAAGGGTTATCTTTAAATTCTCTGGTACAACATTAAATAATTTTAATGCCCAGTACCCAAGACCATTCCGCACCTCTTCGAGCGCCAGCAGAGTGGAACTAAGTTTGGGTAGTTTCTAATATCATATCCATGAATATCCACATGTGTTCAGTAATTATTTTTCTTGATGAACAGCATATTTTCTATTATGTATATGTAACGTTAAAATACGCTTTTCTGCAGTCATCTATGAACCCTAATGATGCTACAATTCTTATTACCTTCCGTTTATTGCGAACAGCCTACAAGCTCACGTGGGTGACCCCATACTACAATTGCATAATGACAAATTGAGCATGCACTAGAGCGAAGCATGCAGTTCTTAACGGGGCTCCTACAATCACGAGCACCATCTGCTGAGGTAACGGGGGGGTGAAAGGGAAACGACGGTGGGCTGGCTCTAGACGGTTGTCGGTGCTACTTTAAAAGAGGAAAGGATGACTGCGGGTACATACCAAGGTAAATTTTTATAATAACAGAGTTGGATTTCAATTAGCCATCTAGCGTGTAAATCGTTTCCTATTTTGGTACTCAGTAAGTGATCATTTAGTATTTTTCTCCCCTTGTTACTGTTCGTCGATATTGTGTTGTTGAATTGTTGTGCTGTACTCTTGTCAGTGTGATCGTTCTTGAGTACCTTTTTTTTATCAAGGTTGATAATGGACAATAAAAGGTCATATGCGACCATTTTAATTACGAATACAGTGAGTTTAAAGAAAATGAGTAGTTTTATGGCGAATTCTGTCAAAGACCTGACATGAAAGACATTGATTTGGAGGTTGCTAAGCAAGAATTTTTAGGGAAACTTAAAAAAAGTGACGACGAGATTTTGCAGATCGAAAAAGTCACCAAATCACAGGACTGTACTTTGTGGCGCTTTCATCGGAGGATAAGGTTGACGGCGTCTCGCTTTCGTGAAGTTTGTAGAAGAAGGCAGACAACAAGCTGTAAAGTTCTAGTAAACTCCATCATATACCCAACAGAGTTTTCTAGTAAGGCAATAAAAAAGGCAATACAAAGATCATTGGACACGGCAGTTCAATCTTGTGGTTTGTTTATTGATCGCACAAATCCATTTCGGGCAGCATCGCCTCCATCTACCTATTACAGTAGACAAGAAATGTAGTTAAACCAGGTATAAGCCTACTTGTTTATTGCTTAGCGAAATTACCTAACTGTTTCCTCTTATTTTGAGGGATAATATAATTTTATGACCCTCGTGCAATTGTTACCATGTACCACATGACCCTTGTAAACATAATTGTGTTTATTGACATGAATAAACGTCTTTGAATTTGAGTTCTTGAATTTATTTTACTAAAGATATCAAATTATTTGAATACATTTTTTCTTAGTCGGAACGCGCCGTCGCGTCGATTGGACTGGCAGGACGAAACAGTAGACGAATTTCGCCCAAAAACCGATTTGCACTTCACAGCTTACGTTTAATTTTTTATTATTTCCAAATTAAACTCTTGCAGCGTGCTAAAAACAAAGTCCACAGGGTGCTAACGATCCATTTTTTCGATTTTATCCACTAGGATCTTTTTAAAATATCAAGAAGTTGAGCACAAATAGTAAGCATTTCAACCCACCATAATTCTTGCACAATCTCAAAATATTTTGTAAAAAGCTCTGATAGCACCTTAGACAATTATGTCCTGCTTATTTCCAGAAAAACATCACAAACTGCAGAATACAAATTGAAGATGTCCGCGAAATGGGTACATTTCACGGGTCATGAAATTCAAATGAAAATGCAGGTATAAAATCTACTAAATTATCGTTCTCAAAAACATGTTTCCTTGACATATCGATAATTTTAAAGTTCCACGCTAATTCCCCTATACTTGACTGGAATGATATCCGAATTCATTCTTCCCTACTGTCGTCGGACTTTCGTTACTTAAATTTCCTGTAATCAGTCTGACCAGAAGCTTCTTATTAATAGAACGTGTTTCACTGATATCAAAGATGCAACATTTAGAATCACCTTCCCCCAACCCTCACTTTTTAATCATTACATTTTTTTTTATGTTAATGATAAGGAACCCCTGTAACGTCAAAAACGGAGTTTCAGCAATTGTTACTTTTTCTTTTTTGCCTACAGCACCCTTGCCATTGGACTAAAACTTCAAAGCTTTGGCATACTAGTAACCCTGTGTGGAAATTTCATAAAAATCCGAGCAGTAATTTCCAAGTTGATGATGAGTGGTATAGTTTTTCGTGATGTAGATGTCATATGACTTAAAAAAACATAGCAACATTTTAGAAATTTTTCGCGATTACAATACTTCCTCGCCACTGGCATGGGAAGTAAAACGTCTTGAAAATCGAGGAGTATCAGCGATCGCGATTATGAATACCTATTTGCAGAACGACTTATCTATGCGATATTATATGAAATAGGGCCACAACATTACCTGAATACGTCCTTTCTTAGTCCGTACGTTGCGCCGCAACGCTTGGTTTGGCAGCATGAAACAGTAGACAAAAATCGTCCAAAATACGATTTGTAGAGGTTTACGCGCTTCAAAATTGACGCTTTATTTTTTGATATTTTTGAATGAAATTTTCATAGTGTGCTGAAAACAAAACCCCACAGGGTGCTATAGAGCCACTTTTTCATTTTTTTCTTTTTAAAAAAAATCTCGAAGTTGAACAGAAAAAGTGCGCACTTCAACCCATCATAAAACTTGTGCAAAAACAACATTTCAAAAAGTGCTCCTATAGCACCCTGGGCAATTATCTTCTGAATATACTGTATGAAGTTCATTCAAAAATATTGAAAAATGGAGCGTCAGTTTCGAAGCAGCTGAACCCTTGTAAATGGCTTGAAACTCACTGCGTCGGAGCCGCCTTAATACATAGATTAGAGTGCTCTGAGAGCATGTATTGCGTGTTATATTACCAACAATTTTCTGTATGAGTTTCCCATTGAACCTCACTGCACAATGTACCTAACACCAAGAAAGGGAGCCTCATTCAAACCTTCCCATTCCTGTAAGGGACACATCGTAAAGATCATATTCTATATTTTGTTTTTACTTTTTACTCAAAACCATTCTATTAGCCATAGTTCAGGCTTGGCTAGACAAGCCTTAGATTTTGAAACTGTCGATACTTGTCTGTTTTCCGACTGTCAAAGATGTATCACCGGAAAAAAAGAGAAAATTTGACATTGTAATAATTAGTGGCAGGCAGATCATTATACGTACATATTGAGAATAAAATGGGTACATGACAGTAAAGGACAGTCGAGGAAAGAGGCTTCAGATTTTTTATTTATTTTTAATTTTTTCAAAAACTTATTTGTTTTTGAAAGAACCACATATTCTTCTCAATTGAATTTCTTTATATCTAGGAAAACAACAAAAAATAAACTATGCTGGAATTACGGTTACATGAGTTACATCGGCATAGATAGGGATACTGGGAGCCTTAAGTATGGGAAGCCATTACCCCCAAATATTTGAAAAAGTTCAAGTGATTTTTAACGATAAATAAGGATAGACCTATGTACGTCGTTAATCAGGTAATGAGTCATTAAACTTGTAACAAATAAACCATCTGAATGTATAAACGTAATTGCATTAATCTTTGTTTGTAAATGGAGGTCACGTTTGGTATAATAAAGTTGGAATATGCAACGGTTATATTTTTGTTTATATCTGTATAGTAGTATTACACTGGGGGTTATTCTGAATTGTTTGAATAATACTAGGGACATATCGAGCAAGCTTCACACTATCCCATGCATGGGCGGATGTAAAACGGGCGCCTCCACCCTCTACTTACTAGAGGCCCAAGTCTTCCTCTTTTCAATTAAATGGAAGAAATTGCTGTATCTTGGTGCTAAAATTACCTTGCTGGATCTGAATCGTGCGCCCTCCAGACGTATTTCACCTCGCTAAATTCAATTGTCGCAAGGAGAAGAATTTTGGAAGACCATAATATCCGGGAGTTTTTCCTATGAACAATTTATCTGCCCATTAATTTCATTTCAGATCTATACAAATATGCAGAAAAAAATACGTTTAAGCCGATTGCTATACCTACATTAGCTGGATTATTTTCTCAGTGATACATTTTTTCAATGGCGCATTATTTGGGAACCCATCCAGTAAGGCTGACTGAGAAGTAACAAAAGATAATTTTAGAATAACGATAAGGTCTTATATGTTTTACTGATTAGAAATGACCCTCCTATCACTCCTATGAGTTTGATCCATGACTTTTGGGACACCCAGAATAATAGATAAGAATCCCTATTTGCTGGGAAGCATGATGAGATTTAATAGAAAAGGAGACTACCCAGAAAATTGGTTGCACATTATAAGCCTTCTCAAAAAGCCCTGGCAAAGTCGATATACATATATACATTTCTTGAGTTTATGACCCTTTCTGTAAAAGACGTACGCCCTAAAGTATTGTGAAAAAACGTAACAGTTTTTCACCATTGTTTTGTACACACAGTTTATACATCCCTTATTCATGTGGACAATAAAACCATAGCAATAATATCGCCGCTCTTGGCGTATCGATGTATTAATAATGGGCAAAAGAAAAAATGATAGCTACACAGGCAATATAGTATAAACCGAAACTCCTGAATAGCTGCTTTTATCGGATGCTTGATGAATTATTCAAGTTAATCGATGCTTTAAGTGTTCACAGCCCCTGAGTTAGAGCTTATTTCAGGGTATCCCACAACCTATGCCAATGAAAGGGGGCGATAGGGAAAGCTATTTTCAATCAGAAGAAAAAATGTCCTTATCGGATTGTGCACGGTTTTCCAGTTATTGTCATCTTTAGGAATTTGACAAAAAATCGCTACTTTTGAGACTCTGCTATCTTTTTCTGAGGTTATCTTTTGTTATTTTTGCAATTAGCTTTACAGGAAACGTCCCTGAATGATGTATCGATGAAGAAAAGCTATCAGTGAAAGATTAGTCAAGTTAATGTCGGCTGAACCGTAATTTTATCTATTGTCAAAAATATTACCGCATATTCAAGTAGGCTTGTAGAAAAAATTAATGGTTAGATAAGCTTTACATTGTAAGGAAATTTTTCATATATTATGGGGTTTCAAAATAGCTTTTAAGTAATCAAATATCCCAAATAGTTTATGCGCAAGATCGACAAAATGCTACAGGTACCCTTAATCAAGAAAATTCTCATTTTATGAACTTAAGGGACGATAAATCCTCAAATTAAAGTCAATGTAAGGCATGGCGATCTTGATATTGTTTTGGTTCATAAAAGGCTTATGGAAGCTGTACCGTATTACCTAATCTGATAACGGCGTTTTGTAACACAAATAGGACTATAAAACATGTAGTATATGGCATGTTCTTCATTCGTATATTGTGCAACGGAAATGCTCGATTTTCAGTAGAACGGATTTTTCAAACGATGTAAATGAGACCGAGATCCAAATGAACAGGTAGGAAAGGAAACGATGTTGAAGACGGAGTACCACTTCTAGCGAAGATGAGCCTTCTAGTAGTGTGCAACGTATTTTGCAGAATGTCTGTGTAGCTAGATCGACAGTACATCAAATTGTACGTAGCAAGCTACTGTACCAATTCTATATTGGACGTGCGCAGTCACGAAATAGTACCCAAAGACAGTCCAATTTTACAACAATTCAGAAAGGTAGTTTCCCGAAAAAAAATAGTAGGTATATGTGATTATCTAAGAGACATTTTGGGAGGCCATAACACTTTATTTGACCAATTTTTTGTACGGGTGTTGTTGAATATGCTGTAATATTTTGACAACTGACAAAATCGCGGTTTGACCGATTGCTGTACCTACCTACATTACCTGGACTGATGTTTCAGTGACAGCTTCTCATTCATTCATTTGGGAACGTACCTTGAAAAGCTAAAATTCCAAAAGACTTAAGAAAAATATACTGTCTCAAAACAACCGGTTTAGGACAGATTCTTAAAAATGGCAATAACTAAAACCGTACAAAATCGGATATATGATTTTTATTGGAAATAACCCCTTATCACCCCCTTTCGTTTTATTCATTACTTTTGGGCACCCCGTATATTCCAATATTCTCTTTTGTTTTGAGCACTTGATCATAGGCGGATCCAACATTATAGTTGAGATATATAGGTTGTGCTAAAAGATAGAACGTAGAACATAGATATGTATGTATCAAGTACGGGTACTAATTGTAAGTTGAACTAGACTAAACTGCTACAGGAAGATTAATTCATACCCATTCAAGCCTCTACTGCCACTCTACTTGTCGACAATTACTAATGCAAGCATTTCCAAAAACATACAAATATCCCACCTACGCGGTTGGACTAAAAAACTTGAATTTCAATCCTTTTAATTTTTGCGATTGCACTGTCAAGACGACGAATCTTTTAGTATAGATTTTTCTGTCTGCCACGCTATAATAGTTTACCGGTTTTAATGGTAAACATCATATAGTTTGTAGTAATTATAATAAATGAAACGATGAATAACAATGTTCACCAGCTTCCCCAACAACATCAAGATAAATCATTTGAGTAAATAAACGTAGTCATATTAAGGTACGATAAGGTATTACAATTTTCAAAGTCTATCGAGGATGTCAACAAAGGTGTTATTAATAATAAAATACACTATAAGGAACATAAAATGAATGCTAATCCAAGTAACGCACAACAACTATACAGCATAACGCCAATAAAAGCAGACTTTCTATACTCACTGAATTAGATAAATGTTCTGGTAACAGCGGCAACAGTTACTCAACCCAAATAATTGAAGGTTATCTTTTCTACAGCGCTACTCAATTTACGCACTGTATCGGCTGGTCCGACGACTGAGTGAGACTGATCCACAAATTTGGTGGTCTTGAGACAGAAAATGGACTCGCGATCAAGTTAGGAAGGGATCGATATATACGTATGTAGAACCGGATAATGGTGGAGGGGCGGAGCAGTTCAAATACGAGGGCAACGTGGAAAATGTTAGCGGTGCTTAGCTCGGATTAGCATAATCAGTGTGTAACGTTCGTCGTCCCAATATGCAATACCGCTAAGAGTGAGGAAAAACAAAGGAAGACCCTCCTTGCCTAGGTCCCCAAAAGGGGGATTGTTAAAAACGAGCATATTAGATTTGAAAGCAATAGCCACGTATGTACTATCAAAACATGTATACAGGGCCGGCTACAGGATGCTGTTGCGTCATGTAGAACTTCCGATTTCACTGTTTTTTCAATTAAAACTTTTAGAGGGTAGTCTAATAGATTATTTAGAAACAAAAAAAGTGTGGATGAAGCACGCTTTTCATGAGAAAATATATATCCAAAACGTATTTTTAGCTGTTCTTTCCATCATTATTTCCACCGTCATATATCTGCCATAGGACGGAGACGTCTGTGCATATGTTATATATGAGAGGGGCTTGCCTGCTGTGTTGCCGCATTTAGGGAAAAATATGAAAAGTTGTAAATTTATATACATATTTATATTAATTTATGAATCACAAAAATGAAAAACTGAAACAAACAACAGTAGCAAAGTAAAAGACGATTCCTAATAAGTATAAATAAAAAAATAACAGTAGTAAGCTAAAAAATGATAAACTATAACTAATTATAAGAAATAAAAAATAAAAACAGTAGTAAAACAAAAACTAATTCCATGTAATTATAAAAATCAAAAAATAACAAACACCTGCAAAATAAAAAGCAATTCTCAGTGATTATAAAAACAAAATAAAAACAGTAGTAAAAAAAAATTCCATGTTGAATAAAAAGCAATTCTAAGTGACAACACAAAACAAAAAGTAAAAACAGTAGTAAAACGAAGAACAATTTCGTTCTATCCAAATTGCTTTTTATTTTACTGTTTGTTATTTTTTGTTTTTTATAATTAAATGGAATTGCTTTTTGATTTTACTACTGTTTTAATTTTTTGTTTTTTAAAATCACTCTGAATTGCTTTTTATTTTACCGCTGTTTATTATTTTTTGTTTTATACTTAGTGAGAATCACTTTTAATTCTTCTACTGTTGTTTTTTTCAGTTTTTTGTTTTTGTGTTTCATTAATATTAATGTATATAAGTTATCCACTTTTCATATGTTTCCCTAAATAGGGAGCCCAATCCGGCAACACCGCAGACAAGCGCCTCTAATATATGACATATCCACAGACGTCAACGTCATATGGGAGTGCGCATATCTTATCCATTGCCTCAGGTCGCACAAAACTCTGAAGCCAGACCTGCATGTATACCTTGCATAAAGGTGTTTCTCATCACTGCACAGGATCCGATACGCTGAGATTCTTGTTCGTCAATCTTCAGCTGCCCTAATGGACAAGGCAAAAAACAATAAAATTATAGAAAACCACTCTCACGATTTGATAGGAAAATGGTATAATTCTGCCAAAATTCTTAAAAATGCAAAACATTTTACACGCTGACCTAAATTGGTCACATAGCTATGTATTGGCGGATCCACAAAGCGGGAATGGTGGAGAGTAACCTCAAAAGATCACAGAAAAAGAAAAAAAACGCAGAAAAGTAACTTATATCTCCAACTATCACAAGGAAAGTTGCTCTCAGAAGCACCCGACACCACTCTTTCGCTCTCCAATTTTAATCTTGAGTTATGTTCGGTTAAACGTATCAGTTCAGAAAACACACATAATTCAGTGGCTTGATTCTAAATGAGTTTCGACCGTTGAAATTGATTTCGATGGCGCCTTGTGACGATATACTTGACTCGCTATGATAATTTTGACATCTGATTATATTGATCTTATATCCAGATTATCATGGCAGTGTCAAAATTATCATAGCTAATGCTAATCCAATATATCGTCAGAAGGCGCCATCTACATCAAATTCAACGGTCGAAACTCATTTGGAATCAAGCCCCTGTAGTGCTCATAAAACATGGATCGGACTTGAAGTCCTCGTTTTCAAGTAATGTAGGTATTCACAGGGATAAATTTAGGCTCCAGCTTCCACTTTGATGCCTTTATCATAAACACGGTAAATAGATTATAAACGTAAGAAATAGTAGGTAGGAGATACTTTTCGGATGCACATCCATAGTGGCAGTAACTGATTTTTCACATGCATGTTCCTTATGCCAATGTCATTAAAATAATTTGACGTGTTTTGCTTCAAATGCTGTTTAATTTTTTGCGGTTTGAGGAGTGTTTTTTATTTAAAGTGGACATATGGATCCAATGCAGATCATTTTGGATTCTGATTCGTTTGACATGATGAACTTGAAGCAGTTGCATCCAGCGTGCAAAACTTTTGTGAAAACCTTCTAAGAAAGAAGTGTGGTTATAGTTACTGACAAATATTCTCTTCTCTTATCTTCTTTGTTCCGTAGTCTTGGGTTCAGGCTGTTCGGGTTTTGGCAAAATTCTGATAGTTCACGAACTGTTCATAATTGCTTGAGATATCTTCCCTTTTACGCATTTAGTCGTCCGCAGTTCCAGAACCGTTCTGTGTCAGTACTGAATTTAGAACTCGAAAATAGCTAATAGCTGGAAGGAAACGGCAATGCGTAGGTGCATAGTGAGGATTTGTGTGCTAGTAATCTGTGTTGATGATAATTTCCTTGGTTTCTTGTCTCAAATACACTTACTTGAGATGTATTCAAACCCAGAAATTAGTTGCAAATTCCCTTTTTCTTATTAATTCTGGAAATTACACTTGCTGAATTTCAAAAATGTGAGAGATAAGAAAAGAAAATCCCTGGCTGGTGAAGTAACAGGTGAGAAACTATACTTAATACAGGAATATTCACGAAAGTGAAAAGGTTATTACATTATATTTTATTCCCAGTCAATAGAAAATACAAATCACAAATCAGCGGCTAGAGTCATTCCTAATTCTTCTTTGATTTGGCTCAATTGTACACAACGCAGGCGCTTTGGTGATTTCCGGTAATGCTCCTAAAAGTTCTTGAAAACAAAAAAAAAACGGGAAAATTCGTAATATTAATAACTTTGAACATAGCCTGTCTTCAGAAAGGACAACATATAAATAACCCGTCGGGCACAGCTAACAGATATACTTCATTGGAAGCATGTTTAGCAATAATTTTCTAATATATCAAATATCCCTGATTTTATACACATGCAGACCAATACACATAATCACCCAGATGCGATCTTACTACTCGACCAGCTTTCTTTCTTTCACATCTTCTCAGAGATAAACGCTACATGACGCTCACAGCGATCATAGCGAGCAAACGTGGAATTATCCATTTGAAGCCTATAGACTACCTATTCCTCAAGATGATATTTTCTCCTTTTTTTACGTTTTTTAAGTTTTTCACATAAAATCCCATGCATTTAATTGGAATTTCGAAATTATGAACTATATTTCTCACGATTTGTCCATGTCAACTCATATCGGTAATTCGCTTCCAGAGGCCATGAGAGAACAACCCGCACATGTATTTATTGCGTTTTTATAGTAAATTCTATGTCAAAATATTGGGTCACAGAAGTTATGAGAAACAACATCTTAAAATATGTTACTGAATTTTAGCGACCAAGAGGTATTAGTAAAAACTGTGCTTATGTAAAATACCAAAATTGATGACGTAGCGAAACGAATCGTACGACACTGCTATTACGCGGATGCCTTTGAAAATGCGGCGCCTCTTTGTGAAATGTTCGCAAACGTCGCTGTAATGAAAAGGTACCACGTCAAAGCAGTGGCGCACGATGACTTCTACTACTGTCATCAATTCTGATATTTGACTATAGTTCCCTAGAGTCCAACAGCAACTTATCGTCGACACCGAAACGTTGACACATGGAATCTTCTGTTCATCAGCCAGACAACAGTTCCACCCTTAACTTTACTTTGACCATATCTACAAATTTTTTTTTTTTGGTGAGGGGGGAATGCGTTTACGCACCATACTATAGCTCGAGCTACGGCGTGTGTGAGACTCCAGGTTGTCTTGTGGAGACCACCTAATACCCACTAAACCCTAACCTCCGCGTGTCCCGACTCATCAGCGTCTCGGTAGGCCATGTGTTGTGCGTGACCTGCGGTCTGCTACAACGTCTCCTCATGTGTTTCAGTCTCTGGGAACGCCGGGTTGGTTCCCTTTACCTCGCACATTCTATCGATGTCGTTAAGCGATCATCGATTAAGGGTCTGCTAGGTTCTCTTGAAACTCTTGTTTTCGAAAAATCAAGAGTTTCAAGTCCTCTTACCTATATATTGTTCCTGGTCCTGGTCCTGGTGGGTCCTGGTCGTGGCGGGTCCTGGTCCTGATTGGTCCTGGTCCCGGTGGTTCCTGGTCCTCTGCATCATCCATCATCCATGCCGTGGGGGGGGGGGGGGAGCAACCGCGGGTTCTCCTAGTCTCCTAGTCAAGGTTCCAGTTAGCGGGTGCCAACTGGGACCTTGGTCTAGGGTACCTAGTTCTGCGGTTGCGAGGCCTCTCGTCCGGATCGTAGTCCATGAGGAATCGAAGCTGCTCGTTCGGGTGGTCCTGAGCTTTCTGGAAGGTCTTCTCCGCTTTTTTCCTCATGTACTCGTGAATGGTGTCCCAATGCAGGTCTCTACGCAAGGTTGAGTTTCTTACGTAGGATGGTGCACTGGTGGCGATCCGGAGTAGCTTCATCTCTAGAGCAGCAAGTCGCTTGCGGTAGCTGGGGGCAGCGTACCCCCAGACCGCGGAGGATATCTACACAGTAAGCAGGTCAGCGCTTATATGAGCATAGCACACGATGTAAATAGTGTAATAAGAATGAATGGTACTACTAGCGCCATCTGTTGGGAATCGCGCCAGGGACTCTCCTTCGACACCGATGCGAGGTTCTGGAGTGGCCGCTATGTGGCGTACCGGAACTTTCTCGAATTAACGAGTACCTGCGATACGGAATATATAAGCCGACGGCCGAGAGAGGGAAGCAGAGTTGAGTGAATGGCACGACATAATAATTCGTAAATAAGTTGTCGGACATAAATAGTGGTGTTCATAAATGTTCAATCTAGTTTAGGTAAGGTTAGTTGTGTTGTGTTTCAAATAGATTAGTGCATTTCTTTTTGTGGAAGCGAGTGTTTTAATCCACACCCAAAAGAACCCAGAAAAACGCTACATTGGTGTCAGAAGTGGGATGTGGATTATTGGACATTTAGTGAAAATAAATAGAATGGCGCGATTGGTTGATCTGAAAACTGTCGAGTTAAAAAGAGAGCTGGATGAAAGGGGGTGCGACACGGCTGGAAAAAAAAGCGAAATTGCAAGAGCGGCTTCGTAAAGCGCTGATTGAGGAAGGCAAGGACCCGGGTATTTTCATTTTTACCGGTGCAGGGGATATTTGTTTAATGCTGCACAACCTTTCGACCAAATTAGAAAACAAGCTCGTGGAAAATTGTGCCACCCTAGAAGGAAAACTCGTGGAAAATTGTGCCAATCTAGAAAGAAAACTTATGGAGTTATACGAAAGTACAGCCAAATTAGGAAAGAAGTTTTTGGAAAATACCGCTAATTCAAAAAAGAATTGGAAGATAAAATAATGGAAAAATCTTGAGAGTTGGAAAAACGGATTTTAGAGACTTTGGTGGACAGAATTCAAGAAGTGCAAGGCAAGTTTGCCGCTTTAGACGTCAAGAACATCGACGAACGTCAGCGTGGACTTCCGTTGGAAACATCAAGTGAGGTTGGAGCTTCTGTTGGCTCAGCTGGTCATCTGCGAATGAAACCGCCGCAATTTGATGTTACAACGCCTTGGAATGTCTACCGGTGTCAGCTTGAGGCATCTGCGAATGCAAATGGTTGGTCATCGACCGAAAAGGCAACTGCACTCACTTTGGCCCTGCGAGGAGATGCTCAAGCTATTCTTCAAAGGCCAGTCACCTATAGAACATATCTACCATACTCAACTAAAGAATCGGTTACAGATGTCAGGCGAGTCCTTGCAGGAGTTCGAAGAGGATATTGCGCGGTTGGTACGATTAGCATATCCTGGATGTTCGAGAAAGGATAGCAGTCCTGGATGGACTTCGTGACGGTGAAATGAATCAAGTCTTACTACTAGCACATCCACCTAAGCTAGTAGAAGCGCTAACCCGGGCCTTAGAATTCGAAGACACTAAAAACACAAACAAAAGGCAGGTCCGAAACCGCCAGCTAATACGAGGAGATAACGAGTCCGTCAAGCGCATTGTTAAGGAACTTGATGGTTAACGTCGCCGCTAGAACAGCAAGTTGGAATGTTGGAAATGTGGAAAAATAGAGCACGTTCGGAGACGCTGTTTAAAGGATTGTAAGCATTGCCAGCGGGCAGACGAGAAATATGCCCAAGTATTAAGAACCACTATCGCTAGTGATACTTGGCAAAAGAGGGAGACCAAGAGGGCGACCCCGATCTCCAAATAATTCTGAACTGGATGAAAGAACAAAAAAAACCAGCTGGGATGAAGTTGCCAGGTCTTCCCATACCTTAAAATCATATTGGGCACAACGGAATTCTCTAGTTATGGACGACAGACTCTTACTGCGTAAAATGATGGACCACGACGGTAAAAAGGAAAGAAGGCAAATCGTTATCCCCAGATGTCGAATCTCGGAGCTGCTAGAAGAAACCCATCCCAGGGTGTCAGGAGGTCATCTCTCAGTTAAAAAAACCCTGGAAAAAGTGCGAGAGAGATTTTACTAGATCAATAGCAAGAGGGACGTAAAAGACTGGTGCAGAAAATGCGTTGTGTATGCGGCAAGTAATGGACCGCAAAGGAAACTAAAAGCTTCGATGCGCCAATATAACGTGGAAAGCTCCTTTGAATGGATTGCTATAGATGTGGCGTGACCCTTTCCAGAAAGTGAAGCAAGGAATAAATACATCATTGTGGTTAATGGATTACTTCAGCAAGTGGGTTTAGGCATACGCTCTGCCAAATCAGGAACCCTCTACGGTAGCCGATGCTTTAGTAAAGGAATGGATCTGTCGATTTGGTGTACCTTTGGAGTTGCATTCGGACCAAGGGCGCAATTTCGAGTCAAATCTGTCCCAAAATATCTGTCAAATCCTTGGGATTAAGAAGACCAGGACTACTGCCTTACACCCGCAGTCAGATGGAATGGTGGAGCGCATGAATAGGACCATTAACCGGTATTTGGCTATGGTAGTCTCTAGCCATCAAAGACACTGCGGTAGTTTTCTTCACCTCTTCTTATCCATCGTCAATTCATGAAAGCACAAGAGAGACCCCGGCTCGAATAGTTATGGGAAAACGCCCATGCGATCTAAAGTTTGGCTGTCCACCAGGAACTGATATTGCCGGAGCAAACTAGGTAAGTAATCTGCGTAGAAGAATGGACGCTATCCATAGCCAGGTTCGTGTTTCAATTCAAGATGCCAGTGATCGGATGGAGGAAGCTTATGGCGTTAATGCCCAAGACCAGAGGTATGACAACGGTGATACGGTTTGGCTTTACGACCCAAAGAGGCGAAAAGGGCTGTCACCTAAACTTCAATCATCCTGGAACGGGCCATATAAAGTTCTGGAAGTCATCAACGATGTTCTCTATAAGATTCAGAAAGCACTTCACCAGAGTATGCCCTGGCACACTGTGTGGCTCAAGACTTGCAAATGTCGAGAGGTATAGCAAAGGCCTTTCCCAGGAACTTTGGAAGAGTGCTCGAGCTGCGTCGGTCTAACCCGGAACTCGAAGAAGTATTCCAGATAACTGAAGAGGGTACCAACCGAAAGATCTTCTATCTTGTTACCAAGAAAGCTTCGTATCAGAAACCGATTTACGAGGATGTCTGGAGCGCTTTCTGTTCTTTTAGAGAAGTGTTGCTTGCAGATGACCTGAGAAAACTGGCAATACCTAAGCTGGTATGTGGACTGGACAACCTGGACTGGAGAATCATCCGAAGCATGCTTGAGGTAGTCTTCCGGTATACAGGCATTCGATCTCTGGTATGTTGTCATAGTGGTAGACTGCTACCTCCTGGAAATAGTGTGGATTGATACTTCTTCAAGAACTCCTACTGCAAGAAAGGGCAGTCGTGCCGATATCGACATCCACCACTAGTAAGATCATTCCGGGACGGAATGACTGATGAGCGATACTACTAGCGACATCGTTGGGAGCCGCGCCAAGGACTTTCGTTCGGCATCGCCGCGAGGTGCGAGAGTGACCTCGAAGGTTCTTCACTGGCTATGTGGCGTACCGGAACTTTCTCTAATCAATGAGTACCTGCGATGCGGAATATATAAGCCGACGGCCGGGAGAGGTAAGCAGAGTTGAGTGAATGACGTAAATAAGTAGTCAGACATATACATATGGTGTACATAAATGTTCTATCTCCTAGTTAAGTTAAAGTTAGTTGTGTTGTGTTTTAAATAAATTAGTGCTTTGTTTTGTGGAATCGAGTGTTTCAATCCACACCCAAAAGAACCCAGAAAAACGCTACAATACGTACAGAACGGAATTTCTGCATGGAACCATAGTTGTCTCGGGCTATCTGAATGCTTATTGGTTACCTACGGTGTACACATGGACTCTGTTCTTTTTAGAGGCAAACACGTCATTGTTTTGGCATTTGACAAAACATGAGTTCTCGCTGGAAATCTTACCGCATTTTAGTGAGTGTTACCTCAAGATCTACTTCTTCTGTTATGCGTTTATGCTGCGAGGTGGCAGGCGACGGTTGGGTGGAGGGTTGGTGGTTTTAAATATACTCCCTTATACTCGACTAAATAGTTTGTTACACTAAGTATTGTGAAACAGGAGATTGTAACGTGCCAAAGTCACGTAACCTTTTTTTCTATTTATCACTTATCAGTAATTTGAATTTCTCTTTATTGATAATAGAGTGCCCATTCCTAGGCCAAACCCTTTTCAATGATTTTCTTTTGTCAAATTTGATAGTTTATTGATTGTATAATTTCACTCGTATTATATCTTTCTTTCTCAGCGATTCAGTATGGTGTTGACGATCAGCAAAAAACTCTGTAGTTTTTCTCCGTTAGTTGGTTTCCTATAAAACATATCTTCTTCAAGGCCACTCAAGATACCTTCTTCTAGAACGTTCCGTGTTCTGAGTGATTCGCTTTTCTGTTTCCGTTGAGGTCGTGATGCAGGGGTCGTTTCGTCATTTTCCGGACTCTGGAATATTAGGCCCCAAGCGCCAATTCATGGACTAGCACCATTTTTTTTGTGTAACTTAAGTTTAGTCATTTTTGTTTGGGATTTTGACCCTCAGCTGTAAGTTCTTTTTTATATACCTTCGATCACGTGCCTGAATGCGTGTCCTGATGACGTTCGTTCAATATCTGCTTTCTTTTAGTCAATAGAAACAGAAGAGGATCATCATCCTTTCTCCTCCAGTTGGTTGCATCTTGTTGCAGTTTTGCAAATTGGTGGAAGCCATCCCCTTGAAAAAAAAACATTGATGTGAACAGCTAAAATATTATTCTAATTAACAATTTCATAGATCTTTATACATTTATTATTGCTTATTGAAATACTTAGAGACTTATTGATTTTATTGGACATTCTACGTATTCAAATATGGGGGTAGTACCTACATGACACCTTCTATTACATTGATCATGATTTTGATTTTTGAGCTGCCATAACTTTTTAGAACAAGGGTATATTAGTTTAGTACATTTTTATCTTTTTTTGTCTTTGCTTTACTTTTCTTGTACAAAAAAATGTACATGGTTTTGCTTCAAGTGCGATTGTTTTCAATGTGTAGTTTTATCTCAGGCAGTAGATTTTTAAACAGTCTTTCTCTCTTGAGGGTTTTTTACTACCATAATTTTTGGCAACGAGGCAAGCGTCCTCTGCCCAGTGACGTGCCCACTACTGGCCAAATTTGGACCAGCACGACATCTCGGCCGCCCCTGACAAAGAAGACCTACAGATAAGTTTAATATTCAGGCGAAAAATATCTGTAAATACTTCGGGTGTATACCATGGTAGACGTCTCGCGGGGTTATCCCGAAAAATAATTTTGTCAGGTTGTATTTAATATTTATAACATCCTTTCTTTTTTTTATTACTCGCACTCCAGTAGTGGTGCAGATGTGCATTTTTTATTAATCAATGTATTGTGATTAATTTAATATCTTGTTTTATTTGGCTCTCTCTGTGTGTACTGTTACTTAAATTTCGTCATCTCTGTTATATTCTTCTTTTGTGTGGTGGTCAAGCGAAACAAGTTCCGACTAATATCTCGAGGAGTTGTCGCTTTATCCGTCCTAAGTCACTGGTGCTCTTAACCCCCCCCCCCCTTACTCTCTGCTTTATTGAGCTAGGGCCTAAATTTGCACGCCACTAGAAAACTGTTTTGCTTGGACCAACCGTTAGATAGTATTTATCATTGTGTTTTATTAATTAACCAAAAAAGGCGTGCTAACAGTTTTGCCGTTCGTTCATGCTGATAGGACTGCATGATTGTCAGGCCAAATTACACCACATATGTATGATTGACTTTACTGAAGGTTTGGTCACTACGGAGGCCTTTTTCAAAGTACAACTGAGAATGAAATCCATTTTGTGTTTATTTGTCTTCGAGGTTACAGATCATTTGTTTTTTGATCAACGGGTATTTTGGAACAGATTTGGGTGAGTTTCCTTATTCTCGGGATACGTTTGGCGTTTTCGGGACGATGACGTGACTAGTACATCCAAAAATAACAGGTCATCGCTTGACGGTTTGGGAGGCTGGACGTCTTTTGGGAGCGGGAATGCCTACACCAGACGCTCCTGGGCTTTGCTGGTTTTACGCGGTGCCATGTTAAAATTGTAATGATGGCTTCGCGCGATCTCGGCGTGGTACAGAACCATTCAGGTTGTTGTTGCAATATATTGTATAAAAGCGGAGACAAGAACAAATTAACTGTCAACTGGAAGACAGACAAGACATAAGATATACTGTCTTTGTCAGTTGTACCATAGTTGTTCTTTGAAACGTTGGTAAAGAAGTGATTCGCACATAATATGTGGTTTTATTTGGTCAGATATTCGTAAAGATAACTTTTACATTGTAGAGCATTTGAAAAAACTAGGATACTACTACTTCAATAACCATCCTGCTGCTGTGATATAGATAGTGTATCGCTAGATACTAATGCAGAAAATTTTCCAAAAACCTCAGGGACGGATTAGATATCAACATTTGAACAGTGATAAGTGTATTTATCTTGTGCAACGCTTCTATCGCTATATCAATATGTTCAAAACATAATCTTCAAATCAAAATCAGCATGACAATACAGGGTGTTTCAGAACCATGGGATCAAACTTGTAGGGGTTAGTCAGTGTAACAGTAGAAAACATTTGAGTATGATGGAGCGCCGGCTCACTTTGCTGTACAAGTATACTTTATCTGAAGTCACTTGAAACACTGTGAAATACCGGGTGCGTTTTATATATCTATATTTAACACGCTCTGTTGCTGCAGAAATCGCCAAATTTCGCAGCAAATATAAGCATAAGATATCAAAGGCAGTTTCACCGGTCCACGTGGAGTAAAGCACGCCTATGCGTGGACATAGCCAATGAGAAAGCGTGTATTTCAGAGCTCGGAACAAGTGCAGGTGGCTACTGAAAATTGAAACAGTTTAGCCAGTGCCGTGTAGCGGTGAATAAACGTGTTTTCTTTAGTCTGTCCGTGTTTTTTCATAGATTTTATTAGTTTGTGTGTTTTTGACTTTTTTACTTGTTGATTTAATTGTTGTGTTGATTGTTCTTGTGTGTCCTAAATATGGCTCTTTGGAGACCTTGGGAAAATGCTCCAAGCCACGAGGAGATGGTTGATGAACCTGTGCAGGCAGAATTCTTTCATAAAGATTTAGAGGAACAGACCCAAAGAGTAATCCTAAATGTGTATGATTGTCTGAAAAACGAAAATCCAGATTCCTCGCAAAATCAAATTTTAAACAGAATTTGTATCCTGACAAAAATCAGCCGGTCTACCATTTATCGGGTTATAAAAAGGGGAGATGTAGTCAACCATTCCTTCCACAGAAAGCGCATAGGGCAAAAATTAAAAAGAATAGACGTGGGTTTTCAGGAAGATATTCGTCGTATAATATACGGATTTTATAAAGAAAATTTGGTGCCCACGTTGGAAATGATACGGGATAAATTAAAAGATTATCCTGAAGATTTTTATAATTACAAATGCTTAGACTCACTGCACTGTGTAGTAAAACTGTGTGGTTTTCAATACAAAAAATTAGATAAAAGAATGGTGATTATGGAGTCGTCTCGAATCGTTGAATTGCGCCAAGACTTTTTGCACAAAGTTAAAATCTATAGAGAGCAGAAAAGAAATCTGATTTACCTGGATGAAACGTGGTATGATACCCATGATGTTGTGCAGTACGGCTGGGTTGACGACAGCAACAAGTGCATTTTAAATGCACCATGCAACCGTGGAAAACGAATCATTATTCTCCATGCTGGCAGTGAAAATGGATTTATACCTAATGCCTTGCTGTTATCTGCCAAAAATATCAAAGAATCATGTGCCGACTATCATGAGGACATGACCTCCGACTTATTTGAAAAGTGGATGGAGCAGCAGTTAATACCAAACATTTCCCCAAATTCAGTGATTATTATGGACAATGCGCCATACCATTCCCGACAGAAAAACAAAATTCCGAATACAGGCACAAAAAAACAAGACATTATTGATTTTATGAAGGATAAGGGAATGGAAATACCACAAAAATCAACCAAAGCCATATTATTGGATCTTACTAAAAGAGAAAAATTTGAAAAAGAGTATGTTGTTGACAATCTGCTTCAGCAAAATGGCCATGAAGTATTACGTCTACCTCCCTATTACTGCATTTTTAACCCGATTGAGTTGGTCTGGGCTGCTTTAAAAAAAAGTGAGAAAACATAATCAGACCCCTCAATTAAGTGAATCGCTATTGGCCACAATAAGAGATGCAGTATTTCATATTGCTGACACAGACCTATGGAAGCAGTGTTCTAGGCATATTATTGAAAAAGAAAATAAATATTGTGTTTTGCCTCCTGTAAATCCCGTTGTAATTCCTCTACAAGATGACTCTAGCGACAGCTCCGAAGGCGAGGATGATATATAAATACCTATAATGTAAGTCTTTATATACCTTTTTATATACCTACCTGCTATGTAAATATTTGCCTATGTCAAACGTTGGAATTCTGTAATTTTTCCATTTCTTAACTTTCAGTCAACATAAATTAAACTCCCAATATAAGTATTTTTTATCCCAAATCAAAAAAATAAGAAGATAGTAAAATCCATTTATTGTGATATAAAAACATTATTATTATCGTTCTAAATAAATGCCGCACGCCTATGATACGTCATGAAATTACAAAGGACGCGCCGACCAAAGGTTTTTATGCTATTTCAAGTGACTTCAGATACACATACGTGAGTATTTGGCTCAGCGGTTTGGGCACCGTTGGATTGCCAGAGGTGGAGCAGTTTCTTGGCCTCCTAGGTCACCCGATTTAACGTCACTAGATTTTTTCCTGTGGGCACATGTAGAGTCTTTGGTTTACGAAACTCCAGTAGAAACAGAGCAAGACTTAATTGGACGAATTACAGCAGCATTTGAACATTTGAAATCATTCAAAACGAGTATCAAATTTTTAGTCAAGTCCGTCGAAATCATGTGCGACATTTAAATCGGTGTTTTCAGGTTGGAGGAAGACATTTTGAACAATTGTTGTGATGATATCATGTACAAAAGGCAAAAATTAAATGCACTAAATCTTTAGGGCCGTAGTACCGTAGTGACACTTTTCCGGATATGGGTCCCAGTACTCAAATGTTTTCTACTGATTCACTGAATAACCCCTACAAGTTTGATCCCTTAATTCTGAAACGCCCTGTATATTTATATGCAATTGCAGGCTCTTTTTATATTACCGAAGACTTCAATCAAATAACGGTCAGATTACATTGTGTGTACAGTCAATATGAACACAATGGCGTTCAGTGAATTGACACACATAGAAATCACAAATTGTCTAGTCAATATCCCGGATGCTGAATCATGCAGATTTGACTAAAACTTCATTTTCCTTTCAGTAGACATTTTACGTCCCAAACCAGTTTTCGAATAAGTAGTAATAATATAATAATAATAGATATTTAATGACTTGTGCCACTTATATCTATTTCAATTTATCATGTCGGTCTCCAATAACTTAACCGAGTTATCGTATAAATCGCTGGACCGATTTTGATGAGTGACATGCTGTGGAGTCATATATGAGGAGCAGACTTGCAAAAAGCATTTCGTCTAAATTTTCCATATTTGAGGAAGAGGTGGCGAAATATTAACTCTTTATGAACATTTGAACAGTCGAAATGCATTTAGTCCATGTGTTATTAGGGGGGAAATAATACCTAGACAAACAAACTGATTTAAGTCCACTCAGTTTTTTAATTTGTGGATGGAATATCAAGCTGGCAGGGGAGCGACAGAAATATCATCAGCCCTGCTTGATTTTTTGGAAAAGATCACTTTTGCCCCGAATATAGACACTCTTCGGCTCTTCTCTGATGGATGCGGGGGCAAAATAAAAATCCCATCCACATGCTAATGTTATGGTTATTCAGCTTTGCTCCAGAAACGATTAAAAAAATAGCAGCTCGTCCTAGTGCGAGGACTCTCTTATCTTCCGGCAGATAGAATTTTTGGGAGGGTGGAAAAGATTTTAAGATGGCACGCGGTCATAAAAACACCTAAAAAATATTGGGAACTTTACAAACAAGTAGGTGAAATCAGAAAACTTGTAACTGATTGGTCATTGGTGAATATAAAACAAGCTTCAATCTGTTTGGAAAAAGACCTGAGAATTAGCTCAAGTAAAATAATAATCATTCAACGAGAAAAGCCCTCAGGAGTTGTGGTAAAATCGAGTATCGAACCGATGATCCAGCAAAAAATGTCAAACTGTGTTCAATCCTATAAAGGGGTTCGATAAAATCGAAAATCGAAGTACGACTTGGACATGAAATAAAGCAGAAAATAGCTTGATAGTCTAAAACACCTACTTGATACATTGTCTGGTGACGAATGGTATGAAACAGACCTGGAGTTGAAATGGATGGTTGAAATATTTGAGAAAATTGTGTCAAACTGTAATGATGAAGATTAAGAGCACGAAATGATGATAATGAATTTATTTGAAAATTAAATCGTTTACTACTAATATTATTATAATATACTAAGTGACATATAAATCCGAACATCCAGTTTAAATGGTTTTATTTTAATAAAATTTTGTATAAGTACTCAATGAAACATAATAAGTAAACGATAAAAATTTCAAAATGATTGCACTGCTTTAAAGCCCTTTGACCTTTAATAATCTGTGGATGCACCCTGATGTGCTACGCATTCTCCAACGCGCCTAGGCATGCTTCTGATCAGGTGGGCAATGTCCTCCTGTGGTATCTCATTCCAGGCAACCACCAACTCCTCTCGAAGTGCTTCTAGAGTCTGAGGAGGACGTTGCAAATTGAGCAATCTCCTACCCATCATATCCCACACGTGCTCAATTGGGGATAAGGCGGGAGATCTTGGTGGCCATGGTAACAATGTGACATCATTATGTTGAAAGAAGTCTATTGTGACTCTTGCAACATGTGATCGGGCATTATCTTGTTGGAAAGTTGGATCTGCCAGGGTGTCAAGATAGGGTAAAAGATGGGGTTCTAGAACTTCGTGGATATAACGCTGCGCGTTCATGTTACCTCTGATGAAGATTAAAGGTGACCTGGAACCATAAGCTATAGCACCCCAAACCATAACTCCAACAGTGTGATGAACATGTCTTTCAACAAAAAACTGTGGATTCCTCCTTTCACCACGTCGCCTTCTAACCCTGGCACGACCATCGTGCATGTCTAAACAAAATCGAGACTCGTCACTAAAGACAATACTGTTCCATTCCTGATCCCAGAGTGACCGTTGTCTGCACCACTCAAGGCGATTACGTCGGTGTTCTCGAGTTAAAGGGAGGACCCAGTGTGGCCGGTATGAAAACAAGCCAAAACTTCTCATTCGTCGGTAAACACTTCGCGTGCCAATAGGTCTTCCGTGTTCTGCAAACCATTCATTTGCAATGGACCTGGTAGTGGAGAAACGGTCCCTTAAGGCCAATAATCTTAGGCGGCGATCTTCAAGGTCTGTTGTTATACGGCGGCGTCCAGTGCCCCTTGCTCTTTGCGTACAGCCTTCTCGAAGCCATGCCTGACAACACCTAACCACAGTGTCTACACTTCTTTGCACTCTAGCTGTAATTGCCCAAAAAGAAAGTCCAGCTTCCCGAAGTCCCACTATACGGCCCCTATCAAACTCACTAAGTTGACGAAATCGTACAAGTCTCCGTACTCTAGGCATCGTAACCGATCGTAAAGGATCTCAAGAACCAAAATCCGCCAACGTTGATTCTTTACTGCGGCTGAAATATTCATTTTTAGAGCGTTAGTGAATTTAAAAAAAGCAGTATATTAACCGGAATGTCCAACTGATAAGGCTGAAAATTTTTTCACTTGTTACTTACAGTAAGATAAATACATTCACCAACTTTTATTAAATAAAACCATTTAAACTGGGTGTTCGGATTTATATGTCACTTAGTATATTTAGCATAAAAGCGATGCACCGCTGAACTGGTTTATGCTGGCTGAAGCGCTCATTTTGTTAATGAACAGTCTTGTTTTTCAGATAGGATGCTAATATCGAAGCAAACCAGGGTGTACATTTTGAGCTCATTTTATCGAAATGGAATAAGTGTACCTGCCTTTAAATGTTGGAAATAAAATAGTTAAATATATTTTTTCCACTGTCTGTATCGGATTCGTTTCGAGGTCAGTATATCTATAGACACCTATTGCTATAGTTTATTATAGAGAATTGATCATTTTATTATGTTACTTCTGTGTGTGCTAAATTGCTATGTGAAACTGAAGAATCTTCCGTTTATCGAAATTTGGATAGACTTTATACCTCTGATAGTTGCTATGCGTTCGTTCGTTGTCCTACCTGAGACCACGCTTCTAGACGGTGTTGATGAGCTGCCAAAAGGCACGAAAGAGCTGTTCACGCTTAGCCCTCTGCGGTCGGACGGACAAAAGCAGTTTGCTGATATGTTAATCTTTCGTTTATTTCAATTCACGTATTACATAGTGAGTCGGCATACTTCTCATCCTAGCTATATCATAAATCAAATCCAAGCGAATAACCAAAATTTCTGTGTGGTTCAAGATGACACACGGGTTGATGACGTCAGTTACACGAATCGCTTGAACGCGTTGGTTTTAGCCGCGGTTTTGTTGCAAGTTGTTTATTTTAGAAAAGCGCGTATATAATCTCTGATTATTTTTATTATCACTTAATAATCGGTGCTTTTTCGTCTACAACTGTGTATGGAAAGTTTAAATAAGAAACCTTTCATAATATTCATGGGAGAAATGTTTTTTTCAGATTTTTTTTTAATGATGGAACCATGGCTTTGTAGCTATGATAACTTTCAATTCTCTAAATTTTTCCGCATGTCATATGGCTACACAGGATACTTTGTTAAGCATAGGAACGACATTTAAAGTGTCCCCAACAACCGTAATGAGTATAACTAATAAGGTGCTCCACTTTATGGTAAAACTGAAGTCAGCCTGTATCAATTTTCTCAAAAATGAAGCTGAAGTACAATAACAATATCCAATACCCGGCAAAATTCTAACTTGTCACATTTCAAATAATAACCAGAAATATAAAACTACTCTTGAGTTGGGTAAATACCACAATTTTGCGGTGATAACTATGACATATAACAGCTGATTCGTGACGTCACGGATCTTATAACCAAACTGATAACTACACTCGCTTGAACGGATCGGTAAATACCAACCCAAAATGGTAAATACCATTCCCATTTGGTTATCCTGAATTTGATTATATACTATTATCAACATTTTTAAGAAAACGGAACTATGCCGGCAACGCCGCGGAGAGATCATTGATTGTATGCTGGAGCACTGTTGTCACGTCCTGGATCCGAAACTAAGTATCTACTTTCCAACTGCTGGAAAGGTTTTTAGCTTATCTTTGTGCAGATTTGAATTCACTTATCATCGATATTCTATACAGTTAAAGGATGAATATGGATTTTTATCAAGATAACATCATATTCTTTATATCTGAGCTACCCTGAGACGACTCTTGCCTGCGGTGCCTGGTGTGGAACGGTTGTGGTTGTGACATGCATACATACACGTTATCACAATCAGTGGTGCCAATATGGTATCGTTGTTATGTATTTGAGATTCCAGAAACTTTTATAACATTAAGTAAAGACCAATTTGATGAGCGGCGGCAGCTGTTTATGTAGTTTGAACGACAATCTAAAAGGGTGAGCGCATGCAGGAAATCGCTGCGTATCAGGGTCAGGGTTTATTGTCGATGATTTTTCTGCAATGGCGGATCTAAAACTTCTCCTGTCCCGAAGCAATAATTTGCAAACTGATTGTTTCTGTACTGAAACTGTAAAGATAATAATAATAATCTCAAATCACAAAACGTGAAGGAGTCAAATAACGAAGGTTGGTATCTAGGAAAAACAACTAGAAGTAACTAGATTTCTTCAAACAATTGAGGGAAAATTAGAAAAAGCTCTAATCTGTCAATTTATTCAAGAATTTACCGATGTGAAGAAATTGACAACCATTTTTATATTTACACGTCCAACTTCCTCAAGGTCAAAAAATTGTTCAATTTATTGGATTGTGTAAAGCGGATATTAGAGAATGATGAACTAGTATCTTACAGAAAACAGGTAATTTTGGAACTAACTGCCAAAGGAACAAAGAGCCCCGAGATTGTAGATCTAAGGTCAAATTTAGTTTTGCTGTTAAAATCAAATAGACTGCTGATGTGAGTTTTTCCTGACCCCGTATCAATTTTTTTGGCCTATTTACTTTGCTTTATGCAAAAACGGCATTTCATTTCAGTTATATTAGACATTTATTTATGAAAAACATTATTATTCTTAGCGATGAATGTGTTCAACAAACTAGTAAGAATAGACTTCCCGCAATATTGGCGATATAACGAGAATCGAAATTTTAAACATGATTCATTGAAACGTAATAAAATTCATACTTTTATTAGTAAGTTTATTTACACTTAGTCCAGAGCCCTGCTGTAAGTAGGTATGCCACTTATCCTCTACTTTGGAGTATCTGGAACCGCGTTATGCAGTGCAAGTTTGTAATGTCCATCTGATTCTTTTGACTTAAATCGTCACTGACATTACGCGCAGAAGAGCTTTGTTTTCCCAAGTACGCCCGATAGAAAACGCAATATTCACTTGTAGATACAATATAACATTATAATCTTCTGTCACAAAGGTATGAAAAAATCATTGAATTATAACGTATACCTATAATCGTCCGTCATCAACAGAGGAGTAAACTACCGCCATGAGAAGATTGAGGTCATGAACAACTTCTGTACATTGTGAAGTTCTGCAAAATCTACAATAAAGAAAAACGGATAAAAACGCCCTGATATGATAGCGTTTCCGGGAAATAGGGTTATTTTGAAGACTTCCAGCAGCTCAACAGTTGACAATGACATGGCGAGAGGGGAGAAAAACAGAATAGAATAAATTTTATTACTCAAAAGCACATCTATTGCAATTAAAAGAATAAACCTTCATCCATTAAAAAAAGTGAATTTTTGACGATAAATTATAGATTGATGTAGATATCAAACAAGGTAACTTAAGGGCACAACTAAGAGTGTTCGAAAGGTAAGCCGGATACAGGCACGTAGCCAGGGGGGGCTCAGGGTGCTCAAGCCCCCTCCCCGAAATTCCGAAAGAAATTTTTTTCAGATTCAAACATAAAAGACAAACTGAGAAAATTCAAGTAATCTCAAGCATATTATGTAAATATATTAAACAAATAATTGAAAATGTTTAGCCTATGGCCGTCCTTGAGGCCTAGTCTATACCTGTGCTAAAATTTAGCGAAATCAGTTTAGCCGTTTTGGCGTGAAAGCGGAACATACAAACAAACATACATACTTTCACATTTATAATATTAGTAGGGAAGTAGGGATATTCATTTACCACTATAAAAAGACATCTTTCGTACTATGGTATTTTCTTTTATCGCTACAATATTGGACATTTATTCGTTGTTCACCTGCATTATTCTTTTATTATTAATCCATAAATGTCGCCCACTTTAAAATTTTCGCAAATCATCTTACATTACATCACATGTGATAAACATCCATGCTTGGAAAACATGTATGTTTTGTGCCCGATGTAAATCGAAAATCGATGTTTAGTTGTCGATGTTAATATCGAGGGCATTAACTTGCCAAAAAAAAGAAGAGGACGGAGCAGTTCTCAAACCGATTATTGAGACGGTCCTTCTTTCATCAGGTGAAAGTTTTGGAAAAGCACATCACAAACAGTGCAAAAAACGCTACTTATTTGAGCCCTCAAATGCAAAATGAGATCATACAAACAGCTTCAGATATCGTTACAGAAAAAAATATAAATAAAATACACAATACTGATTGCTTCAGTATTCTTGGAGTTGAAACAATGGATGTTTCAGACACCGAGCAATTATCACTATGTTTGCGATATGTTGATTTTACGAAGGATCCGAACACTCCAGTATTGAGAGAAGATTTTGTTGGCTTTGTCCCCATAGATGAGCAATGTTCCGAGAATCTCAGTAACGTTATTCTGCAGCGATGTAAGGAGTTGAAACTGTACATAATAAGTGTGTCGGACAAGGATACGATGAAGCCGCAAACATGGCAGGTAATTTGAGCGGAGTTCAGAAACGAATAAAAAACGACTATCATAATGCAAGGTACTATCACTGTGCGAGTCATCGTCTGAATCTTGATGTTTCAAATGCAATGTCAATCCCTGTGATCCGCAACTGTCATGGATTCGTTATACAAAACATAAGTCTGTTTAGAAATACTTCGAATGCAAATAAAGTTTTTCAAAAAACCGTCCAAAAGTGTGCTCCAGACAGTAAAAAAAGAGATTGCTTCGTCTTTGTGATACAAGATTCATTGAAAGGCATGAGAGTATAATAACATTCGTGGAACTTTTTGAATGCATCGCCATGAGTGTAGAAGAAATACCTGGCAAAACGTGGTCTGTATCATTAACAACATCTGCTCTTTTTGCTGCAATTCAAAAAAGTTACTTTATTGTGGGTCTTTTGGTATGTGAAAAACTGCTTAGTTTAACTCTTCCATTGTCAGTGTTTCTCCAAGAAAAGTCTTTGGATTTCATCTCCGCTATCAACCGCATAAAGGAAATAATACAGTCTTTGCGTGAAATTAGAGAATCTGCTGATGATTTCTTTGAGAAAATCTTTTTGTCTGCTTCAAAACTTGCTAAAGACTTATTCGACACTGAAATTCGAGCTCCATAGAGTTGTCTCACGCCAAAAAAAAAAAAAAAACGTGCTAACCCGCAAACGGCATCAAATGAAGCATATTTCAGAATTTCAGTATTTCTACCGTGCATCGATTCCTTGGTTGAAAATTTAACAGAACGATTTCTCGAAAATGAAGATATCCTACCAAGCTTCCAACTTCTCCTCCCAGGATTTGCTAATGTGAGTAAAGCCGATGAGTTAGACAACTTAGCGCCATACTTCGACGATAAGATATTATCAACGGCAGTGAAGGCAGAATATAGCTTGTGGTGTGCGAAGATATCGTCCATTGATCAATCAACCTAGGTTTTAAAACGGTTGGAGTGTTGCAATGGAAATTATTTTCGGTATCAGAATACTTCTAACTACCTTAGCCACTTTGCCACTGACATCAGCTGGCGTAGAAAGATCATTTTCCACTATGAAAAAAATTAAAACTCTACCGCGAAGAAAGGGCCATGAAAGATTGAGTTCACTCGCTATGATCTCTATTCACTGGGATATGTCGATCCTGATCACGTCCTAGATATTTTATCGGAAAAAAATCTAGAAGATTACTCTTTTGATAGTACAGGTCAAAGTTTTCGAGTTAAAGGTGTTATTCTCAGGTTTTTCCCACATTATATTTACATATATAGATGAATAAATCTATAGCTCTACAATAATTTCATACGTTTTATTCTATTACATTGATTTATAAAATCATAAGCCTATGTTGACTCGGTTCCTTTTTGTAAGTAGACCCTGCGAGCTCCCTCCCCGAAACCAAATCCTGGCTACGGGCCTGGCCGGATAGTCAGGTCCAATCTAAGATATGGGCCAAAGACCAGTGGTAGGCAAAGTCGAGGCAAGGGTGCAAAATACGGTCATAAGTAAGGATCAAAAGCTAGGGCCATAGGTACAGTGTAACATAAAGCTAAGCATAAGGCATAGCCGAGGGTAAAGTAAGGTTAAAATCAAATACTAGAGCAAGGTGATAATCCAAAGCTATGATCTAAGGCGTCAGTCAGAGGCAAAAGAGGGTGGCCCCAAATCATTTTCCTAATTCGACATTTTAATATCTAGTTTATTGTGTTATTTTTTAATTAAGATTGTTGGAAGACAGAAGCAAGAAGTACTTGTTGCCTGTATAGTGGCTGTCATTAAAAAGCAATGATTCGGTCAGGAAATAGGTGCAGGTGAAAGCTGTCAAGGTCAATTATTTTATTAAAGATAAGGATGAATGTAGATATGCATAGAGATGGGCAGACTATTTGTATAACTTTTTCCATCGATCTATCGGTAAACTTGGTGAAATAGAGGAGGATCTGGCAACGCCGACCGGTTATGCGTGTAGTCGATTCGCATTCACCACCGTATTCTTTATTTCTCTTCTCACTCATCGTTTAACCGTTCTTCGTGGGTTGTGGCGTGTAAAAGAAAGAGGGTGATACAACTGTCAACCGACACTTAATTTTAATCTGTTTTGTGCGTCGTGTGTGTGTTGATCCCGTTACCGTTTCGGTTTTACAAAGATCGTCCCCCGAATTAGCTGTAGCCAACTATTTGAGTTTTTCTCAGCTTTTGCAGTTAATCGAACAGTGCCAGTAGAAATGAGTACACCGGTGAAAAAGGTGCCAATCCATTTACAGGTTAGTCATGTGTGACAGGTGGAAATTTGTGTGGATAGTATGTTACCAATGAATATTTTACTATGCATAGAATACCCTCCGTGCTCAATTATTATTTCCTTCATCAAGCCTCTAAAAATAGCCGTACCGCTTTATATTTAAATTACATAAGGCTACGCCCGTAAAAAAGCAGGAAATGGTTATGGCATATTTGGCTACCTATCAAACCGTAAAGGGAATGACGACTCAAAAAATGGTATCATATACAGGATGTCTTATTACACCATCACCATTGGTGTAGAGGGTAGCCTAATGTTAGAGGAAGAACGCCGGAAGACAGTGACGGATTAACAAAAGTAGCACTGATGGAGCCGTCATATGCCAGCCCCCGATTCCACTTAAATTTTCAGTCATCAAGCATTTCATTTTCCTTGTCCTACCCATCAAAAATTTCTTTGTGGGTGCGCCCCTGGACCCGTTGATATACATAATTTGCTGCAGACCTCCTGTTGGCTTAATCCGGCACTGCCAGTAGATAGATGGCTGGACTTGAGATTTTCTTGGAGGGAGGGGGATGTTGACAACGTGAATTTTGGTGAACTTATTGTATGGGAAAAATGATCTTGGTGCATGGTTCTTTTGAAAAATCTCTTTGTGTGTAAAAATAATGCACTATTAGCGTCACTGCGAGTCCGGCACTGTCGAATTGAATGAGTCAATTTTTTTTCCATGTACCTATGTGCTGATAGATGCTAGGATATGAAGCCCTAATAATATAGTTATTAAGCAGAAATTATTTATTATTTTATTTACGTATCAAGAGCGCAAACCTACTATTTGCTCGAGAGCCAAATTGCACATAAGATTTTTTTCCTTTTAACGATGAAAAAGTGCGGGTTGTCAGTTGCAGTGTGGCACGCAAAATTTACGGTTTCCATAGACCGATAGCAAATGGCAGCTTTGCCGCCCATCATGGATTCGTATGTTGTACAGCCAAGTACAACTATAATAGTTAATTAAAAGGCACATTGTTGCAACTCTGGAAAAGATAATTTCCATCACAGTCCTTTAGTGATTTCTTCTCTTTATACTTACAGGGTGTTACACAATGATAGCCTGCGAATTTCTAAACCAAATTCAAGTAGAAAAGTTCATATAACTTGTGTTACACATATTTGTATATATAAGTCTTTTTCCTTTGAAACGAAGTGAGGTACGAAGATATACCAAGAGACAAAGAAGCGGAAGGTATCATTAGCTGCTTAATCCCAGCGACATTATATGTTTTTTGTCAATAGCGTTCGTGAGACGGTCCCCCGAGATACCTACCACTTGAATTCATACTTATCTTCTAGTTAGAGCTACCTTTATGTCTAATTGCAGTGAAGAATACTGACAAAAGTCAACACAATCGCCATAAGTATATTTGAGGTATTAGTAAAAGACGAACTTTTCTTCTTAAATTTGGTTCAGGAATCTGCCCTTCTGTTATTAATATTACATTATTAACACCATGGATATGGAGGCTCTCCAGGAATCATTTTTATACTTCTTATGCATCCTATACGAAACAAATAATAAATTAAGGGTTATCCACATTAATTTATTATTAATGCTGACCTCCATTTTACTTATCTTTCTCACTTTATAAAATAATTAGTATTTGGCTAAGCACATAAATACTGTTCATGTCATGTTTCATATTCCTGTGGTTTGATTGATGATTTGCTGTTTAAAATAAATGAAGGAAAAGCAAAAAAGCGTCTAGTTTTCAAAACAAAGCTAAGAAAAAAATTGTCGTATGTATTTTGTATTAGTAAAACATTTGTAATCAAAGACTAACTTAAAAAATAATATATGTTTTTGTTTGTGCGAAGTTGTTATTACAGCTGTATTCGTTGTACACTCAATCTCACTTCAGTTTGCTCGCTTTATTACTACACATGTCCTTTTTGACAACACTCAGTTTAACTATCCTCAGATGAGCGAGATTTGTCCTTCAGCAGCGTTTAAGTTTATACCGTTAACGGGCAAAAACCGCCGAATCCAAATTGTGAGATTTTTAACTCGACATCGACGATGGAAAGTTTTACGTTTAAATACATTCTTATGTACTGTTATGACGTTGGAGGTGAGGCTCAAGGTCAATCGTAAAATCCTCGTGGAAAGATACCAAAGAGTCTGACTTTGATTTTTGTTTTCTTGCTGAACTTCTGCCTAGCCTTTCACATCTGACTTTCACTCGGCATCTAGAGGTGATTGGAATAATCCTGAAGGTGATGCTCAAAGTCAAATCCAAGGTCAGCATTGAACTCCTTGTTCAAGGTTAGTTACCTAGACAATCCTCATAAGTAAATGTACGTTTTTCAATTTTTTCAGTTAGGGTATTTAAAAAAAGGGTCTGGGTTAGGTTTATATCATCTTTGATCAAGCAGTTCAACGGTGATCCTTGATTCGACCCTGAGACCCCGAAAATTTGACGGCGAATGTATATTAAAATCTAAGGTCAAACTCATCCCTAAAGGTCAAATGAAGGTCAAATGTGAGAGGCTAGTAGACATTACTGGAAGTTGAGCAGGATTTTTGATGGAAAACATTCCTCGATAGTGACTATCAACAAGGATTTCAATGGCGACCTTGGATTCAACCTTGACCTCACCTTTGAAGACATTTCAAGGTCATCCTTTTTTTACTGGAAACCCCATCTTTGACATCGACACTGGAAAGCTTTACGTTTAAATACGTTCTCATGCGCTATTATGACTTTGGAGGTGAGGCTCAAGGTCAAATCCAAAGTCAATATTAATATCCTCGTGGAAGGTTACCAAAGAGTCTGATATTTTTTGTTTTCTTGCTGAACTTCTACCTAGCTGTTCACATTTGACCTTCACTCTGCATCTAGAGGTGATTGCCGATGTCAAAAAGGCCCTTTGCATCTTGAAAACAAAAGTTGACCTGGCTTACAATTATATTTTGTTCAGCGATCCATGTCGGCAAACTACAGAAAAATTTCATATTACTTCTTACGACAATGGGCGAGGGCGTATTGTAGTTGCGAAAAATTTGGAAAATGAGATATTGTGCTTTTTGGATCTTATATGACATGTACATCATGAGAAACCATGTCACCCGTCAGTCTGTCTGTCCGCTAATCATCGGATTTTGATGAAATTTCCACACAAGATTGCTACTATACCAAGGACGAAATCGGCCCAGTAGCGGCGGAGAAAAAAAACACAAAACGATAAAAAAACCGCTCCCACTTCGTTCTTTGACGTTTTAGAGGGTCCTGACCGTTTTCAGCAAAATTTTTGTAGGGATTGAAGTTTGGTGGTTGAGGTTTGTAGGGGATGGGGGAGAGTATACGAATTTTTTTTGATCTCAGTGTATCAATACGCTCCCAACCGCGGTAATTCTATGCACCTATCAGCCATATTTCACAAGTCATGGATTTCCCTTTAAAACTTGAAATGATTTTTTCGAACTGCCTAGGTACTCCTACCTAAGCTCACAGCCCAGCGAACCGGTTCATCTGACTAATCTATCCGTACTGCAACTCAAAAACATATACACGGACGAAATTAACGATAACTAGGTGCAGGGATGGGACACTGTTGTCAGATGTACAGTAACTACCAATAGGGTAAAAAAGGAATATCTGTCAGAGGATTCAAATTGCGCTGAACTTAATCCTCATGAACTGATGGCTGCGTTGCGTAGGAAGTGCAGTCAACTTACTCGACGCCATTTTTTTTATGAAGGTTATGATCAAGGTTATCTGAACCGTTTTTTTCGGACTCTGAAGTGAGCCAGATATTCACTGATTTGACAGTCTCATCGCTGTTTGGACTGTCTCACTTCACATGAGAAATATCTTAATGTTTAAAACATCAAGGAAAAACATTAGGTATGTGAAGAATAAAGGTTGTTTTGTTTGACAATTACAACATGTTTTTCTAGCAAAAAAATTAAACTGATATTTCTTGTTTTATTTAAATACGTAATATTATTTCCATATTTTCTTTTAGTGATATGCATATTCCCAAAATATTCACATGTGCGAATGCGAATATCAAAAAATGTGCGTGTATTAGCGAATGCGAATATTTTTTACATCACTAGTACGTACAGGCGCCACCGAGACCCCTTTGTCTCTAAACGCTTAGATATCACGCGCCACAGCAAGCTATACAAACATTTTGGTGGATAAGGAAACAGGAGGAAAATACGGAAAAACCGTGTTATGTGGTGTATGGGGGACTTATCGTACGGTTGCATGCAATGTTGCCATAACATGCAGCACATTGTTTAATGTTTAGTACGATTATGTAACTTTACATGTAGGTACAAGTTCAAATTTTATTCGGGGGATTATTTTATCGATACCATAGGTATATCCAACTTTTCTGTCGCTGGCATCTGGGGTCTCCGAAAATATTTCCTTTTCGATATACAGGGCGCTTAAAAATAGCACCTAAATGCGTTATTGCTATTTCGTCCATCATCACAAGACCAAACCAATTGTTTTGGGAGCACAAGTTACCTCGAACTGTACCCTGAGGACCTTAATTTCGTCCTTAATGACTATCATAGTGTTGAAAAATCATCGGAATATGCAGTCACGATTTTTTATTTCCATCCTAATTTAGGGATAGTATCTCCGTAGTGTTTTGAGTCGGCCCGAGGCAGGGGCAAGCCCTGTACTTGCATAGTGGTGGAAAATGAAGGGTGTTTATACAGGGTGGTTTAAAAAACTGGCAATAATTCTGCAACAGAAAGTACATCAGAAAATAACACGAAAAGTTCCTAAACATTGTGCTTGAAATGGCTCTTCGTAAAACAGTGGCAATACTTCTGATACAGAAAGTAACCACCGAAATAACACGAAAAGTTCCTAAATATTGGACTTGTAGTGGTACTACAATTTTAAAATCGAGGAAATATGTTAACTCTGATAATAAGGTATAGTTTTTTTTACAGTTCATAGTTGTTTCGCTTGAGGAATTTCTGCAGAACCCTTTTTTTAGGCAGAAATATTTGCTTCAAATCTAATTCCGTCATAGTTTTGAAATCCTCTGAAGTTACTGAAGTTTATCGAAACCTGTATTCCATAAATAGTTACATGAGGTGATAAAATTTGTATGAAATAATCGATTAACACATTCTACCTGAAGGTAGCCAACCTAATACTATATTCCCGCGTCCACAAATTATCCAAGATAAAATGAATACCATAGCGTCATATATGAGAATTTGTCACATCCATATGTTTCTCCTCTCCTTACTTATTAGAATTCTATTTTGAAAATGGTATTGTCTCATAGATAACGCTGTAGCCAAATATATACATACTATATGCTAATATAGTTGGCTACTGCGCCATCTACGAGGAAGTAACGTTTTCAAAGTAGATCTCTAATTAGTGCGGATATATGATGCTATCATTATTTCATTTCGAATAATTTTCTGGACGCGAGAATATAGTATTAGGTTGACTATCTTCTGATAGACTGCGTTAATCAATGATTTAATAGTACTTCTTACTTATTGAAGTGTACTTTAGCTAAAGAACTGAATGGGGTGTTTATATTTTACATGTGAAGTTCATATAATTATTTTCTTTTTCTCCATATCCCACCATCCATGGAAAATCATGGTAGACTGCTGGGTGCTTGCAGCGGGTCAATTAAATGTATCCAAATACCTGTACATACAAGTACATGGATTCTTAGATCTTGTTAATAAGCAATCGATAAGACGACCACATAAATGCCATCACAAGCGCACGGATATTGTATTGCACTTCCTGAAATTAATTTTGTTTATTTGACAATAAAATGCCGTGGGAGGTAGCCAATAAACATAGTGTAATGTAATTTCTATTCAATCATCACAGCTGCAAGCACTATTAACCTATTTAGCAAGATTGTTAGGCATACTGTACTCTTCATATAAATACACTTAGCCTGGTTTCTTGTTAATGTGGGTGCTTAAGACTGGGTCTAATCGAAAGTCCTATAGTCTACACGTTATCTGCGGCCGACATTGCTACACCAAAGAGAAGATAAACCCCTGGGTATACCACTACACTAAGAGTCAAAATTAGTGTCTTACAACACAACTTTAAACGTTGTTTGCTTACCCTTTGACAGCAAAGCTACCGTATTGTCTACAGGTGGAGTCACTGTCCTTATGGCTTGAAGTTTAAGTCATTCTTGGGAATAGTGTAATGTTTTTTAACTGAGAAACTAAAGCTGGTGTAAAGCACTAAACTAGTAAACCACTAGTTGTAGCGAGATCTCGTGGACCGCCAAGAAAATACTCAGAGAGAGATGCGTATATACGATTTTCTTCACAGTTCACCTGGCTGTAGTGTAGGATTCTTATGAGCGAGAAATTTTAATTTCATACTAACTGAAAAAATAATGAAAGTCATAGCTACGTGATATGTTTGAACGGAAACTTATTATTTCACACCTGCCATGAATACCTTCGGTACTCGATCATCGTGGCAGATCTTTGATAACTTTTATTCTTTATCTAAACGATCGTATGAGTCACTGTCATTTTAAATATATAATGCGAATCTGGGGACATCTAATTATTATCGAGAGTCAACCATTAACGTTGGGGATGTTCAAAACTGTAGCTATTCTAATTGTATTGGGCGCTGCCGATATTGGTAAGATAAAATCCTTAATCCTTAAAGAGCATTTGAGTTTTTGCGTCATTAATTACATTAAATTGTAGTAACTAATAAGCAGCTAATAACATAATGAATAAAAGTATATCTAATAAGTTAAAAACCTTGTTAATAATGTTTTAAAACCGTTCCAGTTTTTGGAAAATTGTTAAAATAGCCTGAACATCTCAGCTTGATGTTTACAACATTTTCTATTACATTTACTTAATCTAGTAAGTCTTCTTTAAAATATCCTGAAAATACATTCACAAGCAAATTGATAAACACATGACCGATGGAGATGTCACTCCACTATGACTGGTTGAAGATCGCGGCCCCAAAGCCAATAAATTGAAGTAATTTACCTGCTTTTTTTTGACAATTAAATGAACCACATTTCTACGCCTGACTTCTCTAACTTTTCGGACACCTTGGTAGCCTTTTTCAAAGTACAAACCAAATACAGTGTGTTGCAATAACAGCCAAAAGTCAAGCCTACATATGTGGTTTAATTTGATGTTCAGAAAATATAGGGTTATCCAAATTAAGTGTCCACCATTGGTAACTTTGTTATTAGTAAAAATGAAAAGTTGTTTAAATTAGCAAACTAGTAGCATTTTTAACGCTGGTAAAAATGAGAAATAAAAAAAAACAATTGAGAGTCGTTATTTTGATTTTTTTCAGTAAATAACATTTTTTTAAATGGAAACCCCTGTATATTATATTTTTTTCTGTTAAAGCATCAAATTTTAAACAAAAAAGTTCATAATGACTTTTCCGCTAAAGTCAAAAATAAAGTCAAAATAACGATAAATATTTTTAATTATTTGCAGTATTGTAATATTAAGACGGCTATGAAAACAACATGGCGTTCGCGATTTGACAGCATTAAGATAAGCGACAAATTGTTAAACTGGACATACTCGCAACTAGAAGGCTTTGGAAAACAATGATAAAATCAAATAATGTCTAACATTAGTGTAAATACTTGTTTATAAGCTTTATTGTGTCATTAATTTAAAGAAAAATGTTCTCCCATGAAGAAAAGTGTGATATGTTAGAATGCTATTTAGTGTGCAGAAAATCCTCCTTGAGAGCAAGAGAATACTACAGTGAATTATATATCCCGCTCGCATTCAACCGTATGAACGATATTTTCTGAGACTTTATCGAAAATTTAGGGGCAACGAAAATGTTTTTGCTAAAACAAGGGCAAAAAAAGAATTCATAATAAGCGAGGCCACGGAAATTGCAGTTATTGGATATTTTGAAGCTTATCGTGAGAATTCAATAGCAGATATTCTCAAGGACTCTAATTTCAGTTATGGTACTGTTCAAAGGATTTTAAAAAAATACAAATTTATTCCGTATAAGTACCGACCAGTTCAAACGCTTTTGGCAGGGGATCCAGAGAGAAGACTTGTTTTTTGCCATTGGTATCTTAGCTTCTGTCGCCAAAATGTAAATAACTTTCGTTACCTTTTATGGACAGATGAATCAAATTTTTCAAATTCTGGAATGTTTAATAGAAAAAACCACCATTATTGGTCAAGAGAAAATCTTTTGTTAGTACATCCAAGAGGCCCACAAGTCCGTTTCAGTTTCAACGTTTGGTGCGGTATAATTGGTTCAAAAATTGTTGGCCCGTTCTTTTATGAGGGAACCCTAACTGGTGAAAGATATGTGGAATTTATGTCAGAAATTCTGACTAATTTCTTAGACGAATTGGATCTTATAAGTAGACATCATCTGCATTTTCAGCAAGATGGCGCACCTGCCCACAACTCCAGAGGTACTTATCACCAGATCTAAACCCACTTGATTACTTCTTGTGGGGTTACTTAAAGAACCAAATTTACAAGCGAAGGTACGATAACCTTGACGCGTTAAAGACTGCAGTTAGGGAAAAGATAACCCAGATAGATGGTAGGACCATACTTAAGACAGTTCGAGCAGTTGAAAAACGTGCCCAAAAATGTATTGAAGAACAAGGTGGTGTTTTCGAGCATCTTCTTTAAAAAAAATTGTTATTGTATTTTGTAAGATTATAAGTTGATGTTGAAAATAAAGTTTGTCGATACAATTTAATTGTTTCAGATTGGAGGCCATAACTTCAACAATTTGTAACCTAGGAGAAAAGTTATTGTAAGCTTTTTTGTTTAAAATTTGATGCTTTAACAGAAAAAATATAATATACAGGGGTTTCCATTTAAAAAAATGTTATTTTACTGAAAAAAATCAAAATAACGACTCTCAATTGTTTTTTTTTATTTCTCATTTTTACCAGCGTTAAAAATGCTACTAGTTTGCTAATTCAAACAACTTTGTATTTTCACTAATAACAGAGTTACTAATGGTGGACACTTAATTTGGATAACCCTGTATAGAGATTCAATATATCTGCTATCTCAGAAATGGTTTTAAATAAAACACTCCGAAGTACCATCATTAATCTTATTGTCGCGATCGACGGTTTTGGTGTGTTATCTGGGATTTTTTTAGGTCTGTACATTATTTTAACAAATTTTAGGTCAAGCCTTAAAATGTTATAACTGTCTAATCTGCCCAGAACCATTTAGGAATAATGCTACCATTACGGACTGTAATTCAGATCATGTCGAAAAAAATAATGATATATTCGGAATATTTGATACGAATGACAATCATTCAGAGGAATTTGTTTGTGTGACCTATACCATAGCCGTATCAAGTGAGTAAATAGTTTCTGTGTACTTAAATATTTCTGATACATACTTAGTCGAGTAAATAGAATGGACCTCTGAAATTTGCCTGTTTATTATGGTTTTTTGTACAATATTTGGAATTTTCAAGATTTGGCCTCCCTGAGAAAATTTGCTACCCCAGCTATTCAAAAAGTTTTGAAGACTGATTCTCTTTCAAAGTATACAAAAAGTTTCCTGTTGCAAATGTTTAATCGGCAACTCTTTGGAAAAAATCTTGTGGGCGCCCAAGACAACATATATGAAAATATATTTTTGGCTCCAAGACTGTGAATTTCATTAATTAAATAATTGCTTGTTTTTCAGTTGTGAATAAAACTGCAACGTCAAGACAATGTGGTCCAAAAACTGTAGAAGGCCAAGACGTTTGTCAGTATCTCATCCAACTAGCACCACCATTAGCAAAAGTCCTAAATTGTATCACATGCGATACAGATCTCTGCAATGTCTAATATGATATTTATATACATATTTGTTGAATCTAAAAAGAAATAAAAAATAATAAATATTATAATTCCTTATCTATGTACAGGGTGGCTCATCCATGTGTGGACGGAATATTACTCATAAACAAATACATTTTGGGTAAATCTATTTATGGCATGTTATACATGACATTTGAGGGCACATTTCTAAAATATTGGCGATTATACAGGGTGTCCCAATTTCGACCTATATGTATCAAAAAAACTTACACACCTCTGCTTTTATCTTATTTGTTACTCTTTCGAATTTTAATTTTTCCTCATTCAGGGTGGTCAAAAACGCAAATTGTAGTTTTTCTCAAAAATTTCAAATGCATCACCCTGTATATGTGTGCAAGTTTGGATTACATTTTTTATATGCTGTTTTTGGTATATAAGGTTTGATTAAGATAAAATCACTAGATTTTGAATTATTAAGCTTTTAATAGAACAACACACCAAAGTTAAGGACAAAAATCACACCACCCATGGAAACAAAATACAAACAGTGGACTAGTTCCATATTGTCACTAAGAGACGCAAAAACTAATAAAAATCAGAACAGTATAAATCAGCTTCAAACGCAATAGAGAAAAACAACTATAACAACATTAACAAACAACTATCACTACTCAAGACCTACAAAAACTGCCGAAGTGGACGGTTTTTCTGGCCACCCTCTATAATGGCCAATATTTTAGAAATGTGCCCTCAAATGTCATGTATAATATCCCATAAATATATTTTCCCAAAATGTATTTGTTTATGAGTAATATTCCGTTCACACATGGATGGGCCACCCTGTATAGTGAAATCAATTGTCCGCTGAAGCATCCTTATAGTATCAACATTAAACATGATTTATAAAAAGTCAAGCATTTTGGCTACTCTAGTACTAATTTTGGAAATGCGTAGACATCGTATAGTAAATAAAAAAAACATTTCAGTTTGAGGGAAGCCCGTATCCCCTCTGGGTAACAATGTAGTTGACGAATGAGGAGAAAATGGCTGCTGAGTTTGTAAGACAAACCATCAGCTCAAGAGCAATCCATTTTGTTTGAGAATACCAAACTTAGGGATGTTATGGAATCGTAAAGAAAGTGTAATATGAAAAACTGTCACTTATTAGCCTGCAATTCGTGGCTGTTCTATAAATCGAAACGCACCATTTGGAATTTGATGACAATTTGGCTGAGGTTATTATTAGGTTATAACTATGTCAAGGATGAAAGAATGGCATCATGTGAGTTGACTCTGCACTTCCCACGCAACGGTGTCATCAGTTCATAAAGGATTAAGTTCGGCGCAAGTTAGCCCCTCTGAGGAAATGTTAGCTACGAACATGAGTAACAAAAAAGTTAAATCAGTCAGACGGGCCTATACTATCCGTCAATAGTATCCACCCCTTTGATAACTATGCAATCTAGAATTTTCTGTGTCCTACTGACAGTATCGATCATCTGGCAACATTGCTGAACCACACCAGTCAGCTATGAGCCAGTGCTAACGGTGAGCAAAACAGGGCTGCCATATTGGGGGATTCTCCCCCAAATCTGGGTAATTTTTTCTTCCGCTTGGGAATTTCCGGGGTGTTTTGTTCAATTTTTAATCACAGGGCCGTTCCTACAATTGTAGGACGCCTTTATGGCCTCCTTGATTTTCATAGTCTTTCCTCTCCTTCAGAAAGGCTCCTTGATATGAATTGGTTTTTCCTGTCCCAGAAAGGCATCAAAGTGTTCATGCTCTCGGTTTTTGTCATATGTTTCATCAGCCTGAAATTTTCTTTTTCTACGATTTATTAAAAAGAAAGCATAACTAGGAGAGCGCTGACGCTGACACGGAACAGTAGAATTCTAGAAATACACCAGATTTTCTGAAGGAGAGGAAAGGCTATGAAAATCAAGGAGGCCATAAAGGCGTCCTAGAGTTATTGTAGGAACGACTGACGATATAGCTCTCAAACTATACACTTCTGAATAGCAATTTTATCTTTCTGTACTCGCACGTACCTCCGACAAAATACCTACAGTGTTAATTCTAAGTTGGTAGACCTGTATCCTTAGTACATAGAACAGGAATAAACGAATTATAAAATATGAATCGTCCGGTTGATCTAGCTATTCTTGTCTCACACGTGTTTCGAGAAAAATGAACAGGTGATGTTGCATCGATTTGCTCGTCTTGTAGATTCACGGGTCTGCGATTCCGCAATCCCCCAATCGTGAATGCACTTAACGTTTTGAGTTCATGCGCAACGACGGCACAAAAACAACTACTTTTATGGCGCGTACATGGAATATCTATATTAGAAAAAAAAATTAATCCCTTTTGATGAATCGTGTAATTCTCCCGCGTAAGGCGCTAAAAGCTAATCAGCTGGGGTATAACTTACAGGTTTTACGAATAACATCTGTTTTTATAAGGTTATAAATAACACGTGTCGGGGATCGCTCTTCGAACCAAACCTACCGCTTCCCATTAAAGTAGTACGATTACAATAGTTGTGCAGTTTTTTTTCCGGAACTTTTTAACGAAATATAAAAAATTCTCACAATAGTGTCAAAACGTACGGCTCAAGCTCAGCACTTCCTTTAGATACCTCTAGCATAATACCCAGTACAATTTCAACAGCAGAACTTGGGGTGACATTAGAAAAAACTACCCTTGGTTGGGGAAAACGACGAGAAATACCTTTGAAACTACAAAAATTCACATAAAAGTGAATAAACGCAGATTTCTAACGCAGCATCCCCCCCCCCTCATACATCTTTAGCATAATATTCTGTACAATTTCAAAGACAGAACACGGGGGTGCCATTAGAAAAAACCACCCTTGGTTGGGAAAATGTCGAGAAACACCTTCGAATGTCTAAAAATTCCTACAAAAGTGAAAAAAGGCAGAGTTCTAACACAGTATCCCTTTTCGATATCTATAGCATAATACTCAGTACAATTTCAAATGCAGAACTCGGGGGTGCCATTAGAAAAAACTACCTTTAGTTGGGGAAATGTCGAGAAATATCTTCGAATGTCTAAAAATTCCAACAAAAGTGAAAAAAGGCAGAGTTCTAGCGCAGCACCCTCCTTAGATATTTCCAGCATAATACAAAGTACAATTTCAAAAGCAGAACTCGAGGGTGCCATTAGAAAGATCTACCCTTGCTTGGGAAAATGTCGAGAAATACCTTCTAATGTCTAAAAATTCCCACTAAAGCAATATCTATTCTCCCAACTAAAAGTAGTGTTTTCTAATGGCACCCCTGACTTATGCTTTTGAAATTGTACAGCATATGAATAAACTACCTACAAAAAATAGAGATACCCTCCCAACCTCCTGCAACCCCCAGATTTTAACTCCTAAAATTGTTTTCTTAAAAATGATCGGGTGCCTCTGAAGTGTCAAAAAACGACGTTTAAGAATCTTTATTTTTTTGCTTTTTTGCTTTTTGCCTGTAGCTTCGCCGACCTTGACATAGTAGTAACCTTGTGTCAAAATTCATCAAAGTCCCAACGGTACCTTCCAAGTTACAGACGGGTCAAGGGTTAGCGGACAGACCGCTCATGTCATGTCCAAAAAAAACATATCTTATTTTCGAGGTTGTTAGAGATTACAATACTTCCTCTTCAGTAGCATAGGAGGTAAAAGGATCGTCTTAAGAAATCGATTAGAATAGAAATATCAGCAAAAAGTCAATGATCCATAACAATGCGCACATCTAATACGCGAGTCCCTTACCGAAGCGACTACATTAAGAAACAGACGCAGCGGCGCTATAGCCAAGCAGAATCACACAGAAACCCTCTGTTGCGCGAGTCCGTGGACTACACAGTCAAGGAAGTTCGCAAGCACAAAAGGCCGCGGCTCACACTGTAATCAAAATTAATTTGTGAAAAAAATTGGAGCATTTTGACAAAATCCTTGAAAAAATCAAAAATTTTCAGACCATATCAAAATTTGTCCAGTGATTATAACAATGCCTAAGGGCTTCCCTCTTCTCCCTCTTTGCTCTCGTTTTTCCTCCTCTCCTTCTCTTTTTTCCTTAAAATTGTCTGGTTTCTGGGTTCCCAGACCTGACAGACTTACAATCTGATATTATGACTCAAGAGCTAAGGTCCCACGGACCGCTCTGACAACCAACAATGACTTGATCTAATACGCGAGTGCTTGCTTGAGTGTTATGTCACTCTGTTCTGCGGTTGGGCTACTCCTGGCATCAAGTAGGTTGACTGGGCAGTTATCATACGGAAGCAGCGAAATTAGCATCAGCTGAGGATAAGCGTAATTAGGTTTTAGAACTTTTGACATTTGATATATTTTCTAATGATTTGAAGTCTTCTGGTAATTTTTATTTCTATACTGCTGGCCTGGAGGGTTTATTTATAAACGTGCCGCCATCTGTAGCAAATAGATATCACACAATAACAAAACGTTCTGCTAGGTATCCAAACGTAAAACATTTCAAGAGCAATGAAATCTAAAATTGCAAGGTTATTCCAAGTATTTGTATTTTCCATTTATCAGATAAATAATTTATTGCAGAGATATAGATAATAATATACCCAATATTTTGGCGAGAAAAGATTCGTGTTTGTGTAAATTATACACGCGATTTAAATCGGATTTTTACAGAAAGATGACTGTACGAAATTCCTATTTCTAAAAGTGCTGACTTGGCAGTTTTTAATGATAGTGTATAAAATCGACAATTTTTGGTTCTTCGTGCGGTCTCTATACCCGAAAAAACAATTTTCGAGATATCATTAGTATAACAAAAGCTATTGTAATGACTTTCGGATTATTAAAAGATGATGTGTTGCATTCAGAACATAAAAGTAACCATGGACTCAGAAAGTAGTACCTATAGTGGTAAAGTTTACAATATACAGAGATCGACCATTTGGACCGCACTGCAGTGTAATGCGGATGCGGTCGACGACTTGCAGCTCTTCGACGATTATTTATTTTCTTATTTAGACAAAGCTTCGTTTGGCTTGATTAAAGTATAGAGTGTGTTCTAAAAAAATACTCTAAATTTCACGTAATCCGACAGATATTCAGCAAAAATAATTAAATAATCATACCAAAACAAATATATACCACCAATGCTGCGGTGTACCACAAGGATCTATCCTCGGACTCTACTTATGGAACCTACAGTAATGGACAAAAATATATAGACAAATATGAATATTTGCCTAAATACCTTTATAAAACGAATGCATACTTCATTGCTCCATAAACAAATGCGTTATTAGTAGAGAAACTGAATTCCTTGTTTTTACATTATCTGCAATGATCACAATACAAGTCTGAATATAAGCACTTTTTTATGAGGGACAAAAATATGTAGACAAATTCTTTTCAACATTATTTTAGTACAGTTTCGTGTCAGAAGAGTATTAGTTTGTGTTCATAAAGTATTGTGGAATAAGTTGAGTGATTTTAAGCCCATGCCGCGTGGCCCAGCAATTTCTTTCGTTCTTTCGATGTGAAAACTAAGATCATTGAGTTATACAAAGATGGTCAACGTCAAGTCGACAGTACCAAAAATTAGAAGCTGAAGCGTAAAGCAGTTTGGGCAATATTGAACAAATATAAACAAAAAGGTATCTTGGAAGCCTCTAAGAGAACTGGTCGGCCTAGAAAACTGAATGCTAGATCAGTTAGATTAATAAAAGTAATTTCGTCCAAAGATCCGTTTAAAACCCCAAGATAAATAAAAGCCGAAATCGAGACAAAAGGAATTGACAGTGTTTCTACGAAAACTATAAGTAGAAGATTAAATGATTTGACGTTATTTGCACGTCACCCGAGTAAGAAGCCGCTAATCTCGAGGAAGAACCGTAAGGACCGATTACAATTTGCACGGTTGCATCTTGATTGGAGCATCTGTGACTGGAAGAGGGTATGTTTCAGTGACGAATCCACGTTCAATATGTTTGGATCAGATGGTGTTCATTATGTTAGACGTCCTAGTGGGCAAAGATTGAACCCCAAGTATACTTTGCCCACTGTTAAACAAGGAGGCGGGTCTGTCATGGTTTGGGGGTGCTTTTCGGGGTTTGGGATGGGACCTTTGCATAGAATAGATGGCATCATGGATAAGTTTGTATACACAAACATACTAAAGCATGACATGTTACCCTATATGGAAGACAATATGCCCTTAAGATCAATCTTCCAGCAAGATAATGACCCGAAGTACACTTCAAATCTCGCAAAGAAATTCTTTCTGGATGAAAAAATACTAGTTCTCAAATGGCCTTCACAGTCTCCCGATATAAACCCCATTGAAAAACCATGAAAATAAGCAAATACGAGATAAAAATTTTCAAACAAGGATGAACTTTTTGCCGCTTTAGAGCAAACGATTGATGAATCTCATATCAAGAACCTTCTACAATCTATGCCGAGACGATGCCAGGCGGTGATTGATAATAATGGTTATGCTACAAAATATTAACACAAACATGGTTGGTTTTCTATGGTTTAATGAACTTTGCTTCTTTTTTCTATAATTGTTTTGCTTTGTCTATATATTTTTGTCCTTCATAGTTCCAGTTTTTTTCAATTAATTTTTTATTGAAGGGAGTCTAATGAACTTATTTATGTATAAGTGAGTATTACGCTATAACGACTTATGTATACAGGTTGGTGTATTAATAAAACAAGTTAAAAAAGAAATACAGCACAACATTAATTTGTCCATATACTTTTGTCCACTACTGTATATAATGCTGATCTTCCAGTAGAAAACATTGCAGGATAAACTCTGTCGCAATACGCAGCTGGTTTATGCGTACTAAATCAATCTATGCAGCAAAACACAGTCATCATGAGAGAAAAGTGAGCGATGGAGGTTGAATACTGTGGCTTAACTTATTAGAACTAACTAGCAAAAAACTGAATGCATTGTATTTGCGCGAGCGCGAACGTATCCCAATCCGATTTAGTTTGGCGTGAATGGGGAGCGAACGTTCGTAACCCCCGTTTTAGATGAAATGTGATACTTTGGGCTCTATGTACTATATTTACCGCCATTTATTATTTTGGCTCGAATGTTTTGATAGAGGTCAAAGATAAAATAATCGAGGTAAGAATATATCTGGTACTAACATACCGATTTGCCTCGCATAAGCAAAAGTGACATTCTCAGATTAGAGATGATCCTTAAGATGAAGGGCTGGGCAGTTCCCCAACTGCATTTTAGATAAGATACTTTGAGACAACCTACAAAAGGCTAGTGTGGCAACAGGCACACAAGTATTTTTAAAAACACCGAGGAAGACAAATCAGTGAACCCGGTTTTTCCCAATCTAGCATACATCATCCAAACTGCCAGCCAAGCCATCTACCCAAATCTATCCTACGTCCCCTACTGTTCTCCTGGTTTTTCATCCTCTTCGTAAGATAGAATTTTTTATTTTGAATGCATTCAGAACCAATCTTTATATTTTTTATTATTGAGTATACCAAAGGCATCCTATGTAACAATTTATATAAAATAAAGGTTTTTAAATTGGATTGAATCCGCATTTAAATAACCTGTACAGATGGTTCAACCAAAATAGAGCAATTTAATTTTAAGGACCTTTCGGCGAACCAGTTTATTTAACAAAGTAGACATACGAAATCTCCTCTCATGTTGCGATATATAAAATTTTGATAAACTGCCCCACGACATACTTGATAGAGTTTAGCGAATGTATTGGTTTGAAAACAACTATAACATTCTTTCCAGAGCTCACAGACTCGTCTTCTAATCAAGAACGGCAAAATAGTGAACGAAAATGAAATCACAGATGGAGATATATACATCGAAGACGGTGTCATCAAACAGCTAGGCAGGAACTTGATCATACCGGGTGGTACCCGAACCATAGATGCCAGAGGCCGATATGTGATGCCTGGTGGGATCGACCCACACACGCATTTCGAGTTCGAGTTCATGGGAACCAAGTCAGTGGACGATTTTTACCATGGGACTAAGGCAGCTATTGCTGGTGGAACAACAACTATCAGTATGTACCAATTTTTAATTTTCTTACTTTATCAACACATATCAAGGTATTACCAGCGCGATAGTCGGAAGTAAACAATTTTTTCAACCGCTGGCCGAACAACCACACAGAGCCCGGATACGACAGAAAACTATGCTGTTCTTGGTAAATACTTCAAAAACTTGTCAGAGGATCACCTTCCAGTGCTGCAGCTTTAATGCAACACAATTTTCATACAGTCACTTTTCTATTCCTATAATACATTTTTTTCATTGGCGAAATGGGAAAGCATCAAATACGATGGAAACACGATTTCCAAACCAAATATTCAGATAAAGATAACTTTAATCCCCTCAAGTTTGATATGCTCAGTTTTTATAAAATTTGTATAAATTTGTTTTTGGCGAAAATTGAAACAATACTAAAAATATATTTCTAATAAATGCCTATGCAAGCTGTGGCGTATATAGAACTTCAGTTCGGGGGCCCCATAGATTTTCCGGTAGTCACTATTTCACAAGTATTCATTACGTTTTGACATCTACTGAGATGAATAGCTGATCAGCAAGTGACCTATTTGTATCAGTCTGTAACGATGGCAATAATGAATCTGGTGTCATTTTTTTATGTGAAGAAACTTTTATAAACAGAATAGCTGTAAGCAATTACAAAATGAATCCGTAGTGTACGAAAAACTACAAAAAAATACCGCTCAGTCTACCTGGCGTTGTTGGATCCGTCAGAATTATGTGTCACTTGTCGATATGGGGAATTTTGAAATATTACTAGATAACCAGTGAAAAAGACTGTGACAGTGACATTCAGGGTATATGAGGCGCCATTTTGAAACATGTTTTCAAATGGAATGGCTGTCGTGTGATAACTCATTTTGAAGCTCTCTATGACTACTTTATAACTGCAGAATAATAAAAATCACCGTCTTGACATAATCTGTCAATTTTTTTTATTTGAATTTACCATCTTTTATTGGAAATAACATACTTTAACGTTTTGATGATCAGTTGTTGACTTATATTAGATTCAATATACAAAATACTCTAGGCTATAAAGAGTTCATAATGAGCTCCAGAACATGACCCCCCATTCCATTAAATCTTTGAAATGTTGAAATATAGTTATCATGTGTCAATTTCACCACTCTGCATTTTAGCTTGCTAACTTGACCTGTTCAAAAAATAAGTAGGGGGATACTGAAAAAAAACTGTGTACATGTTTATTTTGTGATGGATCATAAAATATATGGAAAGAAACGAACTTTATTTCAAAACAGGAGAATAAGTCTTACGCAATTTTCCTAATGAGATCCATGTTTATTTTTTATCTACTTTCCCCCAAAAATGTTTGAATCAACGTGCATCTCAAAAATATTGAAAAATTCAAGAAGGTGTTTTCCCGCTGCAAGAGTGAAATATAACGTACTTTCCTCACCAATTCATTGAGAAAATGTACAGGGTTTGATCGGTATATTTCTTTCACTTATCCACCTATACAGTGTGACCAAAGGAAGTCAGGTTTTTTAGCAAAGTTTGGGGTTATGTCAGACTCTCAATTTTTGATCTTGAGAATTTTTAAATGTATCTTTTTGATCTTTGGACTATCCTCAAAAGAGTAATTTCTCAAATTTTCCCTAAAAAGTGACTTTTTTGGGGTTTATCCTGAGAATCGGTATTTATCCTAAAACTGTTGCATAAAGTGGAATTTCTTGTGCCCGATAAAAGATTGAAATACTCAACAACATTATTGCATCCAGTGGCGTGCAAAAAAATAACTGTTGCTGTTTTGTATAAAGTTCGTTTTTGTCATAGATAAATAATTTAGGTATTTAACTGGTCTTCGAATTTTTGTTTACTATAATGCTAGACATTGTTAATGTTAATCAATAAATTATTTGATGTTGTCTAAAAATTTAAGAGTCTATTACCTATTGGAAAAAAATGGAGAAAGATAAAAAATTCCAGATAAAAGATGAATAGCAGTGTTTGGCCAGCATCATAGCAATTCGAAAAATAATTTTTTAGTTATTAGCAATTCTTTCTCCTATATTGAGGATTGGATTTGTTCATTAAGCTGTTTAAATAGTAAAATTTATAAACTAGGTTTAAATTATATAATGTCAAAGTAGCAGATTTTTACTGCACGCAACTGGAGGCAATAACGTTCATTGAGTGCTTCAATCTTTTCTCCGGCGCAAGAAATTCCGCTTTATGCAACAGTATGAGAAAAAATATTCATTTTCAAGAGAAATCCCCAAACAGTCCTTTTTTATGTATAAATGTAACAAAGACACTTTTAAAATTCGAGAATTTGTGTTATAGACAACTTTCGAAAAATTTTGCGAAGTTATTTTTTCAAGGATAGCCCAAAGATCAAAAAGATGCGTAGAAAAATTTCCAAGTTCAAAAATTGAGAATCTGACATAGCCCCAAAATTTGCTAAAAAACGGACATCCTTTGCTCACCATGTATAAAAGGATAAAAAAAAGCAATATACCGATCGAACCCTGTACGTTTTCTCAAATATCGAGATTTGAATTTTGGCAAAATTTTCCATGTTGCAAAGCAACTGTCCACCAGTTTTATATGCCACTAGACAATGTAATAATGAGTCTTGTCCGAATCTGGACGTAGTATGACTGAAAAAGTCGTTGGCTCCATCCTAGAATAAAAAATTTGGAACCCACGTTTTTTTATTTATTTTTCAGTCGATTTCGCCTTCCCGAAACCTGGGGAATCTCCCCTGGACGCCTACCATACCTACCGCCTGAAAGCCGATGGCAAAGTGTGCTGTGATTACGGACTACATGTTTGCTTGACCGGATGGTCCGATCAAGTGAAGAAAGACATGGACCTGTTGTGCAGAGACCATGGCGTTAACTCATTCAAGCTGTTCATGTGCTACGATTTCATGGTCGACGATGGAGAACTGTATAGTGCATTCGAGCACTGCAAAAACTTAGGAGCGGTAATATTATTGATAATTACGTAGTCATGCCATAAGTTCTGTCCCTCGTTTTCAAACAAGTGTAGACCTGTTAATACTTGTCCGATTGTTTACATTGTGGTGTCAGTTGATTAAGCGCTTTTCGGGTAATTACATATACCTCAGTTTGTATTGATCTCTCGAAGCATAACGATGGAGTGGGGCAAGGCAGAGAACCGTATTGCAGTGATAGCTTTACATAAGTGTAATCACAGTGCTAGTCAGATTTTTGAACTCTTACGCGGCCTTCAAATATCGCGTAAATTTGTGTCTAGGACCATTCAGCGGTACAATGAGACGTCCTCTGTTGATGACAGGCCAAGAAGCGGAAGACCTCGTCAAGTAAGGACTCCAGCAGCCATCAAAGCCGTAAAAGCCAGGATTCAAAGGAATCCACTCCGGAAGCAGAAGATCCTATCCAGGGAAATGAAGATTCCTGTCCGGACGATGTCGCGCATCATTAAACAAGACCTAGGGCTAGGGGCTTACCGGAGACGTACGGGCCAGCGACTTACGGCCACCTTGCGACACATCAGGGCGACAAGATCCAAGAAGCTCTTGGAGAGGTACGCAGCTGGGGGATTCCGAAAGATTTTGTTCACGGATGAGAAAATCTTCACCATAGAAGAAAAATTCAACCGACAAAATGACAAAGTGTATGCAAGGAGTTCACAGGAAGCTTCGGAGATCATTCCGAGAGTTGAGAGAGGCCGCCACCCTGCGTCAGTCATGGTTTGGTGGGGGGTGTCCTACGAAGGGGTCACTCAGCTCCATTTCTGTAAACAGGGCGTGAAAACAAAAGCGGCAAACTATCAGAGCGACATACTGGATCCTATCGTCAAGCCTTTAAGTGGTACATTATTTGCCAACCAACACTGGGTCTACCAGCAGGATTCCGCCCCCGCTCACAAGGCTAAGAGTACGCAGCGCTGGCTGGAAAGCAATGTGCCAGAGTTCATTGCTGCGGAAGATTGGCCCTCAGGGAGTCCGGACCTCAATCCTTTGGACTACAAGTTGTGGGACCTGCTAGAGCAGTTGGCCTGCTCCAAAGCCCACCGTAATATCGAGTCCCTGAAAGCGGATTTGATCCGATCAGCGGCAGCTATTCCTTTGGAAGCTGTGCGTGCAGTGATAGATGAGTGGCCCGCGAGATTGAAGCAGTGTGTGAAGGCCAAGGGGGGACATTTTGAATAAAACTGTTTGATTATGAATTCTAAAAATGTTGTCGAATAAATAATATCTTTCATATAAATATATCTTATCTAGTTTCATTTTTATCATGAGATTATCATGGGACAGAACTTATGGCACGACTACGTATATTTGCATTTTGCCCAATTATTCATTGTTGACCGTCTTCAAAGTATCTGGATCTTTATCTGAGCATTACTTATTTTTGATATTCTAATCACTTAAGAGGACGATGACTAATAAAAAGCATACATAATTTTCGTCAAGGTTTGTAGAATATTTCATTATACGTTAGAACCGCCTAATTTTCTACTTGGATAAAATTTTCAGCACAGGCTGAATAAGATGTCTCTGCATAACCAACCTTATACATACAATCAAGAGATAATGAGTCTACAGAAAAACTGAATATTGTGATGTGTTTAGTTTATTGAACGTCAAAGCTGGTAACGTGGTTACGCCCCTGAATGACAATGGGACGTCTATATGGTCAAGCATGGAACTACGCTGTATACGGTTGGTTATGGTCACAGATGCAAATAGACGCTATTCAGTCTGTGTTTGGTTTACGCAATCTTGGCATGGAACGCGAATACTGGTAGCATGGTGAGTACTGAACTTAGCTACAAATGTGATGCTTATGTGGCAGATGCTCCTTGTTTTTCTTCATAGTAGCAAACAATGTCATTCAGAGACGACGGGAAGCTGTAGATTTCTCCTGCCTAAGGCCGTATCGTCAGTCGTCCCTACAATTGTAGGGCGCGTTTATGGCCTCCTTGATTGTTATACTACTTTCTCTCCTTCAAAAATTTCTAGATTACACTTGTCCCGTGTCAGCGTCAGCGCTCTCCTATTGTGAAGATATGTTTTCTTTTTAAATTGTAGGAAATTTAATGCTGATAAAACATGATATAACTCAAAAACAAGCACAATTTGATGCAAGTAGATGTTTGTGACATAACCTCAAAATAGAGTTCTGACACGGAGAAGTAGAAAACTATGACAATCAAGGAGGCCATAAAGGCGCCCTACAATTGTAGGGACGACTGACGATACGGGCCTAAGGTAAGGGTTGGTAGATAGCGAAACTACTCACAGCTGGCGTGTCACCTATTTTTGAAATTTTTTTAGTAATTGAAACATCCATTTTTCAAGGTTAATACAGTTCGTCTTCAATTTTAATGCTTGTATGTTGAAAAAAGCGTATCTGAAGTTCATACAAAGAGAACTCATTTTAGTTTTCACTGTTTCCCGCCAAAGTAATGAATCATTGATATTTTGTTGGTGGACGTGTAACCTCCATGATATAAGTAGGTTCACGTTCTGAGGGTAAGGCGTGGAAAACTTATTACATCACCACAGAACTTCAGCACGCGTATTCTGTATCGTCTAAGAAATAAATTTCTTTCTGTAAACTCTCTATCGCACTTTACCCTATTCTGTAAGATGTTTCGGCAGCGATCGGGTTGCACGAAGGCATTGTTCGGTATAAAGGAATAGAAAGACAATATTACCTCTTTCTATAATCACATCCAAGCGAATAACCAAAATTTCTGTGTTATGTGCCGCGGTTATAATATGGTTCAAGATGACACACGGGTTGATGACGTCAGTTACACGAATCGCTTGAACGCGTTGGTTTTAACCGCGGTTTTGTTGCAAGTTGTTTATTTTAGAAAAGCGCGTATATAATCTCTGATTATTTTTATTATCACTTAATAATCGGTGCTTTTTCGTCTACAACTGTATATGGAAAGTTTAAATAAGAAACCTTTCATAATATTCATGGGAGAAATGTATTTTTCAGATTTTTTTTTTCAATGATGGAACCATGGCTTTGTAGCTATGATAACTTTCAATTCTCTAAATTTTTCCGCATGTCAAAGAAAACATTTAGTGATACAGCAGAAATGATGAAAAAAGAATTTAGCAAAACCGTATACAGGTGGATATCATCTAATGCGTTTATATGGCCATATTTTAATATTCTTGTGGTATATGGCTACACAGATACTTTTTTTAAGCATAGGAACTACATTTAAAGTGTCCCCAACAACCGTAATGAGTATAACTAATAAGGTGCTCCACTTTATGGTAAAACTGAAGTCAGCCTGTATCATTTTTCTCAAAAATGAAGCTGAAGTACAATAACAATATCCAATACCCGGCCAAATTCCAACTTGTCACATTTCAAATAATAACCAGAAATATAAAACTACTCTTGAGTTGGGTAAATACCACAATTTTGCGGTGATAACTATGACATATAACAGCTGATTCGTGACGTCACGGATCTTATAACCAAACTGATAACTACACTCGCTTGAACGGATTGGTAAATACCAACCCAAAATGGTAAATACCATTTCCATTTGGTTATCCGCATGAATTTGATTTATTATTCTCGTCTCTTTTTAACACACGCGTACTTATTGCATCTTTGTCGGTAGTCCGCATGTTGTCTACATTTCGTAAAAGTGGGGTTATGTATATGTTAATAACAACGACGGTTAATAATAATCATCTACAAGTGAATACCATGGGTAAGTCTCAGTTTAATACCAAACTACTTAATTTTCAAATAACATTTTCCAGATAAACGAGATTTTAAGACTCATCCTCAACAGTGGAGCACTATTGTGGACTTTGGAGAAGAGCATCCCACAATTTTTAGACCACAATTCAAACATGGTGACGGTGATGCTAGACAAAATGCAATATGTTGGGAGAATCTAGTACAATCATTGAATTCGATGGGATTTGGGTTTAGGAGTGTGGAGAAATGGAAAATGGTTTGGTTTTTATATCATGACCGTATATATTTACCTATATCGTGCTTGTTGCACAAATTATAGACAGTAGTTTACCACTTAGGTTTACTTTATACAACTGGAAAAAACTTTTGATTATTCTAAAGTTCTTTGAGAATTCGTATTTTAAACGTTCAAAGCACAAACCACCTCCCGCAGCTTACCAAATTGATTAAAATTATGTCAGTTTGTCATTTAAAAAGATACAAATATATGTACTATGAAATACTTAAAGAATGAATGTGGGTGTTTATTAATGTTTAGTATTGGACTGTGCTATATCAATAATTTATCATTTTTATATATTGCTTTAGGCTGTTGGTAGATGGAAATTAGGTAAGGTAAGGTTAAGGCAGCTGAGGATCGAGAGCCAAAAAACTGGTGGTGGCTGTTTAAATGCAGCTCCTTTAACAGACACAGAGGAGCGACTAATGAAATTAATTGTTGGAAATCAGTAACAGGGAATAGCAATGCAGAGCTGGGATTGGTAACTATGTCATTTGATACTTTTAATTGAAATTGTAAGTAGAATTGTAATATGCAGGGTGAGCTTTCAGTGTAGCCTCGGTTGATAACTCTGTTATTAAACATGATATCCATCAATCAATTTTCAAATGAGGCACCCTGTATATTTTAACATCCTCTCATTGCCCTTTAACAGGGTTGACTCTTTTTAATTCAGATATGAATGGAAAAAAAATGAAAAATATTACATTACATTCCCAAATAAAACATAGCATAATGGCAGAGCTAGCGACTGAGCCCTGTATGTACTTACAATACAAACATTTTTATCTACAGGGATCCATCCGGCCCATCGCAGCACACCAGCCACTGCCAGAGTTGAAACCCTTCATAGAAGGAAACACCAGTAAAACTGCAACACTAGATCCTCAACCTTCTTGCAGCACAGTATCGAAGTCGCCTCCAACACTAAGGTTATTTAATCAAGAACCAGCCAGAAAACGTGGTCGACTATCTACTGAAAAATCAAGGAAATTTGTTTCCTTGGCAAAAATGCATCAGGAGGCCATGGAGGAAAGGAAAAAATTGAGAAATATTGTCAAACGACAGGCTGAAGCCCAAGAAGCAATGGCTGGAACACTCAACGAACTTTTGGCCTATATAAGAACAAAAGATAAAAATGAATAAACATAATAGTGCATTGTAAACAATGTGATTTTAGTTTTAGAAGTATAAATAATATTTATAGAATTTATTTTTGTTTGCTCTTAGATTGTTTGACTGAATAATGATTCATTGTAATGTTTGTTTGTGGAAAACCTTTGTTTTTGTTTCATGGTGTTTTTCACAATAAAATATTTTTTTTTAATTTTAGTTTCATTTTATTTGAAATATCTATCTAACATTTTGAAAATACAATTGTATTATGTTGACTCTCCTTGCCTGCCCTTGTTCAAGAACATTGCTTACAATAGCATCCGAATCTGGAACATCATTATCATCTTGCTCCTCTTCTTGATCTTCCATATCCATATTAGCCCTAACACACGTTGTGTAGGACACTAGTGGCATTGATAATTTGACCAGCTCTGAAGGGGGCATAATGTAAGACCCTGTCTTTCAATAGACAACGAAACCTATTTTTCAAAACTCCTGAAACAAAATTTTCTCATTTAGTACAAAAATATATTAATAATAAACATTTTTTATAAAATACCTATATATCTTTCCACACAATTCCTGGTTCTTGTCAAAGCTGCCATATATCTACCTTCATGAGTATCAGTAGGCATACCTTGAATAGGAGTCATAAGCCATGGCTCTTGTGAATAACCACTATCTCCAATTAACCACGAATTATGATCACCATTATTGTACATTTCTTCTAAATGAGTCCTTACATTGGAATTTCTCCAAATAACTGTGTCATGAGATGCTCCACCATAATTTGCTTTTATATTTGGAATCAATAGATTTGCATCACATATTAATTGTACATTTTTTGAATGATATTGCTTTCTATTGAAATATAGATGCTCATCCTCTTGAGGTGTAACAATGGCAATATGAGTGCCATCAATGCAGCCTATTACTCCTGGAAATCCAAATTGCGCCATAAACTGTTCTTTTTTTCTGTTGCTTTTCAGCTTCACTTAATGGGAATTTTACCCATCTATGAGCAATTGACTCTAGAGCCAGATAAACTTCAGACACTGCTCTGCTAAATGATGGTTGTGTCAATGCCACATACGCCTCATTTCCTCCTGCCTTCTGATATGAGCCCTGAGCAAAAACCTTAGGGCACCAAAGATCCTTATATGGGCGAGAATTCTTGTGCCTCTTGCTCCTGCATCCATATGAGGGGTAAGATCACGAATGAGATCTTGTACCAACTGCCGACTAAGTCTGAAGCACTTTCGGAGCTCTCGTTCAGGCAATTCGAATGCATTTTGTTTATCTCGTAAAGTTCTCCGCTCCAAATGTAATTGGTTTTGTGCTTCTTCATCTTCTGCGTCCTGTAGCAAATGAAGGAATATTGGATCCATACTTTTATATGTAGGTGCTATTTTTTGTACTTCTACCTCCTTACATAAACTTGCACGAGTCGTAAAATCTAAATTATTCTTAATTCGGAATTTCCCAACAAATTGGCAAATTAAACAAGCAAAACAACAAATATTCTATATCGTTGCAACTTACCCGAATGACTTCCGAAATTTCCCTAAAAGATGTCAATGTTTTTATTATGGATAGTGCACATTTCTCTATAACCGAACGCCCGTAGAGAGAACAGTACAGAATAAGTTCACGACATAGAAAGAAATTTCCTCTCTATACTTAAAGAAAGAAATTTCGGTTTCTAGGACGATACAGAATACGCGTGCAGAACTTTGGTTCAAGCTTTGGAACGCGAGTTTTTTCATCATTCCTTATTTTAACGTTTTAGATGCAAAATATTGTTATTCGTTAAATGAAATAAATATTTTGGAAAATACCCCATTAGATTACTCGTAAGGAAATATGGTAATCATCATTTTTGAAATACTCCATTTATTTCTGGTTAACAATAAAAATGTCGTTTGTACACACCCTACAGTGCTAAAACTAACTCAACCCATGAATGTATTATACTCACAACGGCACACATTGAGTGCCAAGAATTGTCGTTATGTATCTTTGATATCAACTCTACGTGAAATAATGTGCATTATTCACACGTTTTTATCATTTTTTTAGATAGCTCAAGTTCATGCCGAAAATGGAAAAATCATAATAAAAAATGCGGAAAAGCTTATCGCAAAAGGAGTTACTGGTCCTGAAGGACACGAAATTTCAAGGCCCGAAGAAGTAGAAGCAGAAGCAGTAAATCGGGCATGCGTTATTGCAAAACAGGTAATTTTTAGATATAAACACAAAAATGTCTTTCTCTGTGTCACATTGTATGCTGTATCGTGAAAATTTAACACAAACTGATGATACCGAATTCAGCGTACAAAAAAATAAGTAGCTGTTTAGTTTTCATACGTCACAGAATAACGCACTTCCTGAAAAAAAATATCCTATTGTAATATTCTCATACAAGAAGATCAAAATTGATGGTTGTGATTAATCGCTCAATTCTTTGTGCTGCTCATTGCTGTGAATGCGTTGTCGCATTTTTAATTCAAAATTGTGACTACGGATAACTTCCAGTAGAATTGAAAGAATATATCTTTGGCTCCTTTTAGTAAAGCACGGTCACGGAAAATCCCTGTTAGGAATCACTGCCACCAGTTTGACTTCCTGTACAGTTTCCCTTATTTTAGCATACGAATGATTCTCCTTAGGTAGACTGTCCTTTATACATTGTTCACATGATGAGCGCCGAGGCCGTGGAGGCGTTGCAGTCGCATCGTAATCGCTACGGCGGTAACGTGTATGGAGAGACGCTGGCGTGCGCGCTTGCGATAGATGGCCGTCAATGTAGGCATGAGTGTTTCGCACATGCGGCCGGACATATCCTCAGCCCGCCTTTGAGGTCCAATGCGCAAACGCCCACAATGCTCATGAAATTCCTTCAGGCGTAAGTCTCCGCTTGCGCTTGTGGCGGCGTTTGGTGAGCTGGACACGTGTGATGTACGTCGGAATGGAAACATGAGGTTTTCTGGTTCGATAAGTCGTGGATATAAAAAACCCTTTGAGTGACTCTTCCAGTATCGAAGACAAACGGTTATTCGAACTTTTTTGGAATTTTAACTGTATTGTGTCTTGTTCAGACATTCAGTAATCCATGTGACTTTAAATTATGAGGACATGGAAGGAATTTAGCCGGTTATACATCCTTATAGAATTATGTCAGATTATCCAAACTAAAAATTGTGTATATCAAATCTTCAGTCAGCGAACAAAGCATTGTTCAATATTCGTTTATCCACCTTTGAATTACTTGATGAAATACGAATCTATCCGCAACCTTTTCAAAATCCCTGCGTTTAATATTCGCGCCTGCAGAATCCTACGTTGCTGGTGAAGAACAAAAAATGTTTCCGCTAATGCGCGGAGTGATGAAACATTCTTCTAGCTAGCTATCTAACCGGTAACCTTAAAGATTCTGCAGCTGCAAGTTTGTCGTTTTTTAGTGAATGCACTCGACTCTCCGTAGCAGCACAACACTAGATGAGTGTTGACTCAAATTTGATTGAGAATTAGTGTACTTAATTCAAATACCATAGAAAAAATTCTATAGTCGTGCCAAAAGAAGCCATGTGGAGCAGTAACATGTTCGAGCTAAAATCGGTCACTGCAGAACGGCCGCATTGGTATTGTTCTCTGAAAAGGAAAATCTTAAAACTGTGTCAACCGAATAAATTCATTAAAACACAATATCACGAGTTTGTTTCCGAAAGATATACAACACCCCTGATGACACCTTGGCACTACCTCTCAAGTGTATACTATTGATGAGTGCATACTCCTGCCAAAGTTTTATTCTGCTAAAATAAAGTGCAGTGTCAGAGCCCTTTACCATTGGATTAGACAGGATCAGGTCCATAAAAATAGGATTGTAGGGATCATGTCATAAACAGAAGCTTTGTTCGTGTCGAGCAACCACTTGATTCAACGTCTCGTGTATAACAATATTATCTTCGACCTGCTTGGCCAGCATCCAAAAAGACTACCACTGGTTTGCAACATTACCATATGCTCAACTTTCGCAGCATGCTGATTTTTATAATTACAAGCTTTCTTATATTTGACCCTACACTTGGTCTTCGCTTATCTGTTCTCAGCATTAGGATTATAAACTGTTTTCACATCATACCTGTATGTTTAATTTGCTGATCGGTTGTAGCTTGAAAACATACACAATCCATGGGATTTGACAAACTAAATTTTTGATCTAATTCAAGTTAGTCAAACCAGCTCATTCATATTGTATACCAAGAAAAGCTCATGTTCCTCAATTTTGACGTATATGCAACTAATTAATGTCCAGGCTTTGGAGAGCAAAAGATCACTAACTGCAGCTTTGCTTGTGGTGTTAACACTGGATTCCATAGAATGAATCATTCATGTGCCATAAAAGATACATTTCTGGTAAATCAGATCTGATAATGAGAGTTAAGGTTGATTCTGACTATACATTCCGTTTCCATTCCGTAACCGTTCCGTAAATTATTGAAATTATATTCGCCTTCGCTTAAAGCAGGTTATTGCGTGTGTATGCACATTATCCGTAAGGTATACTGTGTATACAATCACATTGTACGGAACCTTTACGAAACTGATATGGAATGGAAACGCACTGTATAGTGAGAATTAACCTTTATTCTACCTTTCAACTTCACTATACTGTCTCTTACTAGATCACAGTACCTATGGAGAGCAGATTACCAGTAAAGAGACATTTTGTTTTTTCTTTGGACTATCAGTTTTCATGGAGCGCGTTTTGCCAAGGTCCAGCGATGGAGCGCTTTTAGACTGCACAGCACTAGAGTTCCGCCCACGGTTGTAGGTGGTCACTTCAAAATACCTCACGAAACAAGAAAGTACCTAGTATACTATGGTACCATGTGCGTAGTCCAGTTTCCCTAAGGAAAATTGCAAACTGCGCAAGCTGATCCGTAACGCATCTGCTATTCGTTCTTGCTTACAAACATGAATCGGATGATAGAGGACCATTGTTTTCACTCACTCGCTGAAAATTCTTCTAACACTTCTACTTTGTACTTGTATCTTGAGGCACTACCATGTTTTATATGGAAAGTCAACATGGGTAAACACTAATTACACGTTCATGACAAGTTGTCACACTGACAATGACAGTTGTAAATTTGAAACACTCATGCGTTGACAGGAGAAATCCGCGCAAAGAGGCCAATTGCATATGTGTGAGATGGATTTATGGAAGTAATTCCTGTAGTCTTACTTTGTCCTACCAAACACAGGTAAAAGACATATAGTAGTGGAATACTTTTGAAAGTTCGTAACATTTAATCAACATACTATAAAATCTGGCAGCCAAATGAAAAGTGTTGTCAAACTGACAAACCTATCCAATGACTACTACTATTTAGCACAACAGCGCTGCTTCGCTGGACCGCTTCACGTTGGTTGAACGCACTTGTAGATTAATTATTACATTTGAAAAATACGGCTTTCCAACTTTGCCCAAGTGGTACAGATTCTTGTTTTTCTTAAAGCAATAACCCATGATATAAATATTTTAATATCATCAAGTATGTGTGTGCCTAAAAATTCTAGATGCATTCATTATGAGATCTTTAACGCTATGATCATGTGTGTATTTGATTTTCTCATCATCACTCTGCTGACTAACATAAACTGCTTGGTGTTACGTGTGTCTGTATTTAACATATAGGTTGGGTCTCCGCTTTATGTGTCTAACGTGACCTCGGACCAATCCGCGGAGGTCATATCCGCCTACCAATCAAAAGGAGTGATTGTTTACGGTGAGGTGGAAGCATCATCCGTTGCGGTTGTCGGTCAAAGCAACAATCCTAATCTGCTGACGTCACCACCAATTCGATCATCTCCTCAAGCTCAAACTAATTTACTAAGCTTCTTAGCATCGTAAGTATAAAATAATATTACCTAACATATAAGTTGTGTCGGTAATAAGTACATTAATATTAATTAACAATAGAACTTAACCAGAGCAACAGGTTTCCGTATACAATTTTGTCTAAAATTTTGTGGACTCTTCAGAAACAGCGATGACCACTCACTGAAAAACCTGTTAATTAGAATGTTGTCAAATTTAGGGGGATACTCTACGCGTAGTAATATTAAAAAATATAAAACATTGATCGTCGTATTCTCCGTTTTGGTGATATTTTGCCGTCTTTGAAAAATTGTACGTCACCCGTTCTTGTAAGTGAAATTGTGACATTTGATAATATGTATGCTTCTGTGTATATGTATATTTTTGCATATCTTAGCGTGCTGAACGAGTTCCTCAGTTTTCCTGACAACTTTTTGTAACACCCTGTATAAGTCGGTGAGAATACGTTAATCAATGGAATAATCAATAAACAATGTTGCAAGATGGTTAATATACGAGTTAAAATTAATGTAGCGCTCTTCATCAAATTCTCTATTTTAGGGACATTCTTCAAGTAACAGGCAGTGACAACTGCACGTTCAACCAGTCACAAAAAGCTTTAGGAAAGAACGACTTCAGAAAAATCCCCAACGGTGTGAATGGCGTAGAAGACAGAATGTCTGTGATTTGGGAGAAAGGCGTTCATGCTGGTATCATTGACCCCAGCAGATTCGTAGCTATTACCAGCACAAATGCCGCGAAGATTTACAATCTGTTCCCCAGGAAAGGTGTGATTGCGGTTGGATCTGATGCTGATATTGTCATATGGAATGCTAACGAGACTAGAACGATATCAGCTAAAACTCACCATCAAGCTGTGGACTTCAATGTCTTCGAGGTAAGTAATACAAACATTATGTTAAATGTCAAAAAGTACCGACGAAATATCAACTTGCTAACTACATATCTCCTAGTGTGCAAAGAGTTTATTCCGCACTTGCTCGCTATGAGAGTCACCTATGGTGGAATGGCTCAACGACCATGCTGAAAGCCAGTTCGCCGTCATGCTTTGTTGGTTGCAGAATGTAAAGTTTTGTGCTGTAGAGTATATCTCTGAAAAGATATGTGACATAAAGAAAATTGGTTGAGTAGTGAGACTACATCTGGATGATTATTTTTTTTTCGCATGTGCTGATTGGCATTTTCTATTGCCATGGCAAAATAAATTTCTATAGAATGTAAATGACAAAAAAGTAATATAAAATGTAATAACCTTTTCACGTTTCATAAATATTCCTGTCTGTAGACTATTTTCTCACCTGTTAGTTGTAAGATATCTATGTCCACTATCCAGGGATATTTTTAACTATCTCATTTTTAAAATCCAGCAAAGGAGGTGGGGTTTTTTCGCCCATAACACACTGAAAAATAAAAAGTTCGATTCCAGACTATAATTGAATTTATTTGCGAACTTCAAGACGTGTATTTTTTATCATATAATATTTACGGTATAAATAATATAATATGCTTCAGAAATTATTGCCAAGAAATAGAGTATTTAGCGCTTTTTGTGCATTTTTGTTGTTTCTCGATCCTTGAATCATGTTTTCCATACGAAGCGTTCCATGAACCACATTAACTTGAATGCTCAGTGGGTTCTACTTATTATAAGCTTGTATATGAGTATTTATTTGTTTTGGTTCAATGAGCGCATCAATCAAAAATGCGTAATATATGCTGCGGGAGAGTGTTCAGACATGATTTTTCGCGCTAGAAAAGTATTTACGTAGTAAAGGTATAGGCAGGTCTGATAGTGATTCGAATGAAGAAGATTGGTAAAAAATATATTGAGTGTATGAAAACTGATTATCTTTTATTACTGTTCAATAAACACTCAGATAATTATTTAATTTATGTATACCACGAATTTTAGTTTTCATTCGAAATAAGTATGTTTTCTTCTTCATAAATACAGGGTGCATCATCTATTACTTTTTTCTATTTGATAAATAAACACGCTTTTTACGAGGTGAAATCGAATTTTTTTATTGATAAATGGAGGTTGGTTTATGCCATTTATGTATGAAAAATAACATCAGTCATGTGACCACCGCGGCTTCGTTTACAGGCCAACATCCGAACATCAAAATTTTCAATGACTTTTCCCAGAATAATCGGGTCTATGGCTGCAATTTCAGTCCGAATATTGCGCTTTAGGTCTTGAATTGTCCGGGGACCACTCACATTCACTTTTTCTTTCAAAAATCCCCAAAGAAAATAGTCAAGAGGTGTTAAATCGCACGATCTCGGGGGCCAACTGACATCTGAATTTCGTGAAATTGTGCTGTCTTGAAATTTCGTGTGCAATAAGGCGATTGTTTGGCGAGACGTGTGAGCCGTTGCTCCGTCTTGATGAAACCAAAGATCGTCGGCACCAATACGATCCAATTGTGGCCACAAAAAGTCTGTTAACATGCCGCGATAACGTTCCCCGTTGACGGTAATGGCCTTTTCTTCGGCATCTTCAAATAAGAATGGTCTAACGATGCCACCAGCCCATAACCCGCTCCAAACAGTCACTTTTTCAGGATGGAGAGGTTGTTCATGATATTGGTGTGGATTTTCAGCCCCTCAGAATCTGAAATTTTGCTTATTTACGTACCCATTGAGGTGAAAATGAGCCTCATCAGAAAAGAGCACTTTGGCCGAAAATCCGTCTTCTCTTTCCAGCATCCAATTAACAGAACCACGCCGCTGTTGATGGTTTGCCTGCTTCAATTCTTGTGTTGGTTGGATTTTGTATGGATGGAGGTGTAGATCAATGTGTAAAATCCGGCGTAAAGTGGTCTCACTAATTCCGTATTGTTGCGAACGGTGCCTAGTCGACGTGGTTGGATCTTCTCGCACACTTTCACTCACTACGGCTATGTTTTCACGAGTACGAGCTGGACGAGCATGTTGGTATGGTCTACGACCTTCAGCTGAACCAGTTTCTTCAAAACGATTAACAATTCCAGGCTCTGAAGGGGGTTCATGTCCGCCAAAACTAGTGCGAAGTTTACGAAAAGTATTTTTTATATTTCGACCGTTTTCGTAATAAGTTTGGATAACCAAAATGCGTTGTTGTGTTATAAACGAAGCCATGACTATAAATGGCATATCTTTGACAGTTCATTTATGCATTCCTCATGACTTCTGACTCACATGGTACAAACTGATAGGTAAAAAAAAGTAATAGATGGCGCACCCAGTATATGTCATATCTATTCGCTGATGGGCGAAAAATGGCTCTTATCAGCCTACCTCCTTTGCATATGTAATTTCCAGGATGAAGCATACCTTCTCACGTGAGTATATTTCAGACAACAAACTATGGGAATTATTAGCATACAAATCCTCACTATGCACCTATGCACTGCCGTTTCCTTCCAGCTGTAGTATACATCTTACAGCTTAGACCTCCAATAATGCCATCTCTGAAGCAGATATTACATCACACCAGAGCCAAATGTTGATAGATGTTCAGTTACAGAAGAGTGCACATAAAGTAAACGACAGCTAGTTCTAAGTTGACATCTTGTAGAAAAACCGACATAATGTCACTTTTCAAGATACGTAATACCCCTGCCAGTCTCTCAAGTAACCAGGTTTCATACTTACTGTCAAACACCAGAAATTGGGCAATACAGTAATTACTCGGTCAATGACGATAATGCCCAGCCAAGTTGGAAATAATACAAGCGCACTGTTGATGCCATTGGCTAGGAGATGACTTTAAGTGTTCGCCAAGCAGCGGAACAAGTGTAATGTAATTTTACTTTTCAAACCAGCATGGAATCTGATGGAATGCCCCTCTGATTTTCAGAAAGCATTAGTGTCATTATAGAAACTAAACGCGATGACAAGAAATCTTTTCTTCAAACGTTAAAATTTATAACAATCGTATTGCCGAAATTAGATATGAAAATACATCTATGTCAAATCCAGTTCTAGGTACAGCAACATTTTTCTTCTTCTGGTTGTTGTTTTTGTTTCTGCGAATATCGTAACATTCCCCGATAACATTAAATATTTATTAAATATTTTTTTAAATGTTTGTTAAATATTTGTAGCGACAGATTTTTTAATATTTAATAAATATATTTCTTATATATTCATAAAATATTCATTATAGATATTTGTGCGATATTTTTTCCAAACAGAAAATATATGAGGAAAGATTTTTAAATATCAATTTTATATTTTGATGAAATACCTAATATTTTTCGTAAATATTTAAAAATATTTAAATATATTTTCAAGCATTAATCTGATGCATATTTTCAGTGTATACAGAAAATTTTTCATTGGTTATTTTAGCAATGTAGGAATACTTATACAGGGTGTAAAGGTTATGATAGTAATTATTTAAATGGGTGATAAAGGGGGTTAAAAGAAGCAAAAAGTTTCATATAACATGGGGGTCGAAACGGCATTTTTTTAGAGACAAGCCACTTTAAATTAAAATAAAATCTGACAACGCTGCAATGCCAGGCGCAAATTACGACGGAACGCATTGTAAATAAAGATTGAGTTTATTATTTTTGGATCTTTGGTATTATTTCATTATTTGATAATGTACTCGTAAAATGCAAAAAATTAGAGTTTGGACTGTGTACAATAGCAAATGCCCGGCAATTTACAGCTAAATTGAACCTATTTATCTGCCAGATCTAATTGCCATCGAGATTATTTGAAATCCGTTTTAATTTAGACATAATTGAACGATCAGTAAATACAGTGTGTTATAATTCTTGTAAATGTGTTCATTAACAGTTTACGGTCTGTTTGAAAAAGAGGGTTCGTTGCGATATGATGAAGGGCATGTTAATGTATACAGTTTGTTACCGCAAGCATACACAGCAAGGTCACATGGAGGGAAATTGTACAAGTTTAGCTATTTGCCGCTGTTTTGAGGTATTCAGTAGTAAATCGGCGAAACTATCGATCGTTCTTGGAAGAACTTCAACGCCCGATTTTACTAACAGGAAATCAAAATTCTTGATTCGGATCATGATGGGCCAATGAATATGGTCGATTTCTTTCTAAAATAGCCAAAAAATATACGAGTTGTATCTATTTCACTCCGCATCTGCTGAAGTCTGCAATAATATACAGGATGTAAACGTTATGATAGTAATTATTTAAATGGGTGATAGAGGGGGTTAAAAAAAGCAAAAAATGGGGGGGGGGGGTCAAAACGGCATTTTTTTAGAGGAAAGCGAAGTAAAATAAAATCTGACAACGCCGCAATGCCAGACGCAGATTTCGACGGAACGCAGTGTAAATAAAGATGGAGTTTGTTATTTTTGGCCCTATTATTTCATTATTTGATAATGTACTCGTAAAAAGCAAACAATTAAAAAAACGGACTTACCATTAACTGCCTCAGCGCTTCACCTGGTGTGTGAAAGTTTATTGAACGTATTAAAAAAATCCACCTATAAATGGGGAACACAATTTTGATACATATACTAAGTGACATATAAATCCGAACACCCAGTTTAAATGGTTTTATTTTAATAAAATTTTGTGTAAGTACTTAATGAAGCATAATAAGTAAATGATAAAAATTTCAAAATGATTGCACTGCTTTAAAGCCCTTTGACCTTTAATAATGTGTGGATGCACCCTGATGTGCTACGCATTCTCCAACGCGCCTAGGCATGCTTCTGATCAGGTGGTCAATGTCCTCCTGTGGTATCTCATTCCAGGCAACCACCAACTCCTCTCGAAGTGCTTCTAGAGTCTGAGTAGGACGTTGCAAATTGAGCAATCTCCTACCCATCATATCCCACACGTGCTCAATTGGGGATAAGTCGGGAGATCTTGGTGGCCATGGTAACAATGTGACATCATTATATTGAAAGAAGTCTATTGTGACTCTTGCAACATGTGGTCGGGCATTAACTTGTTGGAAAGTTGGAGTTCATGTTACCTCTGATGAAGATTAAAGGTGACCTAGAACCATAAGCTATAGCACCCCAAACCATAACTCCAACAGTGTGATGAACATGTCTTTCAACAAAAAACTGTGGATTCCTCCTTTCACCGCATCGCCTTCTAACCCTGGCACGACCATCGTGCATGCCTAAACAAAATCGAGACTCGTCACTAAAGACAATACTGTATCATTCCTGATCCCAGAGTGACCGTTGTGTGCATCACTCAAGGCGATTACGTCGCTGTTCTCGAGTTGAAGGGAGGACCCAGTGTGACCGGTATGAAAACAAGCCAAAACTTCTCATTCGTCGGTAAACACTTCGCATGCCAATAGGTCTTCCGTGTTCTGCAAACCATTCATTTGCAATGGACCTGGTAGTGGAGAAACGGTCCCTTAAGGCCAATAATCTTAGGCGGCGATCTTCACGGTCTGTTGTTCTACGGCGGCGTCCAGTGCCCCTTGCTCTTTGCGTACGGCCTTCTCGAAGCCATGCCTGACAACACCTAACCACAGTGTCTACACTTATTTGCACTCTAACTGCAATTGCCCGAAAAGAAAGTCCAGCTTCCCGAATTCCCACTATACGGCCCCTATCAAACTCACTAAGTTGACGAAATCGTACAGGTCTCCGTACTCTAGGCATCGTAACCGATCGTAAAGGATGTCAAGAACCAAAATCCGCCAACGTTGATTCTTGACTGCGGCTGAAATATTCATTTTTAGAGCGTTAGTGAATTAAAAAAAAGCAGTTATAAAAACCCGAATGTCCAACTGATAAGGCTGAAAATTTTTTCACTTGTTATTTACAGTAAGATAAATACATTCACCAACTTTTATTAAAATAAAACCATTTAAACTGGGTGTTCGGATTTATATGTCACTTAGTATACATTGTTTTTCTTTTTAAAACTCACACTGCACTTTTTTTGTATTTAAACAAGATGTTCAAAATGTTGTCCTCTACTTTCCACACAAGCTTCATTACGACCTTCACGAATGGTATGACGATTTTCTTGAGCCTTCGTGTAAGTACATATTATGGAAATTTAATATCCCGTCTCGCGTAAAAGTACATTCGTCCGTCGCTAGAATGTTTTTAAAAAAATCCGGATTTTCAATGTTTTTGTGCAAAAACCACTGACAGAATGTTAGTCTGCGAGGATCGTCTTCTGGCAACAAGGCCTGCACTCGTTGTACATGGTAGGCATAAAGCAAATTTTCCCGTAGGATTCTATGGACTATGGTATGCGATAGTCCTACGTGGCGGCCTAATTCTCGAGTGCAGATATCTGCATTGATTTCCACGATACTTTGTTCCTTCTGCTCTACAGTAATTTGTCTTTCACGAGTGCGAATATTAGTGGGCTGAACACTTCCTGTATCACGAAGTCTTTGGTACACTTGCACAAATGTACTTTTGTCTGGGTGTACCCGTTGGCGAAATCTGTCGCGATAAATTTGAGCTGCTAGATTTGAATTCTGTAAATCAAGTCGACGACGTCCGCGAACAAAAACACAACAACATACTAACCACTGTTACAGTTTGCGATTGATTGCTGGTTCGATAAGAGTGATGATGACCGACGCGCTGTTGTCATGTGTGTTTTAAATATTCAATTTAATGAAACTTCTTAGTTACTGACTACAAATTTTGGCTTAATTTATAAAAAACTTAATACCATTAATTTGTTAATTACCCAATTTAAAAACGTTTTAGATTAGATTATAAAAATTAGTAAGATTGTGATGATTGTGGTCGATATAAAGCACTTAAAGTTGTAAACTATAAAGCCATTTAGACAAAAATCTATTGACCTTTGGTCCATGGGTAATATGAACTTTTTGTCTTGTTTTGACCCCCCCTATTACCCATTTCAATAATGACTACCATAACGTTTACACCATGTATAAAATTGTGTTTATAAAGAAAATTCATTCTAGATATAATGGTTTATTTGCTAGAAAAATATTATTAAAAAACATTCTTAGCCTCATCTGCATCTTGCAAGTTCACTCCTCTGAAAAAAAAAACTAATCATGAAGTACTATTGAATACATTAGCTGCTTTCCAGTGTATTTATGGGAATATGAAATGCAGTGGAACAATATTGGTGCTGAGCATGGTGCGTTACTCCGAGTAGCTCAACTGGGTAATTGAAAAGCAGCTCTATAATGCACCTAAATGGACCCCACATTTTCTGTCTATGATAGTTCGAGATTTGGTTAATTTTTCGATCTTCAAAGGATGATTCCGATGGTGAAGCGGCGATTGTCCGGCAAAGATCAATCACTGCATCGGAATCATCAGTTGAAGTACGGCGAGCCGCTGACGAGTCTCCGGAGACCGTTTATGCATACCAGAGTAAAAGTTATCTTCAAAAACCTTCATCTTTGCTATTGGAACGGTTTTTTAGATACTTTTAATTTAATGAAGCCGAATCTGTTTTAGGGCATGACTTGTCATGGTGTTCCGGAGTACGTCATAGTTAACGGCAGAGTATGCGTCGACGAAGGCCAACTCAGAGTGGCCGAGGGCCATGGAAGGTTTATCGAAACCCCAGTGTTTCCACCCTACGTGTACGATCCAGAAAAATACATCACACTACTCACTGAACATAAAAATGGAACAGTGGAACAGAATACGCAAAACTTCCAAAAGGTTTGTTTGTAAACATTCGTCCGTTCAATATTTTGGAATCTATTAGGAAGCATGCTTTTCATATTTATCCTTCTATATTCGCTTTCAGATCCATTTGGAGCAGTATTCATGTGAAACCCCAACATTTCCTGAATCAGTAGTTAACACTCCCTCTTGTAGGGGCGCAAGACCAGAGGGCCAAAGAAATATCCAAGAATCAACATTTTCAGTTAGTGGTATGTGTACATAATACGAATTCAATCCATTGAATTCCGATTTTAGTCGTGTGTTTGTTGATATCTCTACTGTGTGGTTGGGGGTAATTCATGTATCCATGGGTATTTAATTTTAAAAAAGCAGGATGCAAGTAATATCTTAATATTTCTGTTGCAGAAGAACTAGATGTTGATAAGAAGACATCTACCCGAGTGAGACATCCTCCAGGTGGTAAATCGTCTGGCTTTTGGTAAAAACAAACTCACAAACCGATTTTTTACGACCAGTGACGGTAAAATGCTTTTGAATGACGCTTTTTAAATTTTTAATTGTATCGGATGCCGTGAAATGACTACAAATGATAATCTGTTGCAGTCTGTGTATCTAAGTTCTCAATCACCGTATTCATGAAATTAACTTCTGGGGCATAACTTTTTTATGATAGATTCAGTACAGTTGGGGTTTTAACCTTAATGACATGTAAATCATAATGATGTTAGTGTTGCTTCTATTTGTTCGGCCCAAAAATGTAATTTTAAGATGTCCATGGAAAATCATCTCTTTTCAACTCGATTAAAATGGATATTTTAGGAATAAAACTGCAAAATCTATATTCATTTGCATACTGTATGAGATATTGAAAATATCATTTATGGTTTCTTTATATCTTGCGCAAAAGTATTTGATCGCCTTGTAGCTTGCAAGCTGGCAGGTATCTATGATTCAGTATCTTAGAATTGTGTTGGTCAAATCGAGACTAAACTAAAAGTAAAACCAACTTGAATTTTATTATTTATTAAATTCTGACAAAAATAATGTTTTAACTGGTTAGATACAAAATATTATCAATGGAAAAGACAGGATACATTCTTTAGATGTCAAATAGACAATTGTTTGTGGTGTTTCCAAATTTGTTTATATCGCATAACTGGTAAATGGATTGTTTCATCCAGTACCGGATATAAATTACTCATAGACAAGAATAAATTGTTACTGTAATATAGCATTGCAAAATGCTTAAAAACGTCTCTTCTAATTACTTTTTTCAAGAAATGCGAAAATGTATTAACTGACATGGTCTTTGAATGTTAAATATCTGTACGTTTGTTTGAAATATTAGCACAAGTTTTGTTTATGAGTGTATATTTAGCTAACTGCTATATCGTTGTTCATAAAAGTATCATTACATTGTTACCATATGAATTAAGTTTAAAGAAGGTAACAAAGTATATTTTTTTCTCATCCAAGTTCCAGCACATTCAATGTTTCATCTAGGTTTCACCACATTGGACATGTTTTTGTTACATTGGAGTTATAATTATGGCTGCCACTTATTCGGTATTTATAGAAAAACAATGAAATTCCTATTTTATAACTCCACTTTATGTCGCGTTTCAAACGTTTTCTAGAGCGGCAAAGTAGTCTGCTCTTTACACAAACAAATTGCTGTACAAGTGCTGGAACTTCATACATACTACATGCCTATATTCAAACTTAACTATTGCAATACTTTTTGTCACTGTACCTGTTAATTTTTATTTATTTGTAGAATAGTTTTATTTACACTTGGTCTGCTTATACTACTTTTGAAAGGCCAGTTTGTTATTTATTGTTAAGTTGCAAATAATGACTACTGTCAGAACAAGACATATGCAGCTCTAAAACGGAAATAAGCAATTATGCATGCAAACGTTTAGACTGAATCATTATACTTTTCGGTTTTTAATGTAATATGAGGAAGGCACGCAGGTATTTCATTGAATATTAGTGTTTGTATTGTATTCTTTTGAAACTTAATAAAAAATATCTGAAAGTAGGCTTTCGATGTTTCATTTATAATAATAATAGAAAGAATATCGAAAACGACTCTAGTGTCAACGTATGTTGTTCGAAACTCGGCATTCAGACTTAACTGATTTTATTGTTAGTTGGAAGTTAACTTTCAAGTAATATAACATCTGAAACTTACCCTCGATGATAGCTGAATCAAAGACTCCAGTTAACCGCAAGCTCGCCAAGATTCAAAGACTGGCGGCGCTGGCAACATGTTGTATACGGCATAGAGGCAACACAAAACGACAAAAAATATGTCTCCTTGGCGCATGCTACAAGTTGCCCGTTGTAGCCTCTCGAGGGTGCCGTCAGCGACATGAATCCACGTGTTGATCAGTGTCGTCGGCTATAAAGGCGCAATTCCACTGAGGCAACAATGAACGACATGTGGCATGCTACTTGTTTCCTAGTGGTGCCTCTTGTTGACGTTTGACAGTGTTGCCCAAAATTCTATTAATGCCGCATGCGGATTTTGTTCCCCTATGTGGCATGCGCTTTGTCGTACATGAGTAGAGCATCCGTCTTCACGATTCAATTCAAGCAACTCCAGTTTAGTACGCCAGGTCATTACAGACAGTCGCGGCGGCTGCTTATTTAGTAATTTCTTCGGATCGCAAAAAAACGCCAGAATATTGGAGAAATATATACGTAGATAGTCAAGAAATTCAGTACAATTTGTGCAACAACTTGGTGGCTGACGATAACGCTTTATTCCGAAATTTCACACGGATGAGTAAAGACGATTTTCACTACTTACTTGAAAAAATCTTACCTATGATAAAAAAATGTGATACCAACTTTCTGGAAGCGTGAGATTGCTAGTGATAGTTATAGACCGAACAGATGTATTTTCCTATTTAAAGGAATCAACCGTTAATAAATAAGCCAACTATGGAAGGAAAATGATGTCACGTGCCAAAATCACGTAACCTTTTTTTTTACTATTTATCACTTACCCTTAATTTGAATTTCTCTTCATTGATAATAGAGTGCCCATTTCTAGGCCAAACCCTTTTCAATGATTCTCTATTTGCAAATTTAATGGTTTATTGATAGTGTAATTTCACTTGTATTATATCTTTCTTTCTCAGCGGTAAGTTCCTTTTTTATATACCTTCAGACCGCGTGCCTTAATGCATGTCCTGATGACGTTCGTTAAATATCTGCTTCCTTTTTGTCAATAGAAACAGAAGAGAACAAATCCTATTCCCACTTGATGAATGTGCAGACATCGAGTTTTCCGCCAAGCTATCTGCCCATACCCAACAAATTGTCCACTCTACAGGACAGAACGTAAGATAAGACAAGATAAAGTAAAACAACGTAATTCAAGAGTTATACTTAACAAGGGAGTTATCAATCGACAAACTCCTACCCTCCTTCACATAAATGGATGAATCTGACAAGGTAAGGCAAGAGTAAGCAACTAATCCCTCTAGTAAATGACAAGCATAATAATATTCAGTATATCGCATAACCACTCGATAATAGGAACAGCTACGTGGAAAAATCCAACAATTAAGACTCAACACGGTAGGGATTCACTTACCTTAGTCTTTTCAACTACCTATAATATATTGCTGTTAGTGATATCGTCGTATTACTCTCTATTATTGTAGGTAGGTCTTTATGATATTGTCTTATCTATTGGCCCGACGGGCTGGGCCTTAGAATCTGTCCGTGGCGGGAAAACTGCCATTAGTAAAAGTCCATCATGTGTTCACACTTTATAACATCTAAGATCTACCATCTGAACAACCTGGCTTAGATAAGTAAATCACTACTCTTGTCTTACCTTGTCACATTCATCCATCTATGTGAAGGAAGGTAGGAGTTTGTCCATTGATAACTCCCTTTGTTCGGTATAATTCTTGAATTACGTTGTTTTATCTTCTTATCTTACGTTCTGTCCTGTAGAGTGGATAATTTTTTGGGTATGGGCAGATAGCTTGGCGGAAAACTCGATAGCTGCACATATCAACAAGTGGGAATACGATTTGTTCTCTACTGGAGTGCGGGTACGTTTTTTTTTTAATCAATATATTGTGATCCATTTGATATCTTGTTTATTTGGCTCTCTCTGTGTGTACTGTTACTTAAATTTCGTCAACTCTGATAGATTCTCCTTTTGTGTGGTGATCAAGCAAAACAAGTTCCGACCAACATCTCGGGGAGTTGTGGCTTAATCCGTCCTAAGTCACTGGGGCTCTTAACCCGCCCCTACTCTCCGCTTTATTGAGCTAGGGCCTAAATTTTGCACGCCACTAAACAACTGTTTTGCTTGGACCAAGCGTTATATAGTATTTATCATTGTGTTTTATTAATTAACCAAAAAAAGGCGTGGCAGTGAGAAGCTGTTTCCTTCTTGTCCCCCTGAAACCATAACCAACCGATGACAGTACTGTTTCGGGCTCATTAGCCCTCGTCAGTACGGTATATGTCTCCTCGTCTAGTAATGGTATGTCAAGGAGACAGCTGGATAAGAAGCAAACAATCGTATACCTCTAAAAGACTAAAGGTACTGTACGCTAGCAAGTGGCCGTAGCCACCAACTATTTTTGCCTCCTGTAATTTATCCTGCTTTAGTCGTACATCCTTATATCTTTCCGATTTGTTATTCCATAATTCATCCGAATTATGGTAATCTTGATCAACACGACGGCGCGCTCGAGAGGCAACAACGGGCAAATTGTGGCATGCGGCAAGGAGACATTTTTTTGTCGCTTTGTGTTGCCTCTATGGAAAGACAATGTGCCGTATCCTACATGTTGCCCAAAAGTTGCCTCAGTGGAATTGCGCCTTAAAAAGCGTTGGGACGGTGCGGCTTGGAGCAGGCGACAAAATGGAGTGAACCAATGAGAAAACATTATGTTTAATTGAAGATTACCATAATTCGGGTGAATTATGGAACAAAAAATCGGAAAGATATAAAGATGCGCGACTAAAGCAGGATAAATTACGGGAATTGTCAGGTAAATATAATTATGGCAGGCCGCGTACGACGATCAGGCAAAAATAGTTGGCTTATTTATTAATGGTTAATTTCTTTAAATAGGAAAATACAACTGGTGGGTATTGGAGATTAAAAAGAAATTAAGAATTCGCGTTCGGCATTCCATCGGGAACGGAAAAAAATTACGTGAAAAAAAGAGTGGATCATCGCCCTGCAAGAAGGGAAAGTGGTTTTGTTATGAAGCACTTACCTTCCTATTGGACGTGGAAGAGCCCAGATCCACACTGTCAACAGGTGGAAGTGACGAAGAGGACATTGAGGTGAGTTTTTTTAAATATAAATACACAACTTTATGGTATTATTAAGTATATTGAAACATATGTACAAACAGGATAATTATGAGAGTAAAAAGGTAGGAGTAAAAAATCAAAAGTTAGGCGAAATTGTCCTGCCAAGGCACACGGCTTTCATCCGATTAAAAATACCTCAAAAATACTTTAGATTCAATAGTTGCCCTTGTTGCTCTATTTGACAAATCCTGCAGACCAGTATCACCTTGGACGTCTGCCCGCTATGATCCAGGAAATTTTTTTCCATCTTGTGTTTCGTTATCTGAAGTTCCGTGAGGGCAATGTAATGATCGCGAGGTGTTACTCCTTGTCAAAAAATTATGGAGGTAAATACATGTCATTGTGACAATTTCAGCGTTTTCCAAATTTATCATCAGTAGTTTTCTAAATACACGAAATACACTTCCTAGCAGCCCAAATGAACTTTCCACTACTCTTCGAGCACGGGGATGCATATAATTGTATAGTCTTTGAGAAGTGGTGTCCGCTGAAGAGTTTCATGATGTGTTCCTGTAGTGGGAACGCATCATCCGTCAATATGACATAAGGCGATAGTTTATTGCTACCAGGAAATGGTTCTGGATCAGGCAATTTCAGCGTTCTTTCAGCCAACTTTTTATGAAAGGATGATTCTCGAAAAGCATCTCCGTCGGATCCTGCCTCGGCAGCCAACATATTAGCGTATATAAAATTATAATTTGCGTCAGCAACGGCCATCAAAACAATGCTAAAAGTCCCTTTCTAGTTGAAAAAGATACTGCCACTGTTTTTTGGATTTTGGATGATAACGTGTTTTCCGTCACAAGCACCTACACAATGCGGATAATTCCAGGAACTTCGAAATCTCTAGTTATCGTTCTCGATTCGTTTTCTGAGCGTGGCATCTGGAAAAAATTAATTAACATTTACTTATACCGTTGTTAGTTATTATTTTAAATTTGACTGAATTTGCATCTTTTTAATGGCGAATTTCTTTTCAATTCTGACATACAGATTGCATCCGATGGAGATACTGAAATTGTTGACGTGTTTCATTCACCATCACAATCGCCAGTTCCGCCCTCATCAGATCAGTCAACAGCATCTGGTCCACCAAGAAAAGTGTTTGAATTTCCTCTGAAGGTAACAACGAAAAGAAAAGTGGAAGATCAACGTGCGGATAAAACATATGCCATTTTAAAGAATTGTGTTAAGAACAAAAAGGATGCTAGGACTATTTTTTTAAATGGAACTCAGCCGAGAACATTTTCGCGCCATAATTTATTACAACCTTCAGAGACAATTATCGCAACAAGAATGCGTTGCTGAGTTACTGTCTTCGGCAACGAAGCGCCACATCAGTCGACAATCTCCCGTTGGTGTGGAGAATTCAAACCTGGACGGGTGAGTCTTAGCGACTATCCCAGGGTGGGTGCGCCAAAAACGGCAGTCACCCAGGAAAACGCCGATGCTGTGCGCAAACTCATCATTGAAGATAGACATGTGACATATCGCGGCAATGAGGCGTCCTTGAAGATCTCAAAGCCCTCAATTCAAAAAAATTTACATGAAGAATTAGGAGTAAGAAAATTAGTTTCTCGTTGGATACCCCACCTGTTGACTGAAGAGCAGAAAGCAGCCAGGGTTAATTGGTGTCAAAAAACGCTTGACCGTTTCTCATAAAATGTGTACAGCATTGTTAGTGGTGATGAATCGTGGATTTACTGTTATGAACCAGAAAATAAACGACAGTCGGCTGTTTGGGTGTTCCAAGGTGAAGAAAAGCCAACAAAAGTCATCCGTTATCGAAGTGTTTCGAAAAAGATGGTCGCGACATTTGTGTCAAAAGCGGGTCATATTGCAACAATTCCTCTCATCTAATGAGCAAAGAACTGTCACTGCGGATTGGTATACCACCATTTGTTTGCCAAAAGTCATCACCGAGCTTCGAAAAATCAACCCCGAAAGAAGAATCATCCTCCACCAAGCCAATGTAGCTCGCACACAGCCCAAAAAACAAGGCAGTATTTAACGGAACAAAACGTGGAATTATTGGACCATCCTCCATATAGTCCCGATCTACATCGCAACAATTTCTTTAATTTCCCGAAAATTAAAAACATACTGCGTGGTCAAAGGTTCCAGTCACCAGAAGAAGCAGTTGACGCATTCAAAAATGCCGTTTTGAATCTGCCAGCAAACGAGTGGAATAAGTGCTTCGAAAATGGGATGGAGCGCATGCAGGTGTGTATTAATCTTCGTGGAGAATACTTCGAAAAACAATGAAGTCATTTAAAACTACCTACCGTGTTGTTTTATGTCCATATGCAAAACTTAAAAGACATCCCTCGTATGCAGATTTCATTATGACTATTATTATAGATGTTGTTTTTGTTGATTATATACTTCATTTTTTTATTGTTTGAAGGCATATTAAAACTGATATTTTATTATTAGAATAAAAAAATGATAATGTATTGACATTTTTACTTACCCTAACAAAATCATGTAGAATGTCATCAAAGCTCGGAAAACCTCTGGAATCATTTGAGAAATACTTGGTTCAGATATCCGAAACAGATACATAAGCGATGGATAACTATCACCCGTTGGTATCACATTTCTTTTATCATAGTTGAGATTTTTTCAAGCGAGTGGGAAATTTCGGAATAAAGCATTATCAGCAGCCGCCAAGTTGTACAAATTGTACTGAATTTCTTGACCATCTACGTATATATTTCTTCTTCGATATTATGGCGTTTTTCTTTTTTAAAATAAAGGCAGCCGCTGCTGTTTGTAATGACGACGTACTAAATTGAAGTTGCTTGAATTGAAACGTGAAGGCGCATGCTACATAGGCGAACAAAATCTGCATCCGGCATTGATACAATTTTGGGCAACACTGTCGAACGTCAACAAGAGGCAACACTAGGAAACAAGTAGCATGCCACATGTCGTTCACTGTTGCCTCAGTGGAATGCTACTTTAAGGTTGCGCGATGAGGGCGCGAGGGCGATACGAGAACCAGTGACGGAGAGTAATCTCCCCATATCCTCGGTTGAAGTGGTAAGAACAAAGAACATCATAAGGTCAGACTTAGAATCACTCATCATCCCCTCGGAGGAAGAATGGGCGATTGGAAAAATAACATTCGCGCTTGGAACCTGCACAAAGATCTTGCAGGCAGAGATGTTTGCTATCTGAATGGTGGCATACTCGGAGGAGATTCAGCAGTGCACCGAGCAGAGCATACTTATATGCTCCGACAGTCAAGCAGACCTGAAGGCAGTAGCATCCCCTAGGACAAGGTCACCCTTAGTGCAGCAATGCATTGCTGCCCTTTAGAGTTTAACCCGATCTAAAGAAGTGACCCTGCTGTGGGTCCCCGGACACAGCGGAGTGCCGAGCAACGAGAAAGCCGATATTCTGGGAGCCAGACGCATCTCCATCGGTCCAGAGCCTAGGCTGTACGTAAGCAGGAGCCAGGTCAACACTGCCTTGAATTAATGGGTGTAAAGGGACTTGTGCGAGAGATATGACTGCAGACAGGACATGAGGTTAGTAGCGGGCCGCGAAGAATCTCGGACCCGCTGGCTACTGGACAGGGGTAGAGAATCGCTCAGCCTTTTGGTGGGTGGTCTCACCGGCCACTGCAGAGTCCAGAGACACTTGTTCCCTTTAAGTGCTAGGAGAGGTACAACCTGCTGCTGGTAGGAGGACCAGATAGGGTCCCACTTTCAAGACCATTGCCCCGTACAGGGCAGGCTGAGATATGTATGTGTATGGATTTTGATGGCGAAGTTGCTTACTCAGTGGAATGGGTGGTTATTAAGAGATTAGCAAAATTCGACAGATTAGTAAACCAACATGTGGAGTAGATTCTTGGTACACTTGGGGTCGGCAAAAAGGGCCTACATGTTTGATAAGATAAAGTAACAACAGTCCGTCATAAAACGAGGCACAAACCGCGGGTATCACAATACGCCAAAAACACGATACGTCAGACGTTGCCTCATCAACAGCTATGGTTAAGCAGGACCTGAAATACGAATTTACGGGATACTGATAATTGACTCCCAGTTTAGAAATACAGATATACCATTATTGCAATTGAAACATTTGGCTTTGTTCGCCGTGCCCTAGTAGGATGATGGGATAATGTTAAAAACGGATTTCAAATGTAAATTATTTACTATAAAAAGTTTACAAAAAGATCAAAACCATTTAAGTGCACCTATAATGGACGGATTATATATACAGTCAGCTGTCTGATTGACACTTCTTTTAAACCTATTCCTAATTATAATCTTATCTCTAATCTTCACAGAGTATGCAGAGCGGCTCTAGGATGACTATTCTTATGGACAACCTCGGCAGAGGGTTATGTCATCTTCCATGCTGGTGACAGAACCGCCTGTGTATGTGATCACAGTACTCTCAAAATGACCCAACAAAAAAAAATAAAGGAGTGTATTTAAAAAGTCAATGACATGAGAACAGCACAATTTTTTTTTAATTAATTCCCTAAAAAACAAAGGTAAGTTTATACTTATTTCACTAAGATGAGTTGGAATAAACCCAAGTCAAATATAAAAAAAACAAATTTGGATCTCTAAGAACAAAATAACTCTGTGAGAAAGTAAGTTCAACTTAAGTAGCATGCTTTGAATACATTTAAAAATGATACTAATAAAGAAAATGAGATTCACTATTATCCATAATATGTAGGTTGCCCTCATTAAACCTTTACAGTAATTTGATTCTGCATACAGTATATTTCAGTCGATCATACATAAAATGGCATGAGGTTTGGTTAACTTCAACAAAAGAGGTAAACTTGGATAACGCACAATAACAAAATGCTGTTGAATGAAACTGCCCGCCCACTGCTGTAGAAATATCCAAAATCGAATATTTGTATTTCATTTTCATTGTTCAACCAAGGGTTAGAGCCATCATCAAAATGCATTGGACATTGGTCTCCTGAAAAATAGAATGAAGATTTCTAATTTTGATATCGCCGTCAAATTATAAGCGAAATCAGATTGATATGTTCCAAATTTAAATTTACAAACTTACGTTCTCTTTCATATTCCTGCATTTCAATAGCGACTGTTGCACCCTCTGTATAATTCCAGGAGTAGACATCTTGTTTAAGGTCACAGAAAGGACCTATTGCTAGAAAAAAATATGAATCCTCTTAATGTACTTAGTGGTCGAAATACAGGTAATTATAAACTGGTGATACAGCTTTCGTTCGTCTGACCATAGATGGTCAACAATGGGCAGCTGTTTCGTGCTGTTTCTTTTTCTTGGGGGACAAAGAATGAAAGCTGAGTAACTCTATTCAGTGTATAAGGTCTCTCGAAACAAAACAGCAAAAAGTGACTTCAAATACCAGAATCAACAACTACAAAAGTGAAACAGCTGTCTGTTGGAACTGTATGTATTACTAAATTACAAGTTATACCATTCTACAAACCTTTGGATGAAACATCAGGATTGTGAGACTAATCTAACAGTCAAAACTTAGGAACCTTCCTATAATGAGTTATTCTTACCTTGAGACATTAGCACTCTATTGAGATCTGCTCTCTGGTATACCCAACATTTATATTTTGACAGTGGATCTAATTCATCATAAGTTATCAGGTATGACTTAAGATTTTCCTTCCAAAATCCTACACATTTCATTTTGTAATCAGGATCACCTTAAATAAGAAATGTTCATCAGAAGAAAATATCGAAATCAAAGAAACAGACTGATATTAATGGCGCGTATTTTTCCCATATTTGGAACTAAACCAGACTTGCTTGAAAATAATTTGAAATTTCTTTACAATACTTACTGTATATATCAACAGGTCGACCAAGATGATCAACAGAAAGACAGTAATTTTCATCAATAGCAATTTCCTTTTGCTCAATATCACACACGGAAAAATCTGATATGTTCTGTTTACAATAAGTATTTGGCCGCGGACTTAAGGTAACTCCTCCAAGAATACTGAAAAATATAAATTATTGTGATACAGCCGCTTAAAACCATGTAGTGGTGCATTTTTAGTTTTTGGAAAATAAAAAAAAGCAAGTATAAGTGATCGAATGTTCTTACCGAGTTTCAAACTTGACGTCTCCTTGTTGCGTAAAGTTGAATTTACCAGCAACAGGACATTTAACAGGTACTGGGTTCTTTTTTAGATACAAATCATACTTCCATTTAGCTTTATTTTGAAATTGTACCCAGGAACATACTGTACTGAAATCATCCTTGATAACAGCTATACCTCTTCGATATCTGATTATGTTGTGGTGTTGAGGTACAAAGTCAAAACAGATGAAATCTTTTTGGCTGAAAAAAAGTCGGAATTTTGGAAAATGTAACAATTTTACATTTCAATATCACTTACCATCCATCAACGGTTAATCGCGCCATCATGAATCTAGTAGCCCTTTGTTCACGACAAACATAGATTGTTTTTCTGTACCTGCCCTCATCTGGATACCAAGTTTCAATTATATGGGTTTCGTTAATGAATATATCTGCATCAATATTGGCAGTATTGATCCATTCACCAGAAAAGTTCTGAGGTAAACGGCAACCAGGCTGTACAATTTCCGATTTAACTGAAAACACAGAAGATCAAATATTAATCTTTTCTTTTCAACTATGTAATAAGACAGCAAAAATTCTCGAGTCTGAGACAATGGAATAAAAAAACACTTTTTGTGAATTGAAATAGATGTGACAAAAAATTCTTAAAAACAGAGAGGATTTAGGACTGGCTTTGATTGGGAAGCATAAAATCAACCAGTTATACCAGTGATAAGGTATACAGGTTATACTTACCAGGAGTAACATGCAACCTCACAGGGCTATCCTCAACAGATTTAAGTGTATTGCATTCTGCAGTTATAGAAACACCAATATATAAGTCATCATCTCTGTTTTTCAAAAAACATCTATATTTCTCATCCTTTCTTGATTCTTTGGTGTTAGCAACAGCAAAATAGTGATTTTTATTCACAAACCAGTCTCCTAAACAACTATATTCAACAACTCCATCAAAAGTTCCTTCCATTCCATCACATTTTTTGTAAGTAATATTAAACTTCTGATTGGTGATCAAAAATTGAGAACCAGCAGTCTGACAAGATCTGATTTGCGCATCTGGATTTGTACACTCTCCTCTGAACTTGAAACGATTTTGGTAACCAAAATTCCAAACTCCTAAAGCACAAGTAATCAATATGTAAGATTTGAAGTACAGTGAGTGGTCATATTTTATAAAAGATGATAATTATTATACCAACTTATTGCTTCTTATTAACAAAATATGAAAAATATAGTAATGAATTACCTTCTAGTGAAGATCTACAATTCACAGGGATGTAATTTTCAGAAAACAATGTTCTTAACTGCTGGTTGGGGTCTAAAGCATTGCAGATATTTTCAACTGTAGCTCTTTCTTCAGGCAAGCTTATGCAAGATGCTGAAAATAAAAACACGAACTCAATCACTCCTTTTAAGTCTGTTTAATGAACTTATCCTATTAATATGCCACCTCATCCCTGTGATTTTTTCAGAGTTTGAACTCCTAAAATAGCCTTGGAACAAATGTCAAGCAATACTATTATTGTAGAGGTTTAGTTGTCTCTTAAAATAGGGAATGAAAGGAAATTAGCTGAGTAAGATAAGTAAAACAGTATAACATTAAATACTTTAGCTTTTTTTATTATTTGCATGTTATTATAGATGTTAACTGAATACCCTATCGAAGGATTCATCAAATGCTTCACTTTTCTCAAAACGTGTTTAAAGATTGTTCTAAAATAAGTTGGTAATAAATCATTTAATAATTAATAGACAAATTATAATACTGCATACTTTCAAAAGTCTAGAAAGTAAAGTATAGGCTGTGAAATTACAGTGAACAATTTTGAGTTACTCACTTTCAATTTTTTCTAGAACGTTGACTGTTCTCACCATAAATTTTATACATGTATAACATGTACCCCTTTTGAACACCATTGTATAATTCACATGATAATCATCCCTTATATCAACACAAGTTCCTTTAGGTGCAATTGAATTGCTCATAGTTGTTGCATCTAGCTCTGTGAGTGTGTTTTGTCCATGTTCCCAGGAAAACCATGCTCCTCTTATTATTACAGGAATGCTGCAGTTATATGCATTCGAAATTAAAACTGAAATACATAAAAATAAAAAATTCTGCTGAAAAATGAATTCAAATTTTCCACTTACCGAATTCAAACAAGGCTAGAACTCTATAGTAAATATTTTTGTGTACAATCATTTTCAAGGCGTGGAAAATATATGAAGGCTCAATTTCAAATTATGTACTCATATTTGATATAAATATATATACCTATCTTTTGGAAATGTTACACGGCACAATACTATTTAATACACGTTTTTAACTTTGGGAATATCATATATCAAAAGTGAAAACCTAAACAAGGGCGGGGTATTTACATCCCTCGACAAATGGTTGACAACTATATGTCATTCGAGATGACATCGACAAATAGAGATGTGCTTATCACGTGCTTACGCTTAGAGATGGTAACATTAACTGTCGATTGGGTAGTCGAAAAAAGCTTCGTTAGGGATGTTTAACAATAATCGATTTTAATTAACTCCTTATAATCGATTTTTATTTATTGTTTTTTGATAACGATAGTCGGATTTTATTGACTCAACTTCCACACAATATAGAAAAGCACTGGAACATTTTTTTTCACAAAGATTGATTTGTACTTCTTCGAAGATCGATGTTTCCTAAATTGATTCTTTCCACTCAATTTCTCATTCCTGTCCTACTTTCACCTAACTTTTCTACAGTTTCTGTAGTGGTGAAAGTAGGCCTGTTCGTTCATAACGCCTAGTACATTTTCTGGTGCTGGTTCACCACACAACACTATTTATTACAAGAATTTGTTCTATGGAGTTGTGCCGTGGAGTGATTTGCCTGTCACGCTGACATATTTTTAGGTTATGTCGTCTTGTTTACTTTTCGAATCCTTTCATTCTATTCCTTGGATTTGAAAAAACCATAAACAATGTGAAGCTAGATTGTATTGAACAACTTTAATAAATGCTTTTTCAAATAAAGACAAGTACTTGAAATATCTTTGGCTTGTGTGTACCAGCTATGGTTTTTCTTAGGAATTTTGCAACACCTCTAATTTTGGTTAGATGGTGCTCCCAACGATTACCACAACCTTTGAGAAGCCGAAAAGGAAAGTCTATAAGGAATACGGTAAGTTGACTAATCTTGCATAGATCAATTCAAGCACTTTCAAATAGACCCAAAATTTTGCAGATTTTCGTCGGCTAAAAGCGATAGCAGGCACAGGAGGTGATGGTTGCATTTCCTTTCTGTCCATTTATGCCAATGAGTTTGCTGGACCTGATGGTGGGGATGGTGGAAATGGTGGGCATGTTATTTTCAAAGCCACTTATGATATCAAAGACTTAAACCATGTACCCACACTAATCAGAGCAGAATGTGGCGAAAAAGGTATATGTATGCAGCACTCCTTAACCACTAAAATCGCTACAATGGTTGCTGAAATTACTCAGTGACAAAATAGCTAATAGACTGATGGGAGTGAGTGACCCGATCTTCGTAATGAAAAGATCCAGATTACTAAAAAAATATTACATTCTTCATTCATTTACGTGGCTGTAAAAAATAGATTTACTTGCAATTGTATTTTTGAACATATAAATAATGATTATGAACTTATCTCCATGGGAACTAATGTTGTATGTGGATAATGTATGTAGCATGCGACTGTTTTGATGCGAATTTTCAACTTTCCCTATATTCCAAGAACCATCAAGGTGTTAAAAAACATTAAATATCTTTTTGAGCCAAAATTTTTTTTCTAGAAAAAATTCTAGTGTTTGTGACTCTTAGATTGTTAGTTTAGCCATTATCATCGGAATTGTCATTACATGCATCTTTACCCTTTAATTTCTCGTACTTGGTTGACTAAATGACTATTTTTTATACAGCAAAATGATGAAGAATTTAATCCCCTACAAAATTGTTTGCATTTCTTTTTACATAGGATGGATGGTTTTCGAGATTTTCAAACAAGCACGTTTATCAAAATAGACATAAATTCTCCCAATTACTTGGCCTAAGATTTCTCTGTTCATTTTTCCATAAAACTAAAAAATATTTTCAACAGACTATCGGTCGGATATGCCCTGTGACACGGGCTTATTTTATAAATATCGCATCTTTGATATTCGATCCGAGCAGGCACGCTGAGCAGCTACATACGAGGTGGACACAATATCATCTATATATACGAGTGTTATGTTTGGAGTGATGTTATTTGATTTCGTGACGTAATCATATACAGGGTGACTTTGAAGTTGAGTCATTAATTTTCAGATAATGATTGTAGAAGGAAGATAAACCAAAATATGTGTGTAAAAATAAAAAAAAAATAAAAAAAAGTTTTTACCTTGTTTTATAAAGTATCCTCCCGACAAGTATTTCAGTGCGGACCTGTATTTGATCGTGAGGTCCCCTGTGAGGTCTTAAGTCACCTGATTCACAAGCCCGTTGTACTACATTAACAAAGGCACGAGGGGTTGGTTGCACTCGATTGGGAAACCGATCCGCATAAACATGTGCCATTTTTTATTTCGTTTGAGCCACGCAACACATACCACTATTCACTGACACTAACTGTATACAAATGAATGAGATACCTGTAAAAACATCGTTCCAAATTCTTTCGCTTTTTTGTTTCCGATGCGATGAACCGATACGGCGGATTATATCCATTGTCGCCAAACACGATCACATAATATTGTTATTGAGACAGGGCGGTACTCAAACTTCCAAAGGGCTATAACTTTGTTACTTTAATTTTACCAGGAAAATGATAAAGGAAAAAAACATTTCTTTTGATCAGATCTACTCACTGTTAAAATAAATGACTCAACTTCGAAGTCACCCTGTATATGTATTTATCAACAGCTATTAAAATCAGTTATCAAACATTGTTGACCAGAAGTTTTATACCAGAGCTCCAAAGAAATGAGGATTTTTTTTCATGTAAAGCCCAAATAGTTGATTAGTGGTTCTGACAAAACCTACGCCTTTTTGATGTCATCGCACTACATGGCTAATTGTACACTATAAGCTGTTTTGAAGGCATTGGAAGTATAGGTTCAATCTACTCGTTGCCATTTCTTTATTTATCAGCTCTGAAAACTTATAAGAAACCTTATAATCTGGTCATGCGGAATAAATGTTCGAAATTACACCTAAGACTTGAAGTTGCTGAAAACTATTTTCCAAAGTTCCATAAAAACCAGTTTTGTATTATTGTATCTTATCTGCCTGTTGCAAGTAACTTGAGTTTCACGTTTCATGAAATCGCATTTTCCAATGGGAATCAAACTCTTGATCTGTTTTGGCGGAACCTGTCTGAAAATATCGTAATTGCGAAAAACAGCACCGTCTGGGAATATTTCGACAAAATTCCTAATCAAAAGACTGATATTGTTGACCCATGTAAAAACAGAAAAGAGAGAACTGATAAGAATGCACACATTATATATGTGATTCATAGTGGTCATATCGGCCGATACCGTCAATATGACGATATACATGTCAATCCCTACTGTTTATTTGATAATTTCTTCTAGGTGGAAACAAAGACTGTCATGGAAAAAACGCAGAACACCATATTGTTGATGTTCCTGTAGGAACGATAATCAAGAACAAAGAAGGGAACATTATTGGTGATTTAGATAAAGAAGGTCTCATGTTTGTAGCTGCCAGGGGAGGAGCTGGAGGTAAAGGCAACCATTTTTTCTGCAATGATACTGAACAAGCACCAAAAATATGTGAATATGGGGCTACAGGGGAACAATTAGATTATACATTAGAGATTCGTAGTATGGCGCATATAGGATTGGTAAGTTGGAATTAAAACATCATGGTTGAAGAACATTAATTACATTATAGGTAGCCTAATCTTATTACAGTCATGTTACAACTTGAAATACCTGTTTTGTTTCACAATACTGTTAATAAAATAGTCTTAAGTGGGTTTGATATATCAACGTACAGACTGTCAATGACATATCAGTTTCGTTTGTGCAAGTATGTTTGACTGCAATATTTTAGCGTGTCTCATACTGTTGTCAGAGGGGAACTTTATCTAATATTTTTAGTAGCATTCAGCCAAAAATATAACTCAAATTATACTGTTGATAAAATTTTTTTAGATTGGATACCCAAATGCTGGCAAAAGCACTCTGCTACAAGCTATGTCCCGTGCAAGACCTAAGATAGCACCTTACCCCTTTACCACTGTGAAACCACATTTGGGCATGGTGCTTTATGATGATTATGAACAAATTGCAGGTAAATCTGTTTTGTTACTGATAGACGTTATTTTGTTGTTTGAAATCTTCTAGAGATGCTGTTGTTCCTGTTGTTGCTAGAGATTTCTTCATTCCTGAATAGACCATCACATGCTTTGCTTTTAACGTTGGAGCAAAAGGAATGTTCCTTGCAATTCTTGACGAAATCTTGGCGTATAACACAAATAAGATGGAGATTATATCCGGAAATGAAGAATTCTGTGGCAAATCTTTTGTGTAGCTCTAGTACATTTTATATTTTCATTGAACTTGAAACAGCTTAGACATTATAACCATTGATTAACATATTCTCCAAGAAGATGACCAACCTCATGCTGTATTTGGTCGTTTAAAAAGAATTTTCATTTGCCTTTTGAGGAAAATTGCTTATTGTCAAACATGACATCAACCTTCCATAGAAAGATCACCTCCCTCGTCATTATCCCTAAATTTCTTACTCTCATAGTTTCTCCCATAATATCCCATCATCTGCGGCAACAGACCGAGATATGGCAACGCTGGCGCCTGAAGACGATGGCAGGTTTTTAGGCAGGCATGGCATTCAATTGAATTTGGTATCCTCTGGTGGTTATGTTAATGTTATAATACTTGCGTTTGTAATGCATGATCTTGTTTCTTTTTTCAGTGGCAGATTTACCGGGTCTGATCCCTGACTCCCACAAAAATCGTGGCCTTGGTATTAGGTTCCTGAAGCACGCTGAACGATGTGCAGCTCTAGTGATTGTGGTGGACACTTCACTTCCAGAACCCGAAGAAGCCATATACGTTCTCCGCCACGAAATGAAGCAGTTCAGCGAAGAATTGGCTAACAGACCCCAAATCATAGCTGCTAACAAGATGGACCTGCCGGGTGCTGACAAGAATGTAAAGAGGTTACAAGACACTGCTGGCAATGCTCAGGTTGTGCCCATTAGTGCCAAGATGGGCACCAATATAGTGGAGTTGTTGAGAAAAATGAGGTTGATCTACGATGAATGCAATGAAGTCAATAGGAAATCAGAGGAACAGCTTGGATGATGATCTTTGATAATGTCATTTGATTGTGACAGATAAACTGTATATAGTTGTGTGTATTTTCACAAAGTTTAATAGTGTTCAAAGTCTGTAAACTGTTCAAAATATGTTACAAATGATATCCGAAGATGACATTTATATGTTAAGCATTTGCTATATGTGTTTTACTATCTGTACTTTCATTTTTCCCGATTAAAACGAATATTTTTGGGAACTAGTTCTCTACGACTCCGACGTCGTTTGTAAAGGCGAAATCTGGATACCAACTTAGTGCCGCAAACAGGTCCTTGTCGAGATTTCTGAAATGCAAGAATTTTCGAATTTTTGTTCCATACACTTCAAAGCTTCCAATTGAAAATTTCGGTCGTTTCAGACGCTGGTTTGGAATACAGTCATCAAAAAGTGCTCAAGTATCGCGAAGCCCTATTTGCACTGGATTGTGGCTTTAAGGCGTCCCATTGATTTAAGCAAAAATTGACATCAGATTTGTGTCACGCCCCTACGTACCCGAACAATGTTTTTTCGCAAAGTTGCAAATCACTTGCAAATACACTAGAATTCTGTACACGGGTGTTATTTTGTATATGGGCACTATAAGATGCTAAAAGTGACACGAAGCGCTATTCGGCATACTGAAGCAGCCGAGCAGACAGAAGGGTATCACGTATCTTGAAAAGTGACATTATGCTGTTTTTTTTGACATTATGTTGGTTTTTCTACAATATGTTAACTTAGCACAATTGTACGAGTTGCCTAAACGTCATGAGGCTTGTTATCAATCTTTGGCTCTGATGTGATGTAAAATCTGCTTCTGAGATGGCATTTCTGGAGGTCTAGTAATTACACACAACGCGGACGCGGTGATGATTTCCCGTAATTCTCGCCATTTTTTCGTTATTTAAAACTTTGAACATAACCTCTCTTCAGTAACCACAACATAAAAATGACCCGTCAGGCACAGCTAATAGATATACTTCATTGGCAGCATATTCAGTAATGATTTTCTCACACAGCAGATATCACTGATTTTATATACATGCAGACCAATACACATAATCATCCAGATGCGATCTTGCTATTTAACCAACTGTCTTCTCAGAGATAAAAACTACAGACAAGGACGAGCAAACGTGGAATGACCGTTTGCGCCCTAAAGACTACCTAGTTTTCAAGATGACATAGGTTTTTTTGACGTTTTATAGGTTTTTTACATGATACCCGTGCGAGCTTTGTTAATCCGATTTTGGAACTGCCTGAGGCTAGCAGAGATTGTCCCCCAACGTCGATACAATCGGAACAAAAGAGCGATGATACCGGCAAGATCTGGATGTACGAAGTTCGATAGAGTTATGACAGCAGGCAGAAGCATAGCGGGTCCGCCTGGTAGGCTCAAGGCAACCGCCCGCCAGTGCGACTGGCCTGCCTCTAAATAGCATCAAGTATGGACAATGTAGTCGGAGCAGCAGCACGCCAAACGTGAGGAGTACTCGAGGGTGGGTTGTATATGGACCTTGTGCAAAGTTAGGACGTTGTGTGGAGAAAAATACTTCTTAACCCTAAACAAACGATCCTCCATCACTTTGCTGATCACAGAAAGCAGAGTTATAGGACTGTAGTTGTAAGGCTTAGTCAAAGATCCTTGTTTGGGAGAAGCTGAACATGAGCAAATTTCCTAGTCTTTGGCAAACTATTTTAAAACTAATAGCAGGAATCAAGGAATCAGAAGACAAGATACAGGTCTTACGGTCTTATACCTAAGGGGTTCGCTTTATGGCTTAGCGAAGTGGGTCTTGGTTGAGATTTCAGATACGCAAAAATGGAGTTCCCAATCCAGAATTTCCAGTTTTGCCTCTCATTGATACAATCCAACGAAGCTTGGAATACTGGGGTAATTTGGAACGATGATTTCTGATACAGCTATTTAGATAAATTCTCAAATGTCGCGTAGTCCTATTTGGAGTAATAAATGGGCTGTTTTAGTAGTATGCCTTTAAACCTTCAGTTTTCTTGATTCAAATTTTCAATTATTGTCACCTTTTTAAATTATAAGTCAAGAACATCTGACAACTGGAGACTGCTGTGGTGCTGATTAAGGATTTTAGCGAAAAACAGACATCAAGTTCGTGGCTTATGAACCTTGCTTACCCAAGAGATGAGTTTTGGTCGAACGCAAGAATTTTCGATTTTTCCATTAATGAGCTGCTAAATGTAACTTTTCAATTTCATCTTCCGTAACAACGAGTGAAATTTGGTACATGGTGGTGACTTCATATATGGCCATACGTTCCTGTTACTGTATATTTTGTTTTAGGTTGCTCCTTTAAGATCTGATAGAATCGGAGTAAAATGAAAACTTGAAACGTATTGTGACCCTGAGAACATCCAAATAATTTTAGTAGGCTCATATTTATAGCTACGTTCTTATTAAATCGTTTAGATAAATACTATATTGAAATTTGAAACTGGACTTTTCAGCAACTCCTGTTCTGTTTTGAATCCACCACTGTGTTTCGGTGGGAGTTCTGAGTTCCATAATGTATATATACCGACCATTATTCTTATCGGAATCCCCAATGACTTTCTATAAGCTCCTGCATTGCAAGCGAGAAATTCTACATTCCTCTGTTTCTAATAGAAGTCTTCCATTGTCGGAAAGAATTATCATTAGAGGAAAATAGAAAGAAAGGAAAAGTATATAAAGCAAGGGAGTTTAGAGCGTAGAAGTAAATCTTTTCTATTGTTCTAAATAACGCTGAACTTCATAATTTAGTTAAAACTTCGCACACAATGGACCTGAAATTTAACAGAAAGAAACTTTCAGTCTTTTCCATTATTAAAACTCCTAGTAGCGTGTCCATTGCTAGTAGACGGCAAAACTACGAGGGATGTCAAAAAGATTTCAATATCCAAAAAACAACTGCCTTGTTTGTGATCTCTGTGCTCCGCTCCTAATTCAACTGCAATAAAGCATACAGTTATATTTATTTTTCTATTTGTACATTAGCTCTGCAATTAGCACACTTTAATAGGTGCCTCAGTATTTAAATATTCTCCCGGGAGATATTTTGTTCGACAATTAAAAACTGTTCTTCTACGGCAGATATCATCTCATCACTTTACTTTTTTTTTCTCTTAATCTCTCTTATATCCGCACGTGTGCGTTTGTGACGATTTGTTGAGGTTTGTCAAGCGTACGAACGCGACATTAAAATTCTTGCTCCAGATGATGGAAAAGTATATAACGTGGAAAAACATATAAACTTATTGTTCTGTTAAGATACCCTGATTAGATCACTTATTTTATGTCAACAACACACAGACAACAACGTTCATCATTCATCAAAAATGCATCTGCAAAGTGGTCGGGGGGCGGACGATAGAGATCAACCCTCGTATTAGGCGATATCAGATTTTCTCTGCTTCAAAACTGATGGTTAGAGCACCGTCTATTCATAATAGCTGTGAAACAGCATTTCACAAGTCAAAACTTCAATGTTGCAGTCATGACTGACGGGTGATTTCTTGACATGTGAATTTGGAGAGTGCTTGACTTGCTTCAGTCCGAAATACTTTTGAGAATTTCCAAAGTGGATTGGTTAAATACGACACATTGCGGTTAAGGCATAGCAGGTTCAATTTTGTTTTTTTCGCGATAGATGTTTTTCCAAGTCAGGGAGATGTTGTGGAGTATTATCCTAAACCTACCTCTTGATGTAATCCCAAGGTAAGACATTCACGGTGGTCAATTCCGGTGATCTTGGTGGGGCCTTTGCAATATCGCCAAAGCGAAACAGCGAAACACAACATTTATGCAAACAGCTGAGGAAGCTGCTCCATGTATAGCAACGAATTCAGACTAGGTTGAAGGAGCCAGTCAATGATTCGTTTGTCTCCTATAACATAAGTTAATTTTTTGACTTTTCTGTCATTACATTCACATTTATAGTGTTAAAAGCGAGAGTGTTTGCAGATAATTGTGGTGCTAGACGACGGCTTCAACACATGGTACTTCTTGCATAATTTACAAAGAGCAGTATAAGCATAATGAAGGTTGGTAAAGTATTATTATAGTGTTGATACATCACTGTCACTGTGGTAGACATTGGTAGCTAAATGGGTCAAAAGTATGCACTAAAACTAGTCAATTTTGGCGACAAACAATGCAGTTTAAAGATATAGGCTTGGGTCCTACTATTCTATTCGAATTTTGTCTTAGCTGGGGTATAAATTACTGTACCTGTCGTTGCAGACTCATATTTTCGGAGGAAATGATGTGATTAATTACTTTGATTACTTTACTCGGCGATTTTGTAGCAATGGGTAAATCCTAAACCGCCTATTTCATCTTCTTATTCGCTGTCTCCATAGCAAGTGTATGGCTAGAACAGTTAAATACGGGAGCGCCGCGCGGCGCGGCGCCGGATCGCGTGAAAGAGTCCTTACATGGCTGTTGCAATCACCAGATATGACACCCCTTGACCATTTCTGTGAAGCACCGCTCTGATTAGTATCGCTGACTTGAACAAACATACTTTCAGCACCTGTTGCGGATGACGAGACGCGTTCGTGAAAAAGCATGTGCTTAGTGATTGAACTCCGACAAGTCAGAACGGACTACTTCATGGCCAAGCTTAGTTATCTAATAATAGTCGATGTTGCGTTCGCATATGTGCCTCTTACTAGTTGAGGTACAATACTGGGACTTAGGAGCATGAAACGGTCATTGACATTCGATTATGCTCGTTGATGAGTTCTCACTCCTTTCAACGCCTCCATCCTTTCAATATGGATAACCACTAGAGGTGACATCTAGATCTAAGGGCTAGACAGGGGAATGCTGGAGGCATTTGTTTGAAATGCTGGGTAATGAAATGTATGCATGAATATTATATATTAGCGTAAAAGAGGCAGTTGAAATTATCAAGATGGCGGCTGGGCGCTATTTTGGAGTATTTTCTTAAGAGATTTTTTCGCGAGATCCCGTAGTGTACCGGAGCGGGAACAGACGGAATTTCCCCTTCCTCTCGAAGTTTTGACAGTTTCAAGTTACACCGGGAGTGGTTAGATGGCGCATGTTGCCCAAAATGTTTGCTTTGAGCTTCTTGATAAACTTAGCTGCCTTGTTTGAATCTGAAATAAAACGACCGATCGTTTTTTGTGCAATGTACATATATATCAATAAAATCAATCATTTCATATGACAAGTGCGGTTCATATATCTTCGATGACCTTCTCACTCGTCATTTAAAATCAGGTGGACGTGTTCCTCCATTTATGATTTAATAATTTAACTCAATTTTCGGCACTGCGAAGACAAATTTTCAATTGAGATGCCTGTTTTTTAAATGACATTGACATAAGACCTGTCAACCGCTAGTACTTCACAGACGTTAGGCGGGTTCCCGTACCACGTGATTTTTTGACATCCGGACGACGTCATATCCGTGTTCCCCTATTCCCGTTCTTCGCGAAAAAAATGGAACTAACCTTCGAAATGGCGATCTGACACGCTGACACAGTTGTGAGTTTTTGTACATTGAGCCGCAAAAACCAATTACCAGAACGCTTTGATACATCAATCGTCTTTATTCCTTGGAAGGTCCTATCCGAAGACGTACTAAAATATAGATCATTCTATTTGAAAAATTTGTCAAAAATCTCTTCTCTCAAATTCTTTTAAGCTAGATGTCCCATATTTTATTCCTCATTCCGATAGACACTTCCAAAATACGAACATTTATCCAACATTCTATAACGTTTTGTTCATTAATTGTTGAGTTGTAGCCTAACTAGCAATTTTATGTTCTATAAATGCCCTAACAATGATGCTATTAAACGTTCTAACAAAGTTTATACAACGCTTATAAACCTAAACGCACTCTTGTGCAGCAATCTTGTTCTTTATTTTGTTTTACTATATCTCCCACAGCTTTTACCGAATAATTGTTTAGACGTTGTCACATTTTAAAACAAGGTACGCAACAATTAGAAAACAGTTTTATTGAAAACAATTATAGAACTAGAATTAAATAGTTTTATAAAAGCTGTTTTATTATCATAGATGCAGCTTTCTTGTTTTGGCTAAGACTAAATGTTTGCTTTTGCTGTTAAATTGCACCCACTGAGAATAATTTTTTTAATGATCCTCGATACAACAAAAAGGCAAGGATTAAATCTTTTTATTAAATAAAATATGTTTGAGTAACTACACCAGCCATGTTGCATTTATATGCATCCAATTCCAGACAGATAGAAATTCGCTTTGTAATCTGATGGTTGATATTTTACGCAAGACATTTTTTGTATAATATATAGGATATATGTAGCGAAATTTTTCCCACGCTTTTTACTCTGAATTGAATTATTCTGTTAATAACTTAAATTTTATTATAACTCTATTTTGAGGTCATTAATTATGATTGATTGTTCAACCATCTACTACTGTAATATAAAATCTTTGCAATTAAAAATTATTTTCTACTTTTTAGTTCGGTTAGCTATAACAGGGTGTTTTTTTAGTTTTTTAAACTATTATTTATTTTTCATATTTTAGTACGATCTATCAATTAGTTTTTTGTCGACATGTGGTATTGAAATGTCTTTCGAATCATTTCGTAATCTAATCATTTCATTTAAAGCTTCACTGTTGCATGGGGTTTTTCCTGTTAACTTAGAGACATCAAGTTCTTCAATCCGAATACCGTCTAAAGATCTTACACGACTAAAACCGTATCGTCAGTCGTTAATACAATTGTTGGACGCCTTTATGGCCTACTTGATTTTCATGGTCTTTTCTATCCTTTAGGAAGGCTTGGATGTTGGATATTTCTAGAGAGTTCTGCTATTCCGCGTCAGCGCCAGCACTCTCCTATTGTGAGGCTAATGTTTTCTTTTTGAATCGAACAAAATTTCAGGTTATATAACAGATGATATAATTTGAAGGCTTGAACAATTTGATGCTAATGTATATTTGTAAAATAACCTCAAAATAGAGCACTGACACGGATCAGTAGTAAACCATGAAAATCAGGGAGGCCAGTAGGGACGACGATACGGCCGTAAGTGCTATATAGTATACTAAATGATTACCCAAGTTTCTTTAAATTAACGTCCATTCACAGCTTCAAAAGAGAATTCAAAAGAATGCTATTACAGTTACAATTTAATGAATCCACAAGTGGCTGAATAAATCTCATTATTAATCTTATTATATTTTAAAGTTTTGTTAGCATTATTATAGTCAACCAAATATCCTTTATGTAATGTATATGATATACCTTAGTATATATAAATATATATATATATATATATATATATATATATTCTGGCGGGGGTGAAAAATGGCTATGCTAATCCCCAGCCCTTTGGAGTATTATTTTTTTTGTGTTATATTATTTGCTCGTATTTTGATTCTATTATGTATTAATACTCCAATAAACATTATTATTATTATTATTATTATTATTATTATTATTATTATTATTATTATAAGCTTGTCCAGCAGCAAACAGTCGCGAGCCTAGATAGATGACTGCATGATAGACTGTACAACCTTGCATCTTGCAGATGGTCGAAGCCCCACTCAGGGGTGTGCTGTGCCATGTGCCCAAACCAACAAAGAGTATAAATCTATTATAAAACAAATTTGTTTATAAAACAGTATTAAAATTTGTTCCAAAACTGTTTAGTATTCTTGCTCTAAGAACGTTCTTACGACTTACTTATAAAGCTAAATACCTCTTAAAAGCTTAATTGTTTTACTGTCAATTACATTAAAATAAAATTGCATTCTAAAAGCAGTAATAAGGCAATTATAAATAAAATAGTACGGACAGTCGAAAATTATAAAATATATTTGCTAGTTGGGAAGCGACTCATTGTCCATAAACGTTCAAATTTAAAGCTTGTTACCCTTTTGAAAGATGGTGATTTTATATTGTAGGGTATAAAGTTCTCATCAGGAGCTTCAAAATAAGATATGACGTGACTCCCCATTCTATTTAAAAAATGTTACATGGTGCAGCCGTTCGTAATCCTATTTCCAATTGTTATTTTCACGTTAAAATATAGCATTCATGCCTCAATTTCATCATCCTGGATTTCAGCTCGCTAACTTGATCCGTTCAAAAAATAAGTAGGGAGAAGGCTTTCTGGTCCCGTACGAAAATGAATTCAAAAAGTCTTAACTGCATTGGTCCCTATGGCTAAGCAAATGTATGAGTTTATATGGTTAAAAGTAATTTATTGTATGTGCAATTGATAAGGGCAGTTTGAGTCCAAACAAATCCTCCTCTAGGCGTCTACGAGCATTAATATGATGGCATAGATATGCTTTCCCTGAACAGCTCTTATGACTTACAACTTTTATACGATCAAATGATCCAAATGTTTCATTACTGGTAAGCATTCATTTTGGATTTACAGTAAGCTGAATTTTCTGGACTTTATGGAAAAAGCTAACATTTCTTCGTGATGTACACAGGTATACCATAAACATTTTTTATCAACTATTTTGTATAGCAGGCCTCATTTTAAGTGTCTATTCATATTAGGGTTTTAAACTATTTCTCGTGAAAGACAAATAAAAATAAATTTTATCATTATGTTATTTTTTCCGTATTATATATCTGAGCATTTACAATACGCTGACTCAGATTAAATTGAATTCAATTTCTAATAGTCACCCGATATAGTATCTCCATTCAATAGATCAGTATCTTGTAGTATCTACTTGAATATTTAAAAACGCTTTCGAGTACATAATATAACTTATCCGCGAGGTATAAAATTAGCAGAGCTTCAAATATTGTTTTGAAGCAGACCGCACTTTCGTCTGAAGTTCCGGAAAAATGGCGTTAAACCGTTTAGCAGTATTTTTCTTAGTCGCACTGTCTGCAGCTACAGTTCAGGTAACTATTTCTGATTTCTACATACATATTTTTGGGGATTCTAGATGTTTTTTCTTTATTCGATTTTTGTCGACGACTTTATTCAGACAGCATGCGACTAAAGTCCCTGACAGTGGTCTTAGTTTATATTACCGAAGCCAGCAATCTTAAATTCTGAAATGTTTCCTTGCTGGTACTATACCAAACTAAATTTTGCTCGAGACTATAGAGTTTCCAGGGAGTTGTTCCTCTTTTGATTTTTCTTGGACAAGGAAAAGCTTTTATAGCCGCTTTCAGGCAGAAAAGCTTGACAGTATTGCCCAGAAATGCCGCGTACTGCCAAAGCGCACTCAGACATTTGCTATACATCCTACCACAGTATTGTTTATATCATTAAGACAGGGTGGATAGCGTTGGGCTAGATTTTCATACCAAAGGTAATTGTCATCCTAAGCTCACCGTCGTACATTATACATTCGTACCTATACATATACACCTTAGGAAAAACCATTGTTATACATGGGAAATCATTTCTTGGCAACAGCGCATCGGCTCGTCTACTTTCATCGCTATTCGTACATATTTCCTACCGTTAACCGCAGACCTATATCACGAATGAGAATAATAGGCAGATACGCTGTGTTGCCAATTTGAGTAGAGCTTCACGAATTGTGGGGAATTTAGAGTTAAGTGTTGATTCATTCAAGCTTTTAATCAGCATGGCCTAGACGTTAGAACTTCATAAAGATAACATTGAAGCTGAATGCTGCTGGAGTATAGTGTTTCGAATATTCAAAGCGGAGCGGGACACTATACTCGTTCAATGGGTCATCAAGCCACAGTCTTTTCAACAAAGAAATTATTTTACGAAAATGCGTTATATTTTTACGATTTTGTCGTCACCAAATCTCTGTTTCTCAAAATGTACGTCTATTGTAGAATTTTCAGCAAACTAAGCAAGAAACGTGATCTAGTATTTACTCAACATTACGGATTTCTCGAAATACATTGAAAAATGTGACCTACCGAACTGCCCCAAGCTCTTTAAATATAACACCTTAAACCAGGGTTACCAGGTGCTCAGTCACGTTGATTGTCATGTTGTACTGCGCAAGTCAGCAAACAATCAGGTATTGCCAGATTCCCGAATACCGGGCACCATAGTAACCGTTATAGTTGTCCTTCAAAGTTGTCAAATCGCCCCTATGGCGCAAATTCGCCACACCAGGCAACTGTGCTATAAACAAACCCTGTTTATCACTACTATTTGATAGTCATATGGTAGTTGTAGCCCTATCTAGCGGTCCATGATTTCTCTCAATACTGTTGTATCTCTACTGGCAACAAGAATAGGGATTACAAAATCATTTATACAACAATATACAAACATGAAAAATATGATTTGAACCATGAAACATTAATACAATTTTAATAGTTTGAACTTTTTTCATTTTTGGAATACTCTTATGTGGAATCCGCAGCTATTTTTCCCGAAATTTGGGTAGACTTAGATTTCTTAGAAATATGAGATATTGGTATCGGCAACTCTGCGAATGGGAGAAACAAATCGCATTTGTTGAGCGCATCCGTCTAAGCGGTAGGCGCCAGCGCCAGTTCTGCCATCTCTCTCTTTTATCACTCTTCTACTTTACCCCGTTGTCCGTCACACTCCGACGCTGCCAGATAAGATCCTACAATCGAGTGTCTTTCACGCACCTACATACTTTGTATATTTCCATCTCTCTTCCTCATCATAATGTATAATAATGGTTTTTCCCATACTGTATATGTACCAGCAAGTCTAAACCTACTAAGTATTGGTTCTTTGGTCTGTTTTGATCATCATGTACCTTGTTAAGAATCACCTGCCTCATTATTGTATGTAAATATATCCTCATATTCATTGCAATACATGCGATTCGCGTATTTTGCCTTTCATGGCTTCTCCAGGTATAGCTGTCAAAACAACCATGTCCTCTGAGAAGCTGTGCAGGATAGTAATCTATCCACATCGCTTGCCAATCTAGGTTTTAATATCTTCCTTCTAGTCCATGCACTATGACTTGTATCCCATATCTCCTGCCATATAGCAAAACACGCCTCTCTTTCGTCGCCTCTACTTTCGGCACTCTTTTTATAGAGCGCACCTTTCTCCTGATCCAGAAAATTAGTTGGAGCGACACCAGTCACTACCAGCAATTCATGCGTCGACACCGTTCTGTAAGCGCATATGACGCGCAGCACTACTTTTCGCTGGCGTCTGAGCATTAGCTGCCTATGTTTCTTTAACCTCAGGGCCCTGATAAAGATATGGGCTCTGTGAAGAAAAATGGAGTTTGTCACTCTGACAAAATCCTAAGCCAATCACTACTCGAGCATCCATCAGTAGCATTAGCTGTATCAGGATTGCATTTTATCGCATTTTGGCTTGGAATTTCGGCATTCTCAACCTCAACAGCCAATGAAGTTTGAGTGTGTCTGTCCGAAAGATCAGCACTTCAGTCTATCCAGGAGCTAATTTCAATGCATTTTCTTTCATCCATATGGTTTCTCTCATGTTTCCATATGCTCAAAGCCTTTCTAGTGTACCGCTCTCCTTGTTAGTTACTAGCACCACCACGTCATTAGCATACCCTACCAGACGAATTCCTGACAACATCTGCAGTCAAAGAACCTCATCGTAGGACAAGTTCTAAAGAAACGGACCCAGAATAAAGCCCTGAGGCACTCCCATAGTTACCTTTAGCGTCTTTTGTCTTACTATAAGGGTTCTCTCAGTAAAATAACTCTTTACCATGTTCTATAGATAACCAGGAGTGTATTGTAGAGGGATCTAAGGTTTTCTGTAATTGTGCCGTCTTAATATTAGAAGAAACCTTCACGCACAGATTGTTATTGCTGCTGTTGTAACTGTCACAAAAGCTGGTTCCATCAGCTGCACCACTGCATCACTGCTACAGTGTTGACAGACGATTATTTTTTTTCTCCCTAGATATTTTGCCAAAATTTCCCTATGTTTCCCTAACAACTTAAACACCATGTTTATTTTAGAATTTCTTTTATATATATATATATATATATATATATATAATATTCATCTTAATATTGTTTGTAATTTGAGGTAGGAGTATTGATAAACAAATGCAAACAAATTTTTTACGTATAATTAGTTTAATTAACGTAACAGGTATTTCTTAAAATATACAATATAAACTAAAATACATGATAACTTAAGTATGCATATTATTAAAAATATAAAAAAAAATTATTCTGTATGAATAGCGAACGAACATAAAATATTTTTTTTAAGAAAACCATAAAGTAAAATAATCAAAAGTAGGTATTATAATTTAATTTTGAGTTTTATTGTACATTGACGAATCCATTCCTCTAAACAAATCATTGGGTATGCTAAGGTTGTAGCAACTGTCATTTTTCAATAAAACTTTGGTAGCTATGTAAAATTCCACTTAAACTTTTAGTCGATAATTTATTTCTTATTTTAGTTTTGTTTAGATTTATTTGAGAAAATGTCCTTTCGACATTTGCACTTGAATGTGGCAAACTAAACAGATTAAACACAAAATTAGTTAAGGCTGGAATCATCACCAGATTTTAATGTTGAAATCGTTTCCCAAAATTCTTGAACGCTTAAGTTTGTATACTAAGTGACATATAAATCCGAACACCCAGTTTAAATGGTTTTATTTTAATAAAATTTTTATGTATAAGTACTTAATGAAGCATAATAAGTAAATGATAAAAATTTCAAAATGATTGCACTGCTTTAAAGCCCTTTGACCTTTAATAATATGTGGATGCACCCTGATGTGCTACGCATTCTCCAACGCGCCTAGGCATGCTTCTGATCAGGTGGTCAATGTCCTCCTGTGGTATCTCATTCCAGGCAACCACCAACTCCTCTCGAAGTGCTTCTAGAGTCTGAGGAGGACGTTGCAAATTGAGCAATCTCCTACCCATCATATCCCACACGTGCTCAATTGGGGATAAGTCGGGAGATCTTGGTGGCCATGGTAACAATGTGATATCATTATGTTGAAAGAAGTCTATTGTGACTCTTGCAACATGTGGTCGGGCATTATCTTGTTGGAAAGTTCGATCTGCCAGGGTGTCAAGATAGGGTAATAGATGGGGTTCTAGAACTTCGTGGATATAACGCTGCGCGTTCATGTTACCTCTGATGAAGATTAAAGGTGACCTGGAACCATAAGCTATAGCACCCCAAACCATAACTCCAACAGTGTGATGAACATGTCTTTCAACAAAAAACTGTGGATTCCTCCTTTCACCACGTCGCCTTCTAACCCTGGCACGACCATCGTGCATGCCTAAACAAAATCGAGACTCGTCACTAAAGACAATACTGTTCCATTCCTGATCCCAGAGTGACCGTTGTCTGCACCACTCAAGGCGATTACGTCGGTGTTCTCGAGTTAAAGGGAGGACCTAGTGTGGCCGGTATGAAAACAAGCCAAAACTTCTCATTCATCGGTAAACACTTCGCATGCCAATAGGTCTTCCGTGTTCTGCAAACCATTCATTTGCAATGGACCTGGTAGTGGAGAAACGGTCCCTTAAGGCCAATAATCTTAGGCGGCGATCTTCACGGTCTGTTGTTCTACGGCGGCGTCCAGTGCCCCTTGCTCTTTGCGTACGGCCTTCTCGAAGCCATGTCAAGAACCAAAATCCGCCAACGTTGATTCTTTACTGCGGCTGAAATATTCATTTTTAGAGCGTTAGTGAATTAAAAAAAGCAGTATAAAAACCAGAATGTCCAACTGATAAGGTTGAAAATTTTTTCACTTGTTATTTACAGTAAGATAAATATATTCACCAACTTTTATTAAAATAAAACCATTTAAGCTGGGTGTTCGGATTTATATGGTGATATAAGTGACATATGGTTTAGGGTAGGGACAGTTTTGCTTTTATTTTCAAATCTTTTATAAATTTGAAAACAACGTTCTATTAAAAAATATAAACACCTCTTTCTGAAGTCAAATAATTCTGCATCATTTAGTGTATGTTCATTATTGCTTATAGCACCTGTTACGTAGACAAATAAATGTTTTCTATTTCTACAAAATTATGAGGACTTTTATATTCTACTTTTTCAAAGTTTTATCTAAATAATCCTTTCTCATGTAACAATCCAAAATTGTTCCTAACACATGTTCAAGTCGTTTATATAAAATGTATATTTTAATATTTTCGGATTGCATTTCTAAATTCCATAAAAAACGGCAGCACAAAGTTTAAAAAATGTAAATACAATATGGTAGATGGATTTTAAAGAAAAAATAAGATATTATGTGCTTGAATGCCATTTTTATTGTAGCCCTGATCTGTATTGCTCAAGAATTCTTTTTACTACAGGCAATACAGACAACCACCTTGTTTGAGAGGGTTATAAAATTTTATGAGGTTTTACTGCTGCAAACTCCTGAAACTCTGCAAATTCAGTTTGTCTTTCAAAACTGTATTGTAGATACGTATGAACATCTCTAGCCATTTGTTCAATATCATCAGGTAATCTAGCACAAGTATAATTAACACATAAACTAAATGAATGACAGACATATTTCATAATGAATAAATTAGGAATATCGGCTTTTAGTTTGGTGGATAATAAATTATGAATTCCCATCATAGCACTTGCACCATGTGATGCAAAGCCTATTAGATTTTCTTTATAATCAATATTACATTTTAAAAAATAATTTACAATAGTGTTGTAAAGTCCTACTGTCGTTGCATCTGCTACAGGCAATATACCAAGGAGCAAGTCAGTAATTTTATGTTCATAAAAAATACGTGCCACTAATAAATTAATAGAATTTCCAAAACTGTACTGCCCTAAAACATGATTGACAATAGCTGTAGCTTTGGTGCGAAAATATGTGAAATTTTTAGCAATCTCTGAATCGTCAAATGATATTCTAATAATTTTTGATAAATGGTCCAAGGTATTACATGAAATGTTATGTTCAGCTGCATATGCTGCAATTCGAATTTCAGCAGTTTTGATTTTGTTATTTAAAGATATTTTTTCCATATAAGATGTAATATCAGTCAAAGTTTTTTGTGTGTGTAATGATTTTACCAATTTGGTGTGTGGTTTTCCTGAAGAATGTTTCTGGATTTCTGATTTGCCACATATAAAATTTTTATTGCATGCCTTGCAGAATGCATAATTGGACCCTTTCTTGCTGCTCCTCAGCCAACCTTTAAATTCAGGTTCTTGTTCCCATGCAGCGGTAGGTATACTCGTATTTCTGAGTATAGGACTTTATATGATTTTTTTCTTTTTTCTTATGTGTCCAGCTTCTTCGGGAGAAGACGGTGAGGATTCCAATTCATCAGCATGTTTAGAAGTTGATGGTTGAGGTGTAATTGAGAACATGATGTTACATCTGTAATTATAAAGAAACAATAGCAAACAAATTCAGAAGTTTTGGTTTAAAATACATACATCATAGATATACATATTTAAGATATCAATATATATATCAATTTATAGAAATATTTTTTTATTAACTTTAATACTAGATAATTAATTTCTGAGTGAAGTCTGAAAAACCTCCCCGATCAAGTATAATAATTGAAAAAGTAAATATTTTATAATAAATAAATAGGTACTAACCTATTGCAAATAAGTTCAATGTCGAAAAACTTTAATGATTATTCGTTAATAATCTTAGAGCACACACTAAAAACAATAGTTATTCTAAGGCAAAGTTAGCACAGGGCACAATCCGTACAATTACATATAAACAACAGGAAATCCAACAGAAACCACCCGGCGGCTTATATATTATATTATAGCCCAGGTATTTCCCCGACCAGTTTTTTGTTACAATTTGGTATTCGTACATTTTAATATATTTTGAATAATATTTTATAGGTACAATCGGAAGGTATTTTAAAAGTAATATATTTGTATCTTAGTTTATTCTCTATCTCTCGGTTATTTTTTGTCCCTGCTGCTTAAAATTGTCTTACACAGTTTAGAATTCCCTAGATTTTGTACAAATTTAAATAAATTTCCCTTTTTTCCCTAAGCTTGCTCGTAATTCCCTAGATATAGGGAAATTTCCCTAGGTCTGGTAACACTGTCACTGCACTTAGTGCGTGTATGGTTTACGAGTCCATAATGGAGTGGGAGACTCTTCCTTTCCTCTACGAATTTTACTGTCTTTTCGGCGGGTTTCAAATATTTCGGGATAAGTACCAAGCCAGTCATCTCCCACCTCTTCCTAAATATTACCGTTCTCAAGCATTCATTCATCCCAGACAGGACGAAGCGGTGCTTTGTACACACAAATGACATAGACGTTTAATTACGAAATCTTTCACGTTAGTTTCAGCTAAAGTTTCTGTCTTTTCGTCATTCAGAATATGATTTTGATAATATTGTCCTTTGATCGACACATATTAACGTTCATTACAAAGTTTTCGCTGTTCCGTAAATGCAAAAATGGCGCCAAGTAGGTTGACTCTACTCTTTCCAAGCAACGCCGTTATCATTTCATATAGGCTTATGTTCAGCACAAGTAAGACCCTATTAAAATAAGATAGCGCCATAGATCTTATGTCCGGATAGAAGATAGCTGCTATGCTTTCGTTCATTGTCCGAGAGACCAAGTCATGCTGAAGAGTTGCCAGAAAAAGCACGAAACAGCTGTTTGTGTTGGGCTGTCTTTGGTTTGACAGACGAATGTAGCATATAGTCAGACCATCTACGAAAAAACTTTAAGGGAGAATGTACGGGCAATCTATGATGTGTGAAATATGTCTAACAGGTGCTTAGAATTATCGGCGCTGGAAGTGTAATTATATACTAACATCAAAAAAATGAGATACACCATCCTCCATCCTTTGATTCGTGAAAAAACTACTTTTGAGCGATTTTAATTTTTTCGTTTTTGGCCTTTTTCTCCGCCAGCGTTAGACCCATGTTCAAAAACTACAAAGCTTTTTCGTCCTAATCATAGTAGTAATCTTGCTAAGGAATAGCGGACAGACACAGAGAGACCGACGGAAATGAGTGACATGTTTTTTCGTGTTGTCCATTTCATATGGTATTAATGTAATCTAAATTTCAGGGAGCAGCCTATCCAAAGGAACACTTTGAGACGCAATCTCTTCAGAAAAATGATATCCATGAGCTTCTGGAAAATTTAAGGAGAGCAATACAAGGAGCCATTGATGCGGGCGAAAAACTAATAGGAAAGTCTATAGAGGCTCTTCAAAAACTGGGTGAAACCATTTTGGCGGGTATCATGGCCGCAGCAGGTAATGCAGCAATTATAATTTTTCTGTTATTGCGGTATTGAAGTATACTAAACACAAAGTAGAATTATCGATCTCATATTACAACCAACATTTTTATGATGGTTTCCAAAATGAGCTCTTTCAAAACTTACCCATTCCAATAATTTCAGAAAATACGAGGATAAGCCATATTGTCATTGAAAATAGGTAATAGGTAATAGACCAGGAAGCTAAAGACTGTCATATCAGAGACGTACACTGAGCAAAAAATTAATTAAGTCCATCACAATTTTAATAAGCCAATTAAAAAATTTTGTTAACTATATGACAGCTGACAAGTTTATTTAGTCTAATTAATCTCCGATTTCTAAAACAGTACACCAATTTATTTAAGATTAATGAACTATTGAAATGAGTTTATTATATTTGAATAGTGCTTGAAATTTAAAAGAACAAATAGCATTTTACTGAATGTGCGCTTAAAAAGTTGATGTTGATGATTGAGATTTTCGAATTTAAATAAAATCTAAATTTTGTAACCATTACAAAATTCTGTAATTTTTATTTTCATTGATTGTGAACCTATTATGTATGGGATTAAATTGTATCAATCATTTGTCTGATTGCCCAGAAATAGGCTATAATATTCAACATTCACGAGAAACAATTCTTTGTTTTAAATTCAGAAACAAGACCACTCGATCATACGTATAGAAATTGTACTTATATTTTTAAAAATAAAACAACATTGCACTCCCACGCAGTCAACGCATTTACACATAAATTTGACATCACTTCAAACAAAGTGTCCTGCCGAGTGCGCAATGTAAATAAATTGCTTAACTGTTTTTATTAAAATGCTTAATTGATTTAAATTTATATTTTGCTGCTTAAACTGAATTATATAAAAACATATTAATAAAACAGGGGTTTGCTACTTCTAATAAAACTGATTTCAGAAGATTCAGTTTAATTAAACCGTATTATTTAATTACTTAAAATAATTAAACAAATAATTACGCGTACCTCCAGAAAAACTGTTTAGTTGACCTCGTTTTCTCAGTGCACCTTTGTCAAATTTATTAATTTTTCTAGTGTCACTAATTTAAAAAAAATATGTGCTAAATTCAGACATCGTAGAAGAACACCCTTGATTCATTTGAAGAATGTGAGTAGATCCCTGAAAACCTAACAGATAATCAGTGGTTTGGTCGCTGCCGGATGACAGAACTTTCGTCTATTCTCCATTTCTAAAAAAACTATTCCACCTCTGATGCAAGATACATATGGAATTCACACGTAATAATTATGTTGTAGAAAAAGCCGTGAACAAGATTGTGAGTGAGATCATCGAGATTCAAGAGAAAGCAATTAAAGCAGGTCTGAATATAGAACACTGCATGATCAACGAAACTATCGCAACTCTAAAAGGATTACCGCGTGTCGCCTTTGAAGAAGCCGAAAAGTGCGTATTTGGGTTTATCAAGCAAGGTAAAGACTACGCGGATGCTGGAATTCAGAAGGTAGGAGATCTTCACTCTTTTGAATAGCTTAAACACAGACAATCAAACAAAAGTCCGAACACTATCCCAGACAAATATTATTAGCAAAACAATGCTATATTTTGCTAAACGTTATTATGTCGAAAAACTGCTCAAACACAATTTAAAGAGGACCTCCCAAAATTTTGACTTCCTCAAAAGTATGGCGTGACGTGGATATCAAGCGCCTAAAGGCCAGTATAAAGCGGTTTTCCAGAATAGTCTTCTGCCAAAGCTTAGCGTTTTTGTAAATTGAATCGCAGCTCAACTGATAATTATCAGAACGCTATAATGCATTATATCATTCTTCTGCTTCTGGAAGGATTTATCGGTTTGTGCAATAAAATATGGGGTATTTGGTTTAAGAAACAAATTTTGACATTCTATTACATATTCGAACATATTCTTCCAAAAACAGGGCGATATAGAATCCACTATGATTGGTTGTTAAATTATAAGTGACTTACGTGGTTTTGGAAAATTGTGATGAAATATTATAATAAATAATGAGGTCATTAGAAACTTAAAAATGAGACGCCGATTATATTAAAAAAATGATCCAAGGTGACTCCCCGCTTCTATGCATCAATCACTCGACCCAGAATTTCGGCTGGCTAACTGGCTATCTGATGTATTCATAAGGTAAGAAGGGAAGGGGTACCTTTATGAAAAGCAATGTATATTCTTATTCAAGGAAATCCATTCGTTAGCGTTTTTTAGACGCCTGATCTCCAAAATGAATCGGTGTTTTGAAAATTGTCACAGGATAATTATAGTCTATAAAATCGCCCTTTGAAAATACCCTGTAGAATCTAGAACTACTGAGTATAGTAAATGAACCATTTGCGTTTCGAATCACCCTGCACATGTTGATTAAATACGAATACATTACTAGGTTATTTAACCATTTCTAGACGCTTGGGATTCTTAATACATATTTCTGTTCTAGATCAAACACACATTGGACGAAATAACCATCATCGGTGACGAAATCGGCAAATGCGGAAACGATTTGGCTGCCATCCCTTGTCTAGCCAAGCTGTCCATCAGAATTGGTGTGGACATCGTACAGATCCCTCTAGCTATCGCAGATCAAGCGGCCAAGACTGTGGCTTTGATTGAAGGACTGAAGTTGCAGATACCCAAGTGTGCAACCGATGCTTTGATCAGAGTTGGCGTTGAGTCTGGAAAGTTGCTGCTCAATGTCACCAAGTGTGTTGCCGATGCAAAGAAATGATTTGTTGACTTGTTGTTGAGATGAACGAATTAATATTTTTACACTAATACTGTCTATTCTTATTTACCAACACTACGAGAAAACTAGGGATTCAAAATAATGATATACATTAAGCCCCAGAACGAATGGCGGGGAGGAGGGTTACTTACAATCAGAAAATGTATGTATTTGATGGGCATACAAGGTTTTCATAGCTATGAACAACTTCTGGATACTATGGCCTTCCAAAATACCTTTTAAGTAATTAGATACCATAAATAATTTCTGCGGAAGATAGACAAAATGGGCTAAGTACCATTAATCTGGTGCTACCTATTTTATGAACTTATCCTGTAACTGCCATTCTACCTTCTATATTCTGGATAGAGTTATAAAACCATTAAGAGACAATAAATCATCAACAAATCAATACCAGATCTAACCAAAGTAAGGAGAACTTGGTCCTCAAAAATTGAATTTAGGTGATTAGACACAAATACAGGTATACATGCACTCTATTGTCATTCTTTAGAAGACATATCCATACAACTGCAGTTTTCTACCCTGGTTTCCCTCAGAAGTCTGTTTGTGAAACATCTTTCCAGTGACTCCACGTTAGCTTAGGTTTCCTTGTCGATGGCGTTCGTTATGCAAGCGACACCTTCATCCTTAATGCTGTTGAGCTTTGTTACCGTTTCAGACATAACACTGTAGATTTGTGAAGGTACTCTACCCTGCTGTAAAATGAGTTCCATTTTTATGACTTCAAATGCATCTTTAATATCAGTTAACTAGAAAAAGTATGACAAGTGGATCAAGTTGATGCTTTCCACGCATTTATACGGTGCTTTTTAAAAAGCTCCCCCTACTCATTTTTGAACGAGTGAAATTGATGTATGAATACTGAATCTTAGCGTAAAAGTGGCAGTTGAAATTATCAAGGTAGCAGATGGAGCTTTTTCCAAATATAATGTGAGGTCGCGTGATACTTCATTTTGAAGCTCCTTACGAGTAGTCGATAGCACATTCTTAAAAAAAATCTTTTAAAGAGAATGATCCATATTTTATTTCGTATTCGGATAGGCACTTGCAAGAAAAGAAGATTGCTACAGCATGACTGCTTCCATGATTGGTTATCAAGTTATAAGCAACTTATGGTACGACAAAAGACGATGGAGGTAAGCATGGTAATGCCGTAGGGCTCCGTCCTAGGGCAGTTACTTTGGAACGTGTTGTACGATGAAGTGCGATCGCAGCTACGAGAATATAAAGTGTCCACTCCGAATATATAAGCACCCACCAATAAAGAAAACATTTATGAATTCAAATTCTAGCAAATTCGAGCTACCTTGCCCATACGATTAGGTTGGCCGAAGACTTTCAACTGAATGAGGAGTGGGGAGGCGCCATGCTGAACCAGAAACGTACTACCTTCTAAATATCTTCGGAGTGGAAACTTCATATAACTGCCTTCGAACTGCACAGATAAGTCCATTTAATCGATCAATTGATTAAAGTAACCACTCAAATCGCATCATGACATGTACTCCAACTATTTCCTTTATACCTAAGAAGGCGGGCGAGGGGCTTTAAAAGAAAATGGACCGGCAGCATCCGGTTTATGGTTCCTTGAGCTATTCTTATTTGATATCTGTTCACTTTGTGATAAACAAAACATTGGTTTCGGATTGCATTTAATGAAGGTCAAGTTTTGAATCATTGAAGATGACCATTTTTATGGGTTTGTAGACAAGGTCAAGGAACAATAATCCGGACTTTGCCGGCCCACTTTTTGGTCCATTTTCTTTCAAACCCCACCTTCTTAAGTATAAAGCAAATAGGGGGACTGTAACGAACCAAAATAAATTAGCCTTTTAAAGATAGAGTATCAATTCCTAGGCTAAACTCTCTTCGATAATTTTCTTTTGGCATATTTCATAATGATCTATTGATCTGGAAACTGCCTAATCCGGAAAGTATGATTTCACACATATATTTCTTTCTTAGCGAGTCAGTATTGTGTGGAAATCTTTCGGACACTAATGTTATAATATTTTATTAATGACTATCTCAGAAATTTCCTCATCAAATATCGATGGTATCTCGTAAAGTTGGTTATCTAGGGTCCACCCATAGGCAACTTTTGACATTGATTGACAGTCAACTGACTGTCGCTCATATTTCATGTTGAAGTTCTGGTTAAGGTGTATCGGTCTTTCGTTTGATTTTCAAATTTTGGGATATTGGGCCCCAATCACAAGTTTATGGAGTAGTACCCCTTTTTGTACCTACATTACCTTTACTTGTTTGTTTTGGATGTTGTTTGGGTGCTACTATCTCCGTTTTTATGGAATTTTAACCTCTTCAGCGTGAGAAGGGATTGAGGAAATCACCGTCCAGCTTTGTAGCTGTTTCGTAGCTGATTTTGCTGCGAACGACCCCTTTGTATTGAAAAAAAACCTTGATGTAAGCGGGTAAAATATCATTTTAATTAACTCTTATAAATTTTTACTGATTATACTTGACTGAAATTCTTAGAGTGTACTTGATTTTGTTCAAATGTGGGGCAATGCCTACATTGCCACCTTCTATTGAGCTTACTCTATTACATTGATCATGATTTTGATTTCTGAGCTGCCATACCTTTTTTAGAATAAGGGATACCTTTTTGAGGGTATATCACTTTAATACATTTCCCTTTTTTTGCCTTTGCTTTACTCTTTTTGTCAAAAAGGTACATGGCTTTTTCAAGTTCGGGTGTTTTAATGAGTAGACTTGTCTCATAAAGGGAATAGAGTAAATTTTTGAGCAGTCTCACTCTCTCTAAGGTTTTTTGCACTGTACATTTTGAATACGAGGCAAGCAGCCCCTAATTTGTGAAGTGCCTTACGTCTCTGTCCACTACTGGTCACAGCTGAGATCATCTCGGCTGCGCCTACAGACTGAACTGGAAGAAGACCACAATCACCCAAGTTTAGGTTTAGACCCTTTAATATTTGTAAAACCGTATAACACGGTAGACGATTAGCGGTGTTACATTTTAAACACCCCTTTGTGCAACAATTGTAGATAATATCTTTTTTAACTTGCACTTTGCACTCCAGTGGTGGAACATTTTTATTGTGGAGCATATTGTTGTGAAACATTTTATTACGGAACGTATGTGTTAACAAACAGTTAATATATTGTGATTATTCTTCTCGAGGATTTATGGCTTAATCCGTCTTGAGTCACTGGCGCTCTTAACCCCCCTACTCTCCGCTTTATTGAGCTAGGCCTAAATTTGCACGCCACTAGACAGCTGTTTTGCATTGACTCAACATTTGATTTTATTTATATCGTGTTTTATTAATTTATTAATTAATTACAAAAAAGGAAGGAGGAAACGCCACAATTTGAAGGGTTATTTATAATGAGAGGTGAGCTGATTTAGGAAGGTACAGGAACTAGGGGTCGTATCGTCAGTCGTTTCTAAAATTGTAGGATGCCTTTATGACCTCCTCAATTTCCATAGTCTTTCCTCTACTTCAGAAAGGCTGTGGTATTTCTAGATTTCCACTGTTCCGTGTCAGGGTCAGCGCTCTGCTATTGTGAGGCTATGTTTCCTTTTTGAATTGTAGAAAATTTCAGGATGTTATAATAAATGATAGATAGATAGAACGCTGACAAGGAAATGTTTAAAGCTATGAAAATCAAGGAGGCCATAGAGGAGTCCTACAATTGAAAGAACGACTGACAATACGTCGCTGTTATTTATTAACTAATAGTGGCTGTGGGAAAAGCGTGCTCCTTCGAACATTCTTCAACTTGTTTCACCAACTTTTTGCCTATCTTGATTGTTTTTGCCACAGATACTTTTACACATGAGTATGCTTGTTTCATGAACGACGTTGCCAGTTGCGTTATGTCGGATATTTGATACGCGATTTCTCCAGGAACTCTGATGATGGCTTTTGAGATTTCGAGAGCAACGTTCGTGATACAGCCAAACTTGTAATTTTTTCCGCATTTAATACCCTGTTTGACAAGGACGTAGGTTTCATTGGATATCCTTGTTAGCTGCAAGAAAATGAGAGTACTTGATACTTTTGAATAAACATTAATTACATGTATATATATACGAGGGATGTCCTTTAAGTTTTGTATATAGAAACATAGTAGGCCGAGCGAATCGAACGTCACTACTGAATCTTAACCTCACTGTTTAGTAAACTTAAATTCAAAGTTTCACAACAATACGTGAAATGTTCTCACTACAGTGAATTTTCAAGTGTCACCATGTCATTAGAAAAATGTAACTCAACCGAGAACATTTTCGCGCCATAGTTTATTACAACCTTCAGAGACAATTATCAAAAACAAGAATGCCTTTGTGAGTTACTGTCTGTTTTCGGCAACGAAGCGCCACATCAGTCGACAATTTCCCGTTGGTATGGAGAATTCAAACGTGGACGGGTGAGTCTTAGCGACGATCACAGGGTGGGTGCACCAAAAACGGCAGTCACCCAGGAAAACGCTGATGCTGTGCGCCAACTCATCATTGAAGATAGACATGTGACATATCGCGGGATTGAGGCGTCCTTGAAGATCTCAAAGACCTCAATTCAAAAAATTTTACATGAAGAATTAGGAGTAAGAAAATTAGTTTCTCGTTGGATACCCCACCTGTTGACTGAAGAGCAGAAAGCAGCCAGGGTTAATTGGTGTCAAAAAACGCTTGACCGTTTCTCAAAAAATGTGTACAGCATTGTTAGTGGTGATGAATCGTGGATTTACTGTTATGAACCAGAAAATAAACGACAGTCGGCTGTTTGGGTGTTCCAAGGTGAAGAAAAACCAACAAAAGTCATCCGTTCTCGAAGTGTTTCGAAAAAGATGGTCGCGACATTTGTGTCAAAAGCGGGTCATATTGCAACAATTCCTTTTAATGAGCAAAGAGCTGTTACTGCGGATTGGTATACCACCATTTGTTTGCCAAAAGTCATCACCGAGCTTCGAAAAATCAACCCCGAAAGAAGAATCATCCTCCACCAAGACAATGCAAGCTCGCACACAGCTCAAAGAACAAGGCAGTGTTTAACGAAAGAAAACGTGGAATTATTGGACCATCCTCCATATAGTTCCGATCTAAGTCCCAACGATTTCTTTACTTTCCCGAAAATTAAAAACATAATGCGTGGTCAAACGTTCCAGTCACCAGAAGAAGCAGTTGACTCATTCAAAAATGCGCATGCAGATGTGTATTAATCTTCGTGGAGAATACTTCGAAAAACAATAAAGTCATTTAAAACTATCTACCCTGCTGTTTTATTTCCATATGCAAAACTTAAAAGACATCCCTCGTATATATATATAACAAAATGTAGGAAAATAATGGGAAAAATCCGCAAAAAGGATGAAAGTGGATTTGAGCTGAAAATAGGATAGATAACCCGAACGATTCGTATTTCTGCTGGTTGGCTTCATCAGGTCTGAAATGAATATACATATGCAACTACAAAGGTAGATACACATGTCCACACATCCGGATACGGGTGTAACCTTAGGAAATGAAGATTTCGAGGGAAAAAATCGACACACGAAGTCCACAACAAGAGCCAACCTACACATTGTAGTATAAAATGGCTAAAAGACCTCGAATTATCAAGGAGACATCTAACCATAACCACGCGGCCGATTATAGCCACTTGCTGTGGTACTTCAAGCCCAAAGGATCTACAAAGAGAAAACGATCATGCGGAGAAAGGTATACAGGTATAACAAAAAGTAGGAAAATAAAGGGCAAAATCCGCAAAAAGGATGAAAGTGGATTCGTGCAAAAAATAGGATAGGTTACCCGAGCGATACGTATTTCTGCTGGTTGGCTTCATCAGGCCCGAAATGAATGTACATATGCGACGCGCTTGCGCATTTAGGAAAAAGTGTTCCAACCTTGTCCGTCACAGTAACAGAACGGTTCTGCATTGTGTTCCAACCCGTTTTGGGATCGACTTGGGACGGTTTTGTTATGGTGATATCGGTACCTACACTGAACTGAGAACTAAAGGAACTGACATGCGCAGAAGAGCTATAAAGCTATAAACCAAAGCAAACGGTAAATGGCGGTTAGTTTATATGATCCTGACAGCTACCAGCAATGTTGCCAGATCGACAAATACCAGTTCCGTGGTTTGTTGGAGTGAATGTACCTACGTATTTGCGGATTCATACAATAATAAAATATACCGGCTTTATGAAGGCCGAAATTTAGCCAAAGGCTATTTATATATTTAAAATGTACATACACTACACAATAATTCAGAAAAATGTAATACACAGAATCAAAATCAGTATCCTCAAAGAAAAAATATCTTCTCTGAAATAGTGTTGAATGGATGAATGGTCACGAGATATGCTCAAGTTATATCTCTTTGCCTTAACTTTAGAAAGTGTAAGTTTTTCAAATGAATATGGTAGGGTGGAAGTCGTTGCTGATTCATTTACAAATGTAAGATAGACATAGTAGAGTACAGTTTTCTTTCCACAGTCAGCCAACCAGTTTTACTTCATCGTTGCTGATATATGATCATATTTTTTAGTCCTTAAACAAATCTACATCAGGGATTTTGAACTTATTGCAAACGCATCTTTATCACAGTCCAGGCAACTGTAATATAAGATATCAGAGTAATGTACCACATATATAAAACCATTGATTCACATGAAGCTCTTTTAACGTCAGCACTTAATACATGTTTATTTGCATAAAAAAATTTGAACATGATTTTTGAATAATGCTGTTGCAGGTGGAAGGAATCTCAAGATTTGATCAAACGTTACACCCAAAATATTTAATTTTTATTTTAATTTCAAATTACCTTCTAATAAGTAAATGTTACGATTTAAATTTATTTAAGCCATGTCATACTTCAAGAGAGTGTCAAGTGTAATCAACATTGTCGCTAAATAAGCGAATTAAATAGAACATCTAAAGCTCTTCATAGCTATGCCGACAAATAGGTAGATCAGGCAACATTGGCTATCCTGTCAATTTTTAGGCACAAAACGATTCCGAATCCGTTCCAACACCTTTTACAGTGGGACAAAGCTCTTGATGACATAGGATTACCTGTTCTGGGTTATTTTTACTTATTCATCTAAATTATCATAATCATACTATACCTGAGTCTTAATATCATCCGTATAATTTTTCAGTGACGCAGCGACATGGCTTTTGCATTGTACTATAAGGTTTGCCAAATCGTCTGGCAGATTGTCAATTCTTTTAGAGGCTTCGTCAATTAAACAGACGTTAATTTCGACGTTCTGACCACCGATTTGTTTTTTCAACCCAACAAGCGTTTTTCCAAAGTCTATCACTTTACTGCCTGGAACAAAAATGTTTTTTCTACAACTGACAAATAGAAAAGCATAGGCAAAGCGAACACTTTGAGCAGAGAAGGTCCCCCAATATATCCAAACCATGAATCGTATCCAAATAGTTACGCATATTCATTTATCATTTGTCTTTACTTAATAATCGTCAGTCACTTATAGGAGAACAATCCTGTTTATTTGGCTACCGGTCAACAGGTTATGATTTTCTAAGGAAATCATTGTCTTTGGAATATAAATGTTACGAGTATGTGATTATAACTCCTGCTTTATATCATTTCCATCACTGGTTTTCCAAGGCATATAACATACAGTGTGTTCCTTGATGATATCCGAATATTCAAGGGTGTGAATCTACATGAAAAATTAATGTTACTTTGCTTTATAAACTATGGTTCAAAAATGTTTCCTTACCAAAACTCGCTATAGGAAAAAAATGGAAATGAATTAATATTCACAGAACCGCTCCAGATATTTCACTGATATTTAGTACGTAGGGAAATTTGATAAAGTTGCATATTCTTCAATGCAAAAATAATTTTCAGATTTAACAGTGGCGTGCGTACGGGTATTCACTTCGATATTTTTTAAGAAAAAAATGTATGCCAATAGTTTTTAGCCAAATAAAAATTATTTTTGAATTCCCCGTTCAATTTGAAACAAATGATCTGAATTATTTTCCTTCGATGCACCATTTTTGAGTAAAAAAATAAAAACCGTTCTAGTGTCCGAGAAAATTAATGTAATAATTGAAGAATGCAATTTAGCAATAAATATCTAGTTGGTCTGGAATATGTCACTGGCTTTTGACATCTGACAAGTCTCTGTTATTCAAATCTGTTCGCTTCTTTTTCATTATTTAGTTTTTACAACCTTATTAATAATGGTGAATTATTCGAATGCAGAAATGGCGCAATGCATTACGTATATGGCCTTGCACACGGTAATGGTGAGCAAGCCAGTCGGATTTATCACCTCTCCCTGCAGACATTCGTCAGAAAATTTCTGACAAAAGAACTGCAATTAAGCAAGCGAAGAGGTCTTGTCACCCAGATAACATTCACAGAGCAACAAATCTTGCTCATGAAGTGAGAAATGCTCTTCATGAATTCCTCTCTCGAAAGTTGCAAAGTCGCTCAGAAACGGAAAGTGAGAACTCCCGCACATCCACGGTCCTAATGGCATAGTCTGTAGGACAGACGAAAATGTCGAGGTTTTCGCTGTTGCAATGGAAAGTCACTTCTCTGCCAACTATGACCTTGATAATGACCTCGACGAGGAGCAACATATTGTAAGATCCATCAGGAGATATTTTAGGGCCAACGGCGTCAGTGGCAGTAGTGCCTCCCTTAGTGATTTCTCCTCAGAGGAATCTTCAGAAGATTCCTCAACTGAAGAGCGGCACATCAGCGGAATCTCCTGAGACTCCGCATTGCACACCAGCAGAGCTCCAAGGTCATATTAAAGACCTCAAGTTGCGCAAAGCACCTGGAGAGGACCGAATCACTAATAAGGCGCTGAAGCTACTTTCGCGAAAGTCCTTAACTTATCTCGTGGCAATAATCAATGCTATGCTAAGGAACCAGCACATCCCAACGGCGTGGAAGACCTTTGATGTCATAATGATTCCAAAGAAGGTGGGTTCTATATTCCCCCAGGATTACCGCCCCATTAGTCTACTGTCCTTCTAAGTTCGCTGAAAAGGTGATTCTACGTCATCTTGAAAATTTCTCGGCAGATCACAATGTGATTCCTGAGCTGCAATTTGGCTTTCGGTCTGAGCATAGTACGGAGCTACAGGCCATAAAGCTTGTTGAAGGAGTAACCAGGGGGTTCACTCGTAACGAAAGTACTGGCATCTTGCTTTTGGATGTCTCAAAGGCATTTAACAAGGTGTGGCACAAGGATCTTCTCTACAAATTGATCCATAAGGACTTCCCCTTCTGGCTCCTGAAACTTTTTAAATCCTTCCTCGAGGGTAGGAAATTTCGGATCAAAATTAACAACGTTCTGTCGACAACACGGCCCATCGAAGCCGGTGTCCCTCAGGGTTCGGTTCTTGGACCAGTCCTTTATTCACTTTTTATTCATGACGTCCCTTGCCCCAGCAAATGTTAAACCTATCTCTATGCTGATGACACTGCCCTGGTGGCCAAGTCGTGCTCTGGGGATCTAGTTCACGACAGGCTGAAAAGTGCAGTGGATAAGGTATTGGAATGGGCGAGTCGATGGCTGATCAAAATTAATCATTCGAAAACGCAGGGAATCTATTGTACTAAAAAACGTAGCGGCGCAACGTCTGAGGTTTCAGTGAATGGAGCTCGGGTACCATGGGAAAGCTCTGCTAAGTATCTCGGTGTCACTTTTGATAAGGGGATGGCCTGGCAGAAGCACACTGAAGCATTAAAAACTAAATTCCAACAACTCTACCCTATGCTATGTAGAACATCAAAATTAAGTTTGACCTACAAAGTTCGGCTATACAAGATGGTTATTAGAAAAGCGATCACTTACGCAAGTGCGGCTTGGTGTTTTCTCGCCAAAACGCATTTGCGTAGCCTGCAGGTTTGGCAGAACAGAACCTTGCGTACAATCACTAACACCCAACGAGACCCTTCGCAGAGACCTTGACATCCCTTACCTAAGGGACTACATCAAACAACAAGCGCAGCTACGTTATAGTCAAGCGGAATCGCATAACAACACTTTGTTGCCCGAGTAAGTAGACTACACAGTCGAGCAAGTTCGCAAGCACACAAGGCCGCGACTCGCACTGTGAACAAAATTAAATCGTGCGACTTTAGGTCCAACCAAAATTATAATTTTTCTTCAACAACCAATCCCAAAATTAATTTTAGTATCGACCCTCAAATTGATGCACTTCTTTTTTCTTTGCTCTCCCTCCTTCCTTCCTTCCATTCTTCTTCCCCTTTTTCTCCCTGACTTTGTTTGGTATCTGGGCAACCAGACCTGACAGACCTACTGACTTACAAGACTTTAACCAAGAGCAAAGTTCCGACAGACCGCTCTGACTGTCAATGACGAATAGAGAGGATTTATCACCAGGGATATCCCGATCGTGCTTTGCCAGATAGTCGAACCTTTTCTAATATTCATCGTCGCCTTGTTGAAACTGGTTCTGTCCGAAAAGGAACATCTGAAGATATACCTCTAAGTGTGAGAACACCTGAAATTGAGGAAGCAGTGCTGCACGAAGTCGAAGAACATCCTGAAACGAGTACGAGGAAGATCGCTAGACGCTTAAATGTTTGCCATCAAATTGTTTGGAGAATTTTAGTGGATTTTTTGGTATATCCTTACCATATCTTAAGAGTACAGGCATAACTTCCCATTGATTTTCCAAAGAGTGTAACCTTTTGTCAATGGTATCTTCAAAAAATTACACAAAATCCGTAATTTGAATCAATGATTCTGTTCACGGACAATAATCATTTGTGGGCCGAAGAAAATCTCTATGCCGCATGCCGTAACCGAAACTCATTTCCAACACCAATTTTCGGTTAACGTATGGGCAGGAATTATTGGCTCATTCTTCTTGCCGGGACGACTTGACGGACAGACTTACCTCAATTTTCATCAACAACAGTTGCCTTTGCTGCTTGATGATGTTCCGTTAGTAATAAGAAACAATATGTGGTACATGCATGATGGTGCATCAGCGCATTTCAGTGTAGCGGTTAGTAATTATTTACAAACTGTTTATCCAAATCGTTGGATTGGCCGCGGTGGGCCCCAAGAATGGCTACCAAGGTCCCCAGACCTCAACAGTTTAGATTTCTTTTATCTTAAGACACTAGTGTACACAAGTCATATTAACATTGTAGAGGAATTACGAGAAAGAATAGTTGCAGCTTGCGATAGAATAAAAAACACTCCAGGGATATTTCAACGAGTGCGCAATTCCATGACAAGGAGGACCGAAGCATGCATACTAAGTGAAGGGGCCCATTTTCAGCAATTTATGTAATCATGTCGTCGGTTTTAATGTTATGTTTATGTTGTCAGTTGTTGTTGTAAGTTACCCCTAATGTGTTTAATTTTTCCAATTAAGTTAATAATTTTGCAAGTTAGACAATAGAACAGAAAAATAATTCAAGAGAGATCATTTGTTTTGAAATGAACGGGAATTTTTACAATTATTTTTATTTGGCAAAAAACCATTAGCGTACCATTTTTTTCTTAAAAAATATCGAAGTCAGTACCCGTACGCACTCCACCGTTAAACCTAAAAATTATTTTTGCATTGAAAAACATGCAGCTTTATCAACTCTCACTACGTACTGAATATCAGTTAAATATCTGAAGCGGTTCTGAAAGGATTAATTAACTTCCATTTTTTTCCTAAAACTTCAATTCCCCGAGTTTTTGTAAGGAAACATTTTTGGACCATAGTTTATAGAGCAAACTAACATTAATTTTTCATGCAGATTCACACCCTTAAATATATGCATATCATTAAGGAACACCCTGTATATCTAACGTACTTCTCCAGTCATGTAAGTCAGCCTTCGTATCTCTTACGGTTTTCAAGATCCCAATGGTGAGAGTCGAATTCAAAACACCCGGTATATAAAACAAACAAAAAATTAATGACAATGATAATAATGAATATTCAATATTTCTAGAGCTTAAAGTAGATTTAATAGTGACATGAAAAGTTTATATAAATATGGGACCTACGATTACCTAAGTTATGGCTTCAAATTTTGTGCTCTTAGTAATAACAGTATACCTATTGCATACAAAATTTCTCGTGTTTGAGACACCAGTGGCAAAGAAAAAACACATTGCTGTGTAACAACTTCCTGCTTTACCATTACCTAGTCCTCTGGTTAAAGTTAACTATCGTATAGGGCAAACGTGAAATTGAATAAGGCAGTTTGAGGTTTAATTTCCTGTTAGCAGTAATATTTTAGTTAAGCTGCGACTGAAAACCTGGGTCTTAGTAACTAAACAGTAGCAACCAACGAAGCATTGCGGTTTATTTTATAACACGGATGAATATAAATTAATTTAGATATTTTCCCCAATTCTATATTGATGCAATGGTGGCAGAGCGCTTGAGGTGTCCTTTGTCGTCCGATCCGAACTAAATTGGCAGGTTTGTCGTTCGTTTTAGTATGTTTTTCGATGTTTTATTTTGATAATAGGCAGATCACAAGTCAAAAAGTAAAATCAAAATTTCGATCACCATGTTTGCTGCATCCAGCCGACTAGTAAAATCCAGAACTCGGGAATATACCATGTGAACAAAAATAGACCCAAATGTTATTATCACATTTTGTACATCTTAACCACAATCAATAATGAAATTATATTTCGAAACAAGACGTTTCTGTTAACCTAAAGAACATGTTCCGTATGCACTTCAATTTTTGAGCGTTTAACGGTATTCAAGCCATCTTCCTTGACATTTTTGAAAATTTTCATAGTTCTTACTTCCCTATCAGCTATTTGTTGGAACTGTAAAGGTGTCTCAGTTCGCCTTTAATAGCCCAGTCACAATATGACAGCTAGATGGCTGACGATTCTGGATTCTGTCCAATAAAAAAGACAGCCAACTATGGACCGCTGTTTCGTGCCTTTTGGGTACTCATCAGCATGGCCTTAGTTTAGTTTCTTATTCCCCCTTTCCTAAAAATGAAGTATCTGTTCATTCTAATAACAAAGTTAGAGTATTCAATCCAAGAAGTTAACTGTCAGAATTTCGTAATTGTGATACTTTTTCACTCGTTTTGCATTGTTTCGTCTGGAGTAATAACATAATCAGAGGGATTTCTCACTTAGTAGAGGGAAGGCGGTAGTAATCGCTTGATCAAAGGATTTGCTAATTTCGTCTAGCACTCCGTTAATGACTTTTGCAGCTGAGTCGAGGCCCTTATCAACCCTATTCTTCAAAGATTTGGCTACTTGGTCGAAATCTATCAAACCCCTTAATTCAGCGACATCAGAGTAGTCCTCGGCTTCAGCTTGCTGGCATTCTACCTGAAATTCAGACAGTTTTCATTACGGAAGTAGGAGCATTTTTAGATCTAATTGAATTTCATTATTTAAAGGAGGAATTTTAGGTCCCACTTTAATGTCGCACGTCCGTTTTCTTCGCAACTACCTGTTTGCAGCAGTATTCTAAATTTACTTTTTACTTCACTTCAAGATGTGTATAAAATTCAATAAAAAACATCGTTTTTAATTATGTTTTGTCATAAAATGCATTTTGTGTGCATTTTATTGTGGATTCTTTTATTCGATCGTAATTTGCAAACAAATATTAGTACATCTCTGAAATTGTATGTGAATATTCCACTTTTATGGATGAACGAAGCGGGTGATTACTTTTATTTTTATCAGTTTTTCTCTCCAAATTATCTTTGTTTTTCTTGAAAACTCGACTTGCTGCGAAACGAGGCATCAAAAAAATGAAACATTTTTCGAAAAGAAAAAGTGATAAAAATAAAAACAGAGGAATATTCACACACAATTTCAGATCTGTAGTTATATATATATATATTATATAAAATGCACAATAAAATGCACAAAAAATACATTTTTTGGCAAAAAAATGGAAACATTGTTTTTTAGTCGTCTATATACACACCATGAAATTGTCATTATGATGAAAGGGATTTAGAATACTGCTACAAACAGGTGGTTGAAAGAAAAAACTAAAAAAAAGGGACGTGTCACCTTAAGAGAAAAACATCATATGAATGCACGTACACATCTTGACTTTTGAGATACAGGCTGGTAAAGTCTTTAATAAATAAATCATTTATTATTAATAACTGTGAATAACAATTTAGATATTTTAATGAAGATTGACATACATATACAACGCATTTTTACCTACCTATTTTGTCATGTTATACCACCGATTTCTCTTAAAATTAAAATATTTTTGAAATCCCCAAATTTGATTCCTGGAGTTTTTTCAATCCGATGTGCGGTTTCCGCTTAATATAATAGAAACCTTTTCTCTACGTGATCATAACAATATCGTTGATATGACAATATGCCTATGCAGAGAAACAGCTAGAACACCGAAATGCTGGCAAAAAAATACAATTTCTACGGCATTTATACGATTTTCAGTACTACATGGTTCTTTAGGCCTCTGATTTTAAATCTCGAATTAGCTTCTCTCTCTGAAGGCATTTGAAGGTCACTTCAAGATCATATCAAGGACATTTTCAGAAGAAGCCGAACAGTTGAGTCTAACGGCATGCCATTTATGTTCGTCTAGTTGATAAGTTTGACTCAGAGGTCAATTAGTCATTATGATGTCATTTCAAGGTTTTTTCAAGGTCAGTTTAAGGACTAATTGAAAATAAGTCCAGCATTCGAGCCCATGCGCGTTATACGTAAATTTTTGCGGTTGTTGAGTCAAAATCAGAGATTAGATTTGAAGGGTATTTTGAGCCCTCTCAAAGGATACATTTGAAAAAGTTCGTTAACATAACTTATTTCAATTGGTACAAAGAAAGGGATAAGGGAGTGAAGCTACAGGTGGTAAGCGGCTCAACTTACAGTGAACACGAAAACAATAACAATGACAGCTTTCCATTACATCAAATGAAAGTTCTCTCTCTTTGTTATGATTAATAATAATAGTAATAAATGGGCTTTATTTCGTACCTAAGTAAAAGTACAAAAAAGGCGAAGTGTCGCTAAGATTAGCGTTTTTCAACTTAACCTTAATACCCAAATCTTTTCAACACTAAGAGAACACGGCATTTTTGAATCATACCCCAAAAACTTGGTAAACCATGGTAAAGGTAGAGCAAGAAAAGTTGTATGTCTAACTTGTTGTTTACGGAATTATCTTTAAAATAGGAAATAATTTACATTTATATACCTTGTTTTTTCAATGTTTTCCAGGTTTTTATTTTAAGAAAAGTCAGTAGCATGCCACTGACTTGCTATGTTGAAAGCTTTACCACCCTGTATCTCAAAAGTTAAGAGGTCTATACTCCTATGAAGTTTTCTTGTTAAAGCGGAATCAAAAATCGCCCTTTCAAATATTGACATCCAGTCAGGAAACTATACACAATGTGTTATTAAAGTATGTAGACAAACTTTAACCATCGAGTCCTTGGTCAATTCGAAGACGAAATTTCCATATGTTTTCTAGCTAGAGCATATTAGTACTAAAAGAAATGGTGATATTGTTCTAAAAAATTATGAAAGAATGGAACGTATTTTATTTTAATTAAGTATGCCCTGTGGTGAATATCACATGACAGTCAGTTGTTTACAGACCCTCCATGTACGTAGATACGGATAATGTTATCCAGTATTTTTTGAAAAAGTAGCATGACATTGATTTGTTTTGATCGCAATACGTTTAATATTTAAGCTTTGTGCTTATCTAGACACCTATGAAGTACCCGAAACAATTGAATTAATTTATTTTGAGCCTCAGCAACTTGTAAAACATGCAAAATTTATCATAGGTTATACCAACTGTTCGTTAAATACGTTTCTTTATTCATAGAAATATTTGGAACATTATTCGTATTTCTTTAGTGATACCTAGTGCTCTAGCTCGAAAAGAAAGCCGCTACGGACCCATGTCCATATGAACATTTAGTCTTCAAATTGACCAAGGATTCGATGGTTAAAGTTTGTCTACATACTTTATTAACACCCTCTATAGTAGTATAGCATACTAATTACGATTTCTGTTCCTGATTGGAGTCTTTATCTGATGACAGGGGTAGTTGCTTTGGGACTCCAGTCAAGATTTTTTTTAAATTCATGATTTATGTATGTAAGTAGGTAGTCTCTGACTCGGATCCAGGTGCTAAGCAAACGTTAGGTTAGGTTTAATGAAGGATCCACACGTTTGTGAGTATGTTAGTTTGCTCAGGCAAAGCAGGTATAACCAATTTGACGTCATGAAGCGTGAATGATCGGTACCAATCTCTATCTGTCTTGCGGAATCCAAAGTAATCTGTGCTACTTCTCTTGTAATAAGTCTAACACTTAAAGCAAATATATTAAATATTTTTCAATGGGATATCTATTAGTGTGTCGTATGAAGGCTTACCTGCGAAGATAGAGCACAAGTTACGAGGAAAAAATGTAAGCATTTTTTATACGTCATATTCCTGATACTTTCAAGACGCACTGGATATGACAACGTATCAGCTATTTACTGGAGGTCGCTCAATGACAAAACAAGTGACTGGTATAACGGTCCAATCACATTTATTCAGTTTAACAATGTTCAGCTTGCAACAAATATGAATTGTATAAATTATTACCGAATTGTTCATACATTTATTTTTGTTTCTCAACCTATCCATTTAAAAACTGTTCTGCTGCTCGTTTTCTGATAAGGTTTCTATATGACTGATTTATTACATCAGCCTTCTATGAAGTCTTCTCCTTACAAGGCCGTTAGAAATACCTGTCCACCAATCTCTATCAATAATTTACAAATTTTACAATTTGGACTATTGGTAGGAAAAATTAATGAAATGATATGCTCCTATGGTACTGATTGAGGAAAACACACGTATCCGTAAATGCCATATAGAGTTTTCCAACATAAAGCTTCACGGCGTGCTTAGAATAGGGGTGGTTAAACCTTCTGATAAGAATATTTAAGGATTTTACCTCCACTATTTTAACCTAAATATCTCCAAAACGATTAATCTGACAAAAATTCCAGATAATACAAAACTTATGGAAAATTGAATGGTATTTTATAAAATGCACTTCTTTCCTCCGAAAAGGCCAGTGGCGTGGAAAGTATTTTCTGTTAAGGTTAAGTACCCCAGTCTCTACGTCCATGGTTTAGTTTAGGCCTGTTCATTGCTGATGATGTATCTCGGTAAGGGAGCATCTTTGAACGTTTGTAGGAACTTTTTTGTTATTTTTGGACGTATTTTACACTTTAGAAATATTAGAACGTGTTTCGGACACAGCCTGTATACCTAATACGGCGTATTATGTTTATAAATAGTTGATAAATATATGTTGAAACTCCTCAGGACTACATGCCTGTGAATTTTTATATAAGCATATATTTTTTATGAACAGATTGATGAAAAATATCGAAAATATGAACCACTAATTACTAAAAAGTGCCAATTATGCATAATTTTATATTCTTCAAAGATTCTTGAAGCCGCTCCACACTCACGCGAGAATCACGCCGATTTTCTTGGCAAGAATCTCAGCGAAAATCTCGGCGAGAACTTCTTTGGGTCCACACTCTCAAGGTTCTCAATACAGTTATCGTGTTCGATGACGACGGACGCAGAATTAAAAGTCGCGACAAGCTTATTACTCAGCACATACCCTCTGCAGCTGGCTAATCACGATTTTTTTTGCTTTTTAATTCTTCAATGAGTATTTCCTTCAAGATACCAATACGTTTCCACGCATTTCAAGTAGCTGCATGAAATTATCGTCGCATTAGCAACAAGAGCCATAACATGTATTTTGCATCGATCTTCGGCCATAACTTTTTTACTATTAGTCGGATCTTTTTACGTTTGGTCTCATTCTGTAGGTCTCGTAAATACCTAAAAATCTTATCCAAAGAGTTTTTTGGTTCCTGACACGTTTGCCATTCTTTGTTGTCGAATAAAAAATTGGTATACCCATTTTATGCGTCCATGTTTTGAATACCCCCTTGAATAACTTGCATCAATAAAACTAGACTTTACATCATTTCGGGAAAATTTGCTAATATGATTAGACTAATAAATATAGGTCCAGAAATGCTTCATTTTCAAGGTACAGGGTGTCAAAGTTTCTTTAAAAAATCGGTTTTCCTAAATAACTTAATGATTTTTCAGCCAAGCGCTACTTTAGCCCCAATTAGATTTAAATTATTAAGTTCAGTGGGGTCACGAAAAACACCCTAACCAATATCTTTGACAAAAAATTGTACGCCACTTCATTTCCATTTTTTTAATTTTTTTTATTGATGTGAGCAGCTAAAAATGCAACTTTTATGTCTTTTGAGTTTCTTTCATATCTCACTTAGTTTGCGAAATAAATAAAAAGCACCTTATTTCATGTTTTTGATAATTAAGTTACACGAAAGTGGTCTTCTGAATTTTTTTGCTCAGATTATACCTGCTTTAGATAAAACAAATAAACGTAAAATATTTACATAACATTATTGATTGTTGCAATGTTTTCCCAGTGGCGTTGAACATTGGTAACGCTGGAAATTAAAAAAAAAATCGAACCGGAAAAACGTCTTTTTAAGACCACACTCAAACTTTTATTTCAATGAAAACATAAAATAGTTGCTGAAAATGCCCTCAATGCACGCATTAGCTCATCTTAGCATTGATTGCCGAACTCGTTGGGATATTCCCGACGTATGTCTTATCTGATCACATGAATCTCGTATCCGTTGGGTTAATTCTTCTAGTGTTGACTGGAGCTTTGTAAACGAGGGAGTTTGAAAGCCCCCCAAAGAAAAAATCCAGCGGACTTGAATCCGGTGACTTGGGTGGCCATGACTGTGGACCTGCGCGCCCGATCCAGTTTTCTCCAAAAGTTGCATCCAAAAATTGGCAAGCTACTATGCTGAAGTGAGGTAGAACACAATCGTGCTTAAACCATATTGCTCCTTTTACTTCAAGCGGGACATTTTCTAGTATTTCAGGTAAGATAAATTCAAAGAAATTACGATACTTTTGACATTTAATTTCGGGAATAAAAAATGGGGTCCAATGAGATAATTACCTACAATACCAATCCAAACGTTGTTGATAATTAACTTCTGTGACCGCATGGGGATTTTCTTCAGCCCAGATATGATTACTGTGAAAATTCATAATTGAATTTCGGAAAAAACACGTTTCATCAGTATATAAATACGGGTTAGAACTCTTAGAAACGATACCTGCTGTTACAAAAGCCAAGTACAATAAACGACTCGTTGAGGAAAATCGGAAGGTAATAACGCTTGAATGTATGTGGTAAGGCTATAGTTGATAATTATTTCCTTAAAATCTGCCATACAGTAAATGAGAGATGTTTAATTAAGCCAATTTTGACAGTTCGTAACTAATCAACAATTTATTTGTTTCCAAGGATGATGCGATATTCTAGGGAATTCAGCCGTTCCATAATAGACGTGCTAATAACCGAAAACATAGCCGTAAAAGCCCGTATGTCTGGTATCAAAAAAAAATCTTATATAAAATTGAATCCAAACCTGCACAAATATACAGGGTAATGCATTTGAAATTTTTGAGAAAAACTACAATTTGCGTTTTTGACCTGTATGAGCAAAAATTAAAATTCGAAAGAGTAACCAATAAGATAAAAGCTGAGGTGTGTCAGTTTTTTTTACAAAATTCAGTACTCCAAATTTCAAAATGGCGGACTGAGAGGTTGCCGAAGTGGGGGTTTTTCTAGTCAAAACATCTTAGTAGCTAATTACCAAAACCTCGTAGTATGTTATATCAGTTTTCCTCTTTTGAATTAGTTTATTCAAATATGCAATAAAATTTGAGGAATTAAATTTGAAAAATCACAACTTTGATATGTAAAATGGCCAATATTTTAGAAATGTACCCTTAAATGTCATGTATATCATCCCATGAATAGATTTTCTTAAAATGTATTTGTTTTTGAGTAATATTTTGTCGACACATGGATGGGCCTCCCTGTAAAGAGTAAAGAGAAAAAGGAAAACATTACGGGACGTTCCATTCGGAAATAAACAAAAATTAAACAACGATCTAGATAAATTATATAATTGTAACAATGACGTACCATCTGGTTACATTAATATTTTTTTATCCCTCATACACTGTTCAACTACATTTAAGTATCCATGAGCCTTCTTGGCAGTTCTGTCAACTGCCTTAGTAAAACATACCACAGCTCGCTCTTGGAACGCATTCAGCAATGAAAGGGTATCGGAAGCCTGTTTGGCAATTCCGTTGGGCATTTTGAAAGCTGCAGCACCAACCGCAAGGCTGACTTTTCCAATGCATACTAAAGAAGTGGCTTTGAGACATTTGACTGCCTCTTCCGCGATACCAGCCGCTTCTTTCGTAAATGATTTGAACTGCAAGAAAGAAAAACATTATAAGTTATTAGCATTCGGGCATTGAGAAACATATGCCACCAGAAGGTATAGAATTCAACAAAAAAAAAACGTGCATACGCAAAAACAGGCTCATGTACCGTGACACTGCCAACCACTTACGCCTACAACTATACTATAAACATCGGAATACTCCGAAAACTTGACAACAGTACACCTTTTCAAAAAAAGTCAGATGATCAGAAAAGGGATTTATCGGTGTCCTCTAATATGACCTAGACCATAATCTCAAACGCCAAGTGGATGTTTCATTCGTAAATTCACAAATTCGGCAGCAGATTCGTAATCAACATAAAATTATACAAATTACGAATATGCAACATCGTAAAGCGACTGTATTTAACAGAAGACGAATGAGTACTGGTCACATTCTTTTACAAGTACCTCCTATTTATAATCTAGGGTAGAACAAGGGAGTTGAAAAGTGCAAACCTAAGCTACATATGAGATCATCATCATAGCAGTGCCGTAAGTTACATAAGAAATTCTTATCGTACATTAGGCCAAGCTGTTTAGGAATGCAGCTTCACGTTTTCAAGGATTAGGGTGCAGCGGTCATTTAGAGGTCAGTCTCGTAAATTCAACCATTTTTTGTGGTGGTGGCGGCGATCAAATAGGTAGGTACTGAAAAGTAGCAAGGGCACGAACATCTCCCCCATAAAAGTCCAAACGAAAGCTTCAAGAAATCAAAAATGGATTGATCGAAGCAGTGGTAGTAGTAGTAGTAGTAATAGTAGTAGCAACAGTAGTGGGAATGCGTGCTCTTGGGAGACATAAACGCAAAGAGCGTCGAGTGGGGGTCCCCATTCACAGATAGTAGAGGAACGTACTTTTCTGAATGCCTTGCTGCTGCAAACATGGTTGTGCATAACACCGGAGATAACCCCACTTTTGTTAGAGGTAGCAGATAATCCTATATAGATGTCACATGTTCGACACAGAAGATCGCAGCAAACATGAAGAAATGGAGCGTCCTCGATGAGGATAGCATGACGGACCACAAGTATATATACTTTGAGGTAGATAAGCAGCTAAGCAGTAAAAAAGCTCAATCCTGGGGCTCGACCAAGACTTGTAACTGGGAAGTCTTTAGACAGGTACTCTCGTCCAAGCTAGTAGAATACCCAGAAAAGCCGCATACAGAGGAAAACTTTACTGCCACCATTAAAGAAGCTTACCATGCTAGCCTCACTACTAATAACAATCATAGCGGAATGCCCTACTGGTGGAGCAACGATATCTCTCAACAGAGACAGAAGTGTCACAAGGCACGTAGAACCATCATGAGGCTCGTCAAACACAGGCACAGACATCCGGAAGCGATCATCGAAGAAGCTAGCTCCTTGTATAAAAGCCACAAAAAAATGCTTCAGCAAATGATCAAAGAGTCCAAGAAAAAACACTGGAACGAACTTTGTGACAGCATTAACGAGGACGTATGGGGAGACGGATATCGGATTGTCATGAAAAAATTCCGATGTTTCGCGCCCTATAGCATGACAAAAGAACGAAAGAAGCAGATCGCAGAAGAACTGTTCCCACCACACGCAGTTAGGAGCTACAGTACAGAAACGGTCAACAACGTAGGCATGTTCACGGAAGAGGAATTCGAACAAGCCATAGAAAAACTCAAAATGGGTAGAGCCCCTGGTCTTGATGGTATACCCCCAGAAGCAATTAAAGAGGCTTCGAAACTGTCACCAACCTGGGTATTGGGCTTTTTAAACAACCTTCTCACCACACAGAGCTTTCCGGAATCTTGGAAACGGGCCAAACTCTTACTGATAGGAAAAGACAAATACAGACCCATTTGCTTGCTCTTGATAATTAGCAAGCTATATGAGTTATTGATACTTGCTAGGCTACAGAAGGAAATCGATTACAAGGGTGGCCTATCAGAGTTCCAGTATGGTTTCAGAAAAGGTAGAAATACGTTGATGGCAGTGGACGCAGTCCTTAAAACCATTAAGGGCAGCAGGGAAACATGGGGCGTTCTCATCACAGTCGACGTCAAAAACGCTTTCAACTCGCTACCGTGGCAAAACATAATGGAGGAGCTGAAAACAAGGAAAATACCACCATACCTCCGAAATCTCGTAGGTGCCTACCTCAGTGGAAGGTCACTCCAGATAGCCAAAGAAGAGACCTTAGACATAACATCCGTAGTGCTTTCAACATTACTTTACGGCGCCCCAATCTGGCACGACATTATGAGCACTACTAGATACAGGCAAATGTTCAACGGAGTGCAAAGGAAGATGCTGCTGAGGGTGGCGAGTGCTTACAAGACGGTCTCCACCAAGGCCTTACAGATTATTACAGGGATAGCACCGATCCACTTGCTTGTGGAAGAAAGAGTGAGACTGCACCGCCGGGAAGATGGGAGAACCGCGAGGGCCAGAAGGGAGGAGCGCGAGGTCACCATCAGTAAATGGCAGGATGAGTGGCACTTAACGGAGGACGTGGCTCAGTGGACAAAAAAAATAATACCTGACATCGGGAAGTGGATTGCTTGCAAGCACAGGCGACTGGATTACCACCTAACGCAGGCACTAACGCAGCATGGTACTTTTCGAGTATTCACGAAGAGAATACAGAAATCAGACAGCGATGAATGCATGTACTGTCAAAAAAAAGACACAGTTGCACACACTCCCTTCGAGTGCAACAGATGGGAGCGACAAAGGGCACAAGTCGTTGTTAGTCTAGGACACGCTCTAACGGAGAGTAATCTGACCAGCACCATGATGGCGAACAAACAATCGTGGATACAAATACAAAGATTCATCAGGGAAATACTATCAATTAAAGACAAGGATGAAAGAAGAACGGACAGCCCAAACTCCTAGGATATATACATGGACATTTTACTGCAGAAACCGCTGAGGAAACGAAGACATGTGTGAGACACAGTCATGCTGGTAGTAAGCGCAGGCGAATCCCAGCATGAGGGTGGGGGAGGGGGTTTTAGCCCAGGTGGCATAACCTGAATGCGGATACTAGATATCGGGTCTCAGGTATCTCTTGGTGATTTCCCCCCAAGAAAAAAAAAGTAGCAACAGTAGTAGCAGTGGTAGCAGTAGTATTAGAAGTAGTGGTACATTTGTTGATAGAAGTGACCTAAAGACCCGCAGAATACTTATGGGGAATGGCTTTCGGCTAATTTTTCATGGTCTTCGAGATATAGGGCCTCAAAGCTGCGCAGCCCGTAACCTATCAACAACAGATGCAATAGCTGTTAAATGGTATGATGCTAAGGAACTTGACAGAGGACACTTCTTCACGTCTCAGGGGTCGGTGAGGGCGACTTGTTACACTTGGGCAGGTAGACCACGGTAAGAGAAAAAATGTAACAAATAGGAAAGCAGCAAATTTGACCAGTTCTGAGAATAAGTAGTGCCCTTTCTGGAAAGCACTGTCTAAACTGATGATTTAATGCATTATGTAAGTACTTTGCAACCCTTGGAATTTGAAACAGCAATCCTTGAAAATGACTGACTGGCACGCCATTAAATCTTGGCGCTTTCGTACATAAATCACTCATTACTCGACAAAACATTATAGTATCTTTGTGATATCAATCTTTTTTCTTTGGAAATATCTAAATGAATGTGCAAAATATGGGGCACTGAGATTATATAAATTGATCGATTCTGATTTTTTTAAGCGGAATGTTCCAGAACTTATTTTATATTCGGATGAGTCCTTGTAAGAGACGAATGTTGATAACACATAGCGTTTTGATGAGATTGACAGAAAATAATCAGTAGGCTTCAAATTACTGTTACACGTAAACATTCTTACAAGAATTTTATGAATAATTGTTCATTTCCAGTCCAAAGACATTATGTACTTACGTTTGCATCGGTTTTTTCTATATATTTCCCAATTTCATCAGCAACCGTCTTTTTGCAAATCTGCACTTGTCTTCCAACGTCATTTGGTAGAGTGTCTATCTTATGCATAGCTTCGTCAATCATGCAAACGTCGGTTTTAATATTTTTATCTTCCATCTTGCTCTTCAGTCCTACAAGCGTCTTTCCAAATCAAGCACCTGTTTTGCTGTAACAAAGTAGTACCACTTGATTAGTACCTTTTTCTTTATTTATAACGTAATGTAATGTTCAAAGAGCCATAGTAAAGAGTGTCTAATATGTATGACTGTTTGTTTCTCAATACTTTTGATGAAACGGAATAGACTAATTTTTCAATCTTGAATATCGCTAGATATACGGCCTAATTAAAAATAGTTAAGAAGGTTCTATAAATATGGGACCTCAACTAACCCACTAATACGGTACTGGGGTTTATACATGTCTACGTCACTGCATGAGACTGAATGAGGATAAGACATGAACATTCTTCAAATACCGTCGTGGTGAGGTAGTGTTACTCTTCTGATACACCACCTAAAATTTGCAATGTCAAATCTCTTTAACTTTAGCAGACTCTTATAGAGCAGGTTGCAGTTTTATACGGATTTACCTCAAATATTCAAAGCCTAAAGGTTTGTAGTCTGAAAAAGTTCCTCAAGAGAGGCGATTCTTGTAGAATTGAATACCGCATTCAAAATGCAGTAGATGTATAAAAAAAGTAAGAAGCGTACTATTTATTCTCTTCAATACCTATTTATTATATTTCTCTTACTTCCTTTACAATGTTAATGGGACTCTGTTTACACTAGAGTCTTACGATAGCCTCACAAAAAGAAATCTAAACTGTTGAGGTCTGGGGACCTTGGTCGCCATTCTTGGGGCTCACCGCGGCCAATCCAACCATTTTTATCAACGGTTTGTAAATAATTACGAACGAATTTTTATGGTACACGCCTTGGAAAATCAATGGGAAGTAATGCCTGTACTGTATGGTAAGGATATAACAAAAAATCCACTAAAATTCTCCAAACAATTTGATGGTAAATATTTAAGTGTCTAGCGATCTTCCTCGTACTCATTTCAGGATGTTCTTCGACTTCATGCAGCACTGCTCCCTCAATTTCAGTTGTTCTCCCACTTAGAGGTCTTCCTTCAGATGTTCCTTTTCGGGCAACCAGTTTCAACAAGACGACGATGAATATTAGAAGAGGTTCGACTATCTGGCAAAGCACGATCGGGATATCTCTGGTGACAAATCCGTCTAGCGTGCTCACCATTACCGTCGGCAAGGCCATATACGTAATGCATTTCCGCCATTTCTGCATTATTAACAAGATTGTAAAAATTAAATAATGAAAAAGATGTCATCGAACAGATTTGAATAACAGAGACTTGTCAGATGTCAAAAGCCAGTGACATATTCCAGAGCAACTAGATAATTATTGCTAAATTGCATATTATTAAATTAATTTTCTCGGACAATAGAACGGTTTTAATTTTTTTACTGAAAAATGGCGCATCGAAAGAAAACAATTCAGGAGAGATCATTTATTTTAAATTGAACGTGGAATTCAAAAATAACTTTATTGGGA